>LR812528.1:11408802-11939323 GCA_903798195.1 Danio kyathit | reverse complement strand
TGTACTCCGTATGTCCATATGATGCATGTCGGATTTGGTGAAAATGACACATTGGTGGTGGAAGAACTGGGCTATTACTAGCAAAAATAAAATGTTCAAAGATCTGTCAGGATGACAGATCATGAATGTTCACCAAAAAAAAAAAAATGGGTACTAACAAATTTTCTGAATTATTTAATTTTTTTCTTTCCTGGAACCTATTAAAACACTATGTAATAATATCTTGTGTCAGTACCCTTCAACAATTCCAATATTGCATATGATGAATTGTGATTCAAGCACAGTGAACAAAGCCAAATGGAGCCAAATGTGAAGGAACGTTAATGTCCCCTCTTGCCATAGTTTTTCATTACGTTCTGGGTGTCAATGTCAGGCTTGATGAGCGGAGTGCTGTACTGATAATTGAACGTAATGACCTTTGGTCGCTTGCCAAAGGCTGCCTAGTCCTTGTGGGGGAAAAACAGGTCACCCCCTACTTCAATTCTGAGGAAGGACTTTGTTGCCCAGGACACACAGTGAGATCTAGTTTAGAAAAATATTGCTCCATAAAGTTGTGGGATATTCTAAAGTTTAACATGGGAACATGTAGAACCTTTCTCTACAACAAAGGTGTCAAACTCAGTTCCTGGAGAGCTCTGCACAGTTTAGTTCCAACCCTAATTAAACACACCTGATCAAACTGGTTGAGTACTTGCTTGAAACCTACAAGTGAGAGTGTTGAAGCAGGGTTGGAACTAAACTGTACAGGGCTGCGGCACTACAGGAATGGAGTTTGACACCCCTACTCTACAAGAGGTCCAGTGTAATCAATACATTTCTAGCTGGTTTGTTTATGGTGTCCCAAAATTACCCAGCCAGTCCACTGCCACTTTTAATCAAGATCAATATCACATATGATCAGCTTAACAAAAGACTGCTGACATGTTTTGCAAGCACAATTGCTTGTGCACTGAAGTCAAACTGCATTTTGTCCAAGGCTTACCATATGCAAACATAACACCTACAGAGTGTACCCTGTCGAGAATGTTTGCAATTAACAAGAACATGGTGTCTTAAATGAAAGGGATTTAGGCTTTAATGAACTTGAAGAAAAGCCTCTGATAGTGATTCTATTAGCATGCATTACTGCCGTTTTCACTAAGAAGATTAACTTAGCCACAGTCGGTACGTATATTGTCAAGTGTATCTTCTTTATTATGAATAAAAGACGAAGAGTAAAACTGATTAGCGGAACAGAAGAGTACACACTCAAGACAAAAGTAGAAAGGCCAGAAAAAGGCTGTTGTTCAAGATGGATAAGCTAGTTGCACAAAAGGGCCATTTCTAGGACAAGGTACAGTAGGCATCGAACTGACAGCAGCCCCTGCTTCTAACTGCTCCAAATGTAATGGGACTCTCCTCCAACACCTGAGACCATCGCACATTTTCAAGGCCTCCATTCCTGCCACCAAACCTCTTGCCACACTCGCTTTTCTTTCATCTTTGACAAAGCCTCACTATTTGGTGAGGGGACATCTCTTCCACAACCAACAGAGAAAGAGAGAGAGAGAGAGAGAGAGAGAGAGAGAGAGAGAGAGAGGAGGACACAGAATTAAACAAACAAACACAAAGCTCCGTGAAGCAATGCTTAATAGAGTCGCACATGGCTCCCCTTTTCATCTTCTCAATAGCTGTTCAGGAAGGATCAACACTCGAGAGCAAGTCCTCTCCCGCTTCCTCTCTCAGGGGCCTTGTATCAGTCGCCACTTCACAAGGGACCGAACTTTCTTGTTCTGACACACTTTTTAATTAGATTGTCCACCACACGATCATTTCCCCGAGCCACAGCGAGGTCAGGAGAAGGTTCTACATAAAAATGTGCGCTATGAATAACACTACTGAACAATTGGCAATTCAACAGAGTAGCCAATAAGAAAAATTCACTTGTCATGTACTCGCTTTGTTGGTCCAAACCTGGATGATTTTCTTCAGTGGAGGTTTTTTATAATAACAATTTTCTTGCAATGTTCATTTAGAAGTTGCTCACATGTGAACTCCTAAAATTCTTTGATTTTGCAGCGGTTGGATCACCTTGACATCCTCGAACTTACGCCTGATGCAAAAGTCGTAGCAATGGCATTTTAACAGAGATCGAGAGAAGACATGTCATTGATCCCCAAATAATCCCAAAGCTTCAGAAGTCACAAAGACTTTCAGAAAACTGACGGTGATTACTGTAAAACCCCCAAGTTGTCTTTGCTACTCACTGACTAAACAGCACTTTGACAAAACTGACCTTGAAATATGCAACGGAAATCAATTTGAAATCAATGCCTGAGCAAAAACAGGCCTTAAGATTCAGCCAAGCTGACTTTTTGTCTGAGTCAAGCACAGATTTTGGAGGGAGGAGGTGCCTTTGTATATTTAAGGATTAGCAACTCCCCCTTCCCTTAACTGAACTCCTTAGTTATTAATTTTACTGTTAAATACCCAAAGAAAAGCACTTTTAAGCAGCACTCATTAATACGCCTCTCCGCCATATAGAGGAGCTAGGTGAGAACCGTCACTGTGGCTAATTATTACCTTGAAATGCAAATGCCGTTAGTTATGCTTAAAGTGTACTTTTTCTTATTTAATTAATTAAAACAATCATCTATGAACTTTAAATTAGTCTGGTGTAAAATAATCTCTTTTTATCGTTTAATAATTAGCAGGCAGTAAAGCGGCTGTATTAATTGCATTTAGGCTTCCGCCCCAGGAGATGCACAGAGAGGAACGGATCTCTGCTTCCTGAAATAGCGAATTCCCAGTAACAGAGGAGCTGAGAAGGAAAAGAAAGTGAGAGAGGGGGAAAAAGAATGAGAATAAACTCTTTTCTGCATTCTTTCTTTAAATTACTCCTGGGAATCAGAGACAACCCTTAATTAGCCTAACGCTGTGGTAAAATTGATTGAAATGCAGCACATCAATTATTAAGCGTAACAGTTTTTTATAACTCTCCCCAGCTTCTCTTTGGGTGGGAGTGGGGTACGGCAAATCGCTTGGGTGTTACCTCTGAAAACAGACTGCAAATAAGAGGACTTTCGTTCAGATCTTTACAACCCCTCGGTATCTCTTACATGCAGATCCGTACATCGAAACTTAAGTATCACTGTTACTCCTCATGGCTCGTATCCTTTGTTCTGCTGTGATGTTTACATGGGATCGGAATCTATGACGCATACGTTCATGCATTTAGTGTTTTTAAACAAACTGCTGGGTTCATCAAGATTATGTATTACGCCCCTTAAATTCTTCTTATTTTTAGCACTTGTGAAGCAAGAGCAACATTCCAATCATCTATGATCACCTTTAAAGGCATGTCAAATACATCCTCTTCCAACCAAGACCACATTTGCTCATATGCAACTTGACCCCTGAGGTCAAACTATAACTGTCATCCAAATGACCTCCCTCCTATCTGGAGTGTCACCGTGTTCAGGTTAAGACAAGGTCATAGTATTCGTTCTCTCTCTTTGTGACATTGTCAATGTGGGTTTACTTGTCTTCTCTCAAAGTCACCTAAATGGCAAGTACTCAGTAATAAGCAGCTGGCACTTCTAATTACTTCAGTGATTACCAAAACAGAGCTGTTAGTTAAGCCCATCTCACTAGCAAATAAAAGTGTTCATTACTGAAACTGTATTAATCGGGTAAAACAGCAATAATCTGTATAATTGCTTTAATTACCCTGTCAATAAGAGGGCAACTCAAATTCACAGCTCGGCTGTTATCCCACCTGGGTCATTTTCTTTAGAACTGCTGCCAGCTGCTGGTAACTTTGTGCATAACAGAGGTACATTAAGGTGAGATGTCTTACCATAATAAGAGTTAAAATTATGCTAATATTTTAAGGGTGCAACAAGTATCCAACTAAAAAATAGGAGCGGAATTAAACAAGAATATGATTCACCTATTGGACAGCTTCCGATTTATTTACCCAGAACTTGTGCAGTTCAATGGCACTATATATTCTCTTAAGCTGGTTGAATAAATCACAGACAGAAATGTAATTTCTAGGTACATTTTAGATTTAACCACTCCATCACTCCTTCTTTCTAAGGTCTCTCAGGGGTCACTACTCCGAAGACTATCTGACCCCTTTGATGTCCTGTATATTTTGGTCATTGTCAGTGCTTACCATTGTTGGAAAAACTCATTTGAGGCTAATTAATTCTTTGCAGGTCCCTTGTGCTCCAGTTACCACTGCAGACCTTTGCCAAAGTATCAGGAATAAGACTTCAGAAGACATCCAACACTTTACACTGGACAAGTCAGAGGGCAGTACACAAAAGAATCCGTAGAGCCCATTGTAAAAGAGTCAGGGTCAAGTATAGGTTAGGGCGAAATTTTAATTAGCTGGCCATAACTTATACATGATTGCTCTTTCCCTATGGCCAAAAATAAACAATAGATCTACTCTTGAATGATCCAAGCAAAATGGCACAAGATGGTGGAGGTATTGTGAGGGTCGGTAAGGTATTATATGCAAAGAAATCTCACAGTTAACCAATCATGTGAATGAAGAGACCCAAGAAGGCTTCGAGTGGTTGGCGCAAGAATGAAAAACAGTATCATACTTACATTATGGATGGAGGTTAAGTGAAAAATGGCCTTCCTGTATCTCAAATAGCAGAACAGCTCAAACAACCGCAAGATCCTGGATTTAATTTCAGGAGAATGAATGACATGTTATAGTGTTGCCAGGCTTTCCCTAGGTATTGAACCCATGACATTGGCTTGCATTGATGTGGAAAAATACCAAAATGGAAAACATTACCATGCTTACATTATTGATAGTTGGACCTAAGAGTTTAACCTGGAATACCTCTACCAGATCTTGCAGCTCAATCATTAGAGAATGGTACTAATAGGGAATCAAACCCACAACCTCACCATTGTCTGAATTTTTGTTCCAAGGTTGCAACAAATGAAATCAAAGTCATGCTGACATTAGGGATCGGGGGACTGGTGTCCTGCAGAGTTTAGAACCAACTTGCCTCAACACACCTGCCTGGAAGTTTTAATATACTAAGTTATGCTAAGTAAGCTTACGCTTATCACAAAGCAGGCTGAACTCGGCATGGAAGTGACCATGGGTTCAATTCCCTGGAAAAGCATATACGATAAATACATATACCTCAAATGCAAAGAAACTTAGGATAAAAGAGTCTGCCAAATGCACAAATGGAAAATAAAAGACCTCTGTTGTATCAAGATTACATTGACTGCATCCTCCAATTGTATGCACATTCAAATCAAACAAGTTGCAAACCCAATAGGCCTATTTAGAATACATTTCCAGTAAGTCAGTTTGTAAGTAAATATACATTTTTGGGAAATGTTTTTTTGGTGCACATTAATGAGCCGCCAGGGATTACACCGTGAAATGCTGCCAAACCAGATGTAACTTCAAGACTGAATGCTACATAAATTATAAACTATTACGGTGTAACTTGGAGAAACCACTTAGTGCCTATCCCGACCATGGAGAGGGGTTTTAACAGGAGAGAAATGATTAAAGAATGCTGCGATGCATCTTAGAGCTTTTAGCAACTGATTGGGTCTATGTGGTCTCGCTAACATCAACCCCGCTATGGACCCAACCATCGGTAAGGATGTTGATTCAGAGTGAGTTGGCCTAAACACTTTGGCTTGTAAAATTAGTGAGATTTACCACTTTACAGGACATCCTTCAACTCGTGTTATGTTGAAATCTGCTCCTGAAGGGCCAGTGACTTGCAGATTCTTTACTCAATAAACCTGTCCGGAAATTTATAGTAATTCTTAAATCTTGATTAGCTTGGTTCATGTGTGTATTATTAGAGTTGGAGCTGAACAATGGAAGGCAGTAGCACTCCAAGAAGACGATTAAACAACCTTACGTCATAATGTAGTTAAATGAAGCAAACTAGAACATACCAACAGATGTTTGATAGGCAGCTAAACTATCAACACACACACACAAACGCGCACACGCATTCTTTATTGAAGCTCTGGCACCCCCTGGTGGTCAAAGAGGCATGCTTCAATGACTAATACAGGGGTGCCCAGGGGGTTGGCCAGTTTAGTCCTGGAGAGCCATGGTCCCGTTAAACACATCTGAACAAGCTAAACAAGGTCTAAGGGTTATTACAAATCTAGGTTGCATCCAAAATCAGATACAGAAGGAAAAAACAAACAAACACAGAAGCTTGTTCAAATCTACAGTATTCATAAGAATAGGAAACATGTACCTGTATGCCCCTAGTGAATACCATGGACATCCCATGAGGCCAGTGAAAAGGATTTGAGAATAGCATGCACCTGGCAATGGTAAGTCCCATGCAAACGACAAACATAGTACCTCCAGATTACATTCAAATAACACTATTATATTACTCAGAACATAATATTTTTTTTAGTGGTCACCTAATTAATTACTGAGCAAGTACTTTGGCAAAACAGCATGCAATTTTGGATAGAGCCTTTATCTAGGGAAGGGTGTTCAATCCTGCTCTTTCAATGCTAGTGTCCTTGGGGGGTGGGGGGGGGGGGGGGTGGATTAAAAGACCCATCCCTCACTGACAAATGTCCAGAATTTGTACCATACATGAGCTTATTTGTCCTATTTTGACTGCTATGCCATGAAAATTGTGAAAATAAGCCATCGAAATAGAGACCAAGCAGAATCCTCTTTTGGCTACTGCTTCGGTGTTAAAACTCAGTTTTGGCCAATGCAAACAATTATTTTTCATGAGTCATCATCCAGCTGTGCAAGAAAACGCACAATCTGATGCAAGTTACGTCATTTTACTACTGACCTACTGTACGGTTGTTAAATAGAGAAAATATTTTACAAGTAACTTTTATTCTAACTCTTGGAGCTTAATCTTGAAACAAAAATTGACCAGTAAAAAGATGTGAAGCACCAAAAGCAGCCCATATTAAAATTAATTTGAGTACTATTTGGCTATAGTGTTGTGATTCATGAATTTTCAAATGTACTTTTTTACAAGAGAGTCTAAAGATATATGATGTAATAAAGTTGTATTTTAAATTTTATTTTATTTTTTCATATTTCTTTATTCTAAATCTTCAATAAATCTTCTTCATTCTAAATCATGGGTCTCATACTCAATTTCTGGAGAGCCGCAGCTCTGCACAAACACAGCTGATCCAAAAAATCAAGTTGTTCAGAAGTTTCGAACACCTTGATTAGTTGCATCAGCGGTGTTTGATTAGGGTTGGAGCAAAAATGTGCAGAGCTGCGGCCCTCTAGGAATTAAGTTTGAGACCCATGTTCTAAATCACCAAAAAGCATGGTCACGATAACCACCCGACAAGTTAATCCAGCTAAAAATAGTGCTTAAATTGTCCAAAAAAATAAAAATAACAGGATTTAAATCTCATAATTAAATTAAAAAATGAGACGAATAACTGCAAAAAGGTTCACTTTTGAGAAAAAAAAACCACCCCTTTTACCAGGCTGGCTACAGGCCTGCCACATTTGAGGCATTATTTTTGCCGCATGCCATTTTGCCCCACTAAATGTTCTCAATGTACTTTAAAATGCGGTCAGAAAAAAGCATAAATAATTAGAATTAATTTAACCATGTTAGCACGTTTTCACCAACTTTTCCACATTCGCGTTTCTGATTATACCCGAGAAATCGAAATAAGATTTAAAATAAGAAGCCATAATACTGAAACTTTTCCATCAATTTTTTTTTAATCCTCAACTGACTATGTTTGGGGTTTACACCGTGCTTAATTTGTTAATTGCACGGATCCAGCATGTTCCAAGGATGGATAGGTGTTGCGCACAAAAGTGGAGAGCAGGGGGTCAGGGGTGAGCGTTGGATGGCGGAGGGGTGTCGTGGACGGACGAAGGACGAAAGTGAGGAGCGGGGGGTTGTCGCGGATGAAAGTGAAGAGGGTTGGGGAGTCGCGGAAGAAAGTGAACAGCGGACAGGGGAGAGGTGCGGTTGAGGAGGGGAAAAAAAAATAATAATAATAAATCAGGTGCCGGATCCGTATCCGGCGTGTTTCAGCACATATTAAACCCTGGGTTTACAATTACGCATGAGTTTGTTACTCAGAATTTAGACTCAAAAATAGAGTTTGCTTTTTAAAATGGCAAGATTCAAACAAGCAATTTCAAGAAAAATCCACAAAATAAAATCACATTTTTTAATTCCATGGTGAAGACAAGCTTCCATGAGAAACCCACATACACACCATTTTGATAGGATACAAAACAACAAAAAGAGAGAAAGACAGGCATTAACATGAGAATTAAAACTTTTTATTAGTGTATTTATGAAGTCTGCATATGCAACACGCCTGAAAAGCTTATCGCCTGAAGTTCACGTCCTACCAATACATCTCTCTAATGGTAAAACAAGCTCACCAACTGTTAAATGCTTTGCAAAAAAAAGGAAAAAAGTAAAATAAAATTATATATACACATTTATATGCATATATGTCTGGTCCACTTTCAGTTCTATTTGGTTTCTTTCCACACTCAGTCAAAAAAAAATGGCAAACAGAATGTTCCCAGTGTCTTATTGGCCACTTATCGGCTTTAAAAATGGGCCACAACATCTTTGTCAGCTTTTTTTTCTAGATGCACTTAAAGTACAATCGCAAGAGTAGTTAAGATGGATGAAGGAAAATATGGAGACAGAGGTGGGAAGAGGGGAATGGATATTTGCAACGCCTGGTCACTGCCACAACAAGTAAAGAATAACAGACAGCTATATCACAGTCATTAGTAAAAGTTGTACAACGAGCACGCACACTAAAGTTGCACAGTTCTCCCTGTAAAAGCAACCTGTTTGGAAGTCTTTTTTCTATTTTTTCTTCCCCAATTGCAAACAAATAGAACACTGCGATGTTACCGTAGGCTCAATTTCCCCTTTTGGTAACCGTACTTTTAAAGGGGAGGTAGGTTATACAGTATTGTGAACAAAGCAACTAAAAAAGAAAATCAGATGCATTTCAGAGGGATCGAGATCAGGGCGAAACGGTAACCGTAAAAAAGCGGAGGAAGAGGAGCAAAAAGATATTTGCGCTTATAAAAATTTCATGCTAAATAATGATTTTCGTATGATAGGACATTTCATTATGAAGCCATGTTCCTTTAAAAAGAGGGCATGATCTAAAAAAATATTCAATTCTAATAAAAAGGAAGAGAGCTTTAAAGATCTTAAATATATTTATATATAAAAATACATGAAAATACAAAAAGTAGCTAAAAGAAAGATAAAGGGTAAAACAATCTTGTAATTGTGTGAAGGATAACCTAGTTTAATAACACTTAAAGCTTTAATACTTGGATTTGTTTGTTTGTTATAATATTTTGTTTAAAGATTTGGACTGCACGAGACAATTTAAGAAATTTTGTTCATCCTTAAAAGCCACTTTTTGAGGAAGCCAGACTCCGAAAACACTCCATGGCTAGCGGAGACTTAACCCAGTGAATAAAAAGCAAATTCCGAAGGATCGAATTGAACGTTTCGCGTTAAACATTCCTATCAGTTCGAATAAAAGAAGCATGTCTTACAGCAGCATACCTCAAATCAAAGGCAACATTCTTATATTTATATATTTATATAGTGGTTTGGGGAAAGAAATGGTTCAAAATAAAAAATAAAGCAAAATAAAAGTATCTTTTGGCATTACTGAAGAAAATCGAAAACCATAATTAAGTCTTACCGCGTCAATCTACACAATTATAACGTGTATAAAAAAAAAAAAAAAAGAACGCAACTTTTTGCCAGAAAAAGTAACCTCCTTGAACGAGCGGATTGGGAGCGCCGGCGTCGTTCGTATCCGAGTATTTACTTCATCGGGGGGGGGGGGAGCCTTACTGCTACACGTGTGTGAAGTCATGTACTGCCTTCTTGAACTTCAACACAACATACGCACCTTCCCTCCTTCTCGAAAACAGTAAAAATCAAATAAAAACCAATATACATTTCAAATTCTACTACTAATACATTTAATATTGAGGGTTTATAAAAGAAAACAAGAGAGAATCAAAGGTGCATGAAGCTGATGAGACAGCAAGTGCTGCGTTCGGGTCCGAACATCAGTGTCGAGAGGATAGAGTGGAGAAGGAGGATAGAAGAAAGGCTCACGAGTACTATGAAAGAGAAAGAGGAGCAAGGGGGGCATCATAAGTCTGTTGTTCTTCGAGTTGTCGCTTGATGTGATTGTTTTGGGGTGGGCAGAGGACAGAGAGCTATGTTTAGGACATACTGGAGCAGCGTACGGAGGGAGATCCCATCTGGGTCAGAACCTTGTCCAGCCACTGGAGGGGCCCGTTCAGATGCAGCTCGATCCAGCAGGGGGTGCTCGTCACTGTCTGCCGTCTGCACAAAAAATACAACAAGAGTCAGAGAGCACATTCTGGCAAGGCCCAATCCACACTAACAATATTTTCAAGCTCCCTTTTTTCTACACAACTTGAGGCGAATTCATGGCAAACATGTCTTGCATTCAGGGTCACTCGTGCTGTGCAACAGTAAATGTCTTTGCACACTGAAGTCCGAAATTTTTGTATACAAAATTTCGTATACATATCTGAAAAAATCGTCACATACACAAACCTTGCACATTGCACACCTGGAGTCCGATGCATATTAATTTATTCCGAAAAAATGCAAAACATTTCAGAGCCAATTCAAGGAGTGATACTTTTTCTTTTTCTACTTTGTAGAAGAGAGGAGAACAGAGGAATAAGCGACAAATTGTGTTCATCCAATAGTGCAAAGAGAGGAAGGAGATTTTTTTTCTCCTCATCAAAGAGCTGCTCTGGATTATTCCAAAATGCAAAGTCTATTTCAGAAAATCAGTGGAATTTTGATACACTGCTTGTGATACTTCATGTGGAAGCATGGCTTCAAAAGAAGCATGTCTTACAGCAGCATACCTCAAATCAAAGGCAACATTCTTATATTTATATATTTATATAGTGGTTTGGGGAAAGAAATGGTTAAAAATAAAAAAAAAGCAAAATAAAAGTATCTTTTGGCATTACTGAAGAAAATCGAAAACCATAATTAAGTCTTACCGCGTCAATCTACACAATTATAACGTGTATAAATAAATAAATAAATAAAAAACGTAACTTTTTGCCACAAAAAGTAACCTCCTTGAACGAGCTGATTGGGAGCGCCGGCGTTAAGACTATATGAGCCTATGGTGTTTTTGAAGCCTGTTACTGTAAGCATGTTTAAAAGTATTCAAACTGTTTAACAATGATTAATTGTGCACTAGTTGCTAAATTTACATTCAAACAAACATGAATAGCATTTTTAAAAAAGCAGTGGGTAATATAAAGTATTAGCGAGTAATATTATCTAACTTGAAGAAAATATAGTTTAATTTTAACTGTTATATTATTATTATTATTATTATTATTATTATTATTATTATTATTATAGGTTTCCTCTAGCTCTGAGGGTTCCATTCGCAGGAAAAGCATATCAATAGGTTTATTTACATAATTAGTAGCTTAATTAGTGAAATGTCAGATTAACTAATTCCTCCAGACAAAGCTTTAGAGGATATGCCGTGCAATCACATCATTACTACTGCAAAATTGTATAATTTACTGTTGTAAATGCAAATCATATTTAGGTCATAGGTTTTTTTTTTTTCATTTTCACTTTTTTTTGCATACTTCAATTATCAATTATAATCTGTTATCTGTAGATGACAAGCTTGTCATTTGAAAATTTTGAACTTGCAAGTGTTTAAATCACATTTTGATTTTATTTACACAAAAAAAAAATTCTTGTAATTTTTATTAGTTGTAGCCAACCAGTTGTGCATTATAATATAAGAGTTGAAATACTTGTCAGGGTCTTTTATGAGTCACTAAATATCCAAATTAAATAAAAAGGGTAGATACACTACAAGTGGATTAAAATGCAGATTCACATCTGTCCAATAGAGGCTGCTATATGAACATGCATAGCAAAGCCAGTTCAATGCTCAAATTAAACAGTTGTGATGTTTATCTACACTGTAAAACCCAATAAGTTAAGGTAACTCAAACCATTTGAGGAAACAGAGTGCAACAAACCAGTTCAAAAACTAATCCTAATGAGTACTGTAAACTTACTTCATTTGAGTAAACAAACCAACCGAGTACTGTAAAACCCAATAAGTTAAGTCAACTCAAACCGTTTAAGGAAACCGATTGCTACCAACCATTTGAGTTAAAAACTAATCTATGAGTACTGTGAACTTACTCTATTAAAGTTGAAGTAATGAGGTATTTAATTAACTCATTACCTTCAACAAGAATTTCAAAACTTTTCAAATGAGTAGAATTAACTTTCAGTCAATTTTGAGTTAACTACACTCATTTGATAAAGTTGACTGTTGGGTTTTACAGTGTAGTAATTTGCAGTTATTTGTATGATTGGATTTGATCATTGGAGATCTACAGCAAAGTTGCCATTCACGAAAAAGGTTAATTACAGTGAATGACAATGACTTTTGTCATTTCTTCTGAATACAGTAACAATCTATTTTGAGCATAGGTATGAAATACTCGTTCATGATATCCATAAATTTTTAGTCTTCTTGGGGAAATTCAACATTACTTTTGAAATGATAAATTGTGACTCTTACAATACATCTTTTCAGGGCTTCACTCACATTTTTCTTAAGTTATTTTTCACAAAATACCATAATCAAAAAGGTACTCATACAGAGTACTGGCACACGCATTAAAACAATTTGCACCATTTTTATATATTTTTTAAGTGGTTTCCATCCACCTATTTTATTTTGGAATATAGCATAAAAAAGCTTAAATGGAAATGACAAGATGCGCATACATTTTGAAAATACTGAGTAGAAATATCGTTTTATCAGAAAAGAAAAAAATTCATTTGATATAAACAAATTTACCTAATAATTTCCAGCATGCACAGAGTCCTTGTTTTAACAAATCATGTGACAGAAATACAAACTAGGCTTGATGAAATGGCATTAAAATGGACAAAAAAAGCAGACTGACAACATTGCACAACATCTTAATGGCTTTGTTCATTCTTAAATACATTAGCTCAGGGGTCACCAACCTTTTTGAAACTAAGAACTACTTCTTGAGTACCGATTAATGTAAAGGGCTACCAGTTTGATACACACTTCTCAAATAAATTTGCTCAATTTACTTTTAATAATATATTATTAATAATATTTAATTGTATTAATCCATGTGAAGACACTGATCATTTTAATGATTTCTCACAATAGTTGTCAACAATAATTTAACATCGTAGGAGACAGAGAAATATCAATATGCAGCACTTTATTTCTATAAATCTTTACATCTTCAAATGATCCCTTCTACAATATTAAAATCAAGTTATAATTGAATTGCCTCTTGTTACAGTTAGGAAATAGTTTAACGTCAAGCAGGAAATGTTCATGGGCCAACGACATGACCACATTGAAATGGTCTATAACCATGTCATTTATTAAATTTACACCAAGGCAAGTGTGATTTAAAAAGAATCGCAACAAAAAATATTAGATGCAGCTTACTGGTAAGTGGCACTATGGTGAGCTATTTTTAGAACAGGCCCGCGGGCAACTTATGTGGTCCTCGCGGGCTATCTAGTGCCCGTGGGCACCATGTTAGTGACCCCTGCATTAGCTAAAGTCTGTCATCAAAATGGTTTGGTATTATTACCTTTCAAAACCATATTGAGTGGCTGTGCTCCTAAAGGGCATCTCACACCTCCAAAAGCGTTGATCGTGTTTAGTTTTGATCTTTTGAGGTTATTTTGAAGTCATTTATTACATGACAAAAAGGGCCGCAGTGCCTCTCCTACCGCATTAAATCCCATTTTTTGTTTTGATATTTAGATCCAGTTTATCATGAAGTGACGATTTTGTTCTCTTTGACTTATTGGATGGTAACGGTGCTTTATCTGCAAATGTTTTATGCACTATTCCAGCTTCGCATAAATCTAATTGGCATCTTTGGACAGAAACGTAGCTAGAGATGCAGTTAGACTGTCCTCACCTGTACTCGGCTCCCCAGCCTTTGACAAAACTCATCCGAATGGTACACATCCTGGTCAACTGATAAACAGCCTCGAAGCCCTGGTTCACCGACTGAGCCAGCAGTGCCGCAAACTCCTGGTTGTTGAAGATCTTCAGGTTACAGCCTAAGGGAGAAGATTTCATTACATCATAAAAGAACTGACATGATCTCAATATTCCAAAAAATGAGATTAGAGTGACATTTAAAAGTCTTACCTGGGGGGATTTTACAGACTGTTGCAGGATGCCAGCCATACCTCTGATTACAGTTCGGGCTCTGAACAAAGATGGCACTATCGCTAAGACATTCCGCAAACACTTCCCCACCAATATAATACAGCCTGACTCCTCGTCCTGATTCAAAACAAACAGCCATCAGAAATAAATATATTAAAATTATAGTTCAATCAAATGTGAAAATCACTAAGTTTGGTGCGGTGACCAAATTTCTTCAAATGACCAGTCCGCACTCAATTTATTAAATTAACATCAGGAGTTAAGAAAAAAAAAACTTTTTGGCCTAAACGTTAAAAAAAAAAATGCTTTTCTCGCTTTCTCATTTCTAGCCCAAATATCGAAAACATTCTTAGTAAAAATATTGTTTAGTTTTCACCATCAGAAGAAATAAGTGAAAATTAAGATTTTTTTTCTTGTTTTAAGGAAATTATCTGCTAGTGGGGTAAGTGAAATAATCTTGTTTTCACTTTAAAATGTAAATATTTGGACTAGAAACAAGACAAAAAAAATAAACAAATGTTTTTAGCATATTCATATAAATACAGTGATAAAATACAATTCTGTAGCTCCTGGTCAACTATAATTCAGACTGGACAATGCATATCTTTACGATGTGACCATTGCGGATGCACACATTTCGATATCGATGCTGAAACGATATATTGTGCAGCCCTACCTCCATAGTTTTTTGTTCCTACTACGAACGTAAATGGCAATAAATTCAAATTCAAGAGAAAATAAATAAATTCAAAGTTTAACCACTTGAGAGAGTAAATAGAGGAAATTTCAATTAGTGGGTGAAGTTTTTCCTGAATATCAGCAAGACGGCAAATGTGACACGGATCATAAACACTTAATATTGAGCTTTACATCTTGATGTCTTTTAGTTGAATCAAATTAACTTTTCTAGTCATCTGAACTTACTCCAATAAAACTGACAAAAACTATTAAGTTAAGCTTTGTAAAATGTACAGTGCATCTTGAAAGTATTCATAGCGCTTCACTTTTTCCACATTTTTATGTTACAGCCTTATTCCAAAATGGATTAAAATGTATTTATTTCCTCAAAATTCTACACACAATACCCCATAATGACAACATGGAAAAAGATTTTTTTGAAATTGTTACAAACTTAAAAAAAATAAAAATAAAAACAAATCACATGTACATAAGTATTTACAGCCTTTGCTC
The DNA here is from genome assembly GCA_903798195.1 of Danio kyathit. Lineage (NCBI taxonomy): Eukaryota > Metazoa > Chordata > Actinopteri > Cypriniformes > Danionidae > Danio > Danio kyathit. The sequence goes on along the minus strand of LR812528.1, from coordinate 11,923,822 downwards.
AACACTTTGTTGATGTACCTTTGGTAGAAGGGTGCCATTTGGAATATGATGCCACAAGCTTGGCACACCTGTCTTTAGGAATTTTTGCCCATTCCTTTTTGCAGTAGCTCTCAAGCTCTATCAGGTTGGATGGGAAGCGACGATGTACAGCCATTTCAGATCTCTCCAGAGATGTTCAATAGAATTTAGGTCTGGGCTCTGGCTTGGCCACTCAATGACATTCAGTTGTTGTAAAACCACTCGATTGCTATTTTGGTGGTGTGCTTTTTTGCAACACAACAAATTTGCAGCAATTTCAAAAATTCTTTTTTCACATTGTCATTATGGGGTATTGCGTGTAGAATTGAGGAAATACATAAATTTTATCCATTTAGGAATAAGGCTGTAACATAAAAAAATGTGGAAAAAGTGAAGCGCTATGAATATGCACTGTAAATTGTTAAAACCTGTTTAACTCATTACAATAAGTTAAAGTAATAAAAACATTTGTTGTCAGGATTTTTGATGTAATATTTGACAGTGAATCACCTACTAGTGGTTTGGTCAAATTTATTTTTCTACAAAAGCACAAAAACACACAAACATTAATTAAGGGAATAGTTTACCCAAGAATGAAAGTTTACTAACCATTTACTCACTCAAGTGGTTCAAAACCTTAAGCAGTTTCTTTCTTTCTGTTGAACACAAGAGGAGGAGTTCTGAAAAATGTTGGAAACCGTAGCCATTGTCATCCATAGAAGAAAAAACTAAAAGTAAAGGTATGGATGTTTTGATTTCCAACATTCTTCAAAATATCTTCTTTTTTGAGCAAGAAACTCAAACAGGTTTAGAACAAGTGGAGAGTGAGTAAATGCCAGAATTTTTTATTTTCATCTCTTTAATAGCCATTTGTCATTTGTGGGTGGCCTCTCACTTTAAACCAGGGATGTCAAACTCAGTTCCTGGAGGGTTGCAGCCATGCACAGTTTAATTCAACACATTTTACTGTACCTAGAGGTCTCGAACAAGCCTGAATAACTCAGTTTGATCAGGTATGTTTAATTAGGGTTAAAGCTAAACTGTGGCCCTCCAGGAACTGAGTGCTTAAAACCCAAATTATACTTCACTTTATTATGTGTCTGTCATCACAGTCTGACAACACATTGAGATCTTATGAAGCCAAACTAGTAGTCTGAGCAAGAAATGACAACATCATTACCTTTAATCTACTGCCTCAGGAAATGGTTTGGGCGTGTTCACAACACTCTGAAGAAAGAACAACATTTTCAAAATCTCTTCTCAGATTCAGAGCTCTTTGTATATGTCATTATCTCTCAGGAAGCTTGCGCCCGCGACTGTCTTAAGCACACATTTGGTGAGACTGTAGATTAAAGATAATAATGCTTTAAATAATGTTCAAGTTTTTTAGCACAGACCTATTGTTTAAATTCATAAGACCTTTGTGTATCATCATGAAACACTTTGTTATGCCTGTATATGTTCTCAAACTGATATCAGCTAATAATTTTATGCATGAACAAAGACCATGGTTTCAGCTAAAAATCTGGAGGAAAAAAAAATCCCTTAAAGGGCACCTACTTTACCCCTTTTTTAAGATGTAATATTAATATTATGGTTCTTCTGAGTGTGCCAGTTTAGGTTCAGTTCAAAACACAATTCAGATTTTTTATTATGATGTGTTAAAAAGTGCCATTTTGGGGGCGTGTACACAGCTCGTTGTTTTAGGGGCGTGTTGCTTCACATGAAAATTAGTTTCGACTTCCTGCCCAACTATAGGGGGCGGAGCCAAGAGCTTCCATCTTTGTGTATGGCAACAGACAGGCAGACAGAGAGAAGCAACATGAGTGAGGACCAGCATTCAGCCGTACATGTACGACTCGGACACAGACCAAGCAGAGACTACAAAATCATTTGTGTCTTTGTATAGTTTTACAGCCAACTGTGTGCTAGTTTAAAGCTCCGAGCTTGTAGCCTACATCAAGACTAATAACCAAGCACACTGAACTAACTTTGACTGAAGGGCATCACACACTGGATGCACCGCGACACGGCGCGCACATGACAGTTGAAAGTATCGCACACTTGCGGCGCTGGTGTGCGTCATCTGATAGAAACTTATGTTTAGAATTCAGAAATGCATGCCGCTGCATGGCGCGATGCTGCTTGTCGCCGAGCGGCGCTTCTGGTGTACGACCTGCTTGAGGCTATAACTAAAGGGCGTCATACACCGGATGCGCTGCTCAGAGCCACGACACAGCACACCAGACGCGCACATTCGCATGTTATTTAAAATGAAACCATTCAGATAACGCTTTGTGGCGCGGCAGAAATATGAAGTGTCCTGAGCAGGGCCAGCGCGTCCATAGAGGCGACCTAGGCGGCAGAATAGTGAGCGAACCCCCCCCCGGTCCTCACTTTCATCCACGACACCCTCCCGGTCCTCACTTTCATCCGCGACAAGGCGAAATGCATGGCGCTGCACGTTGTTAGTTCGTTATTTCCAATGGAGGGACGCGCACGTGAGGCAATGCGCTCGCACTTTTCAGCTGCACCTAGTTAAAATGACATGGAGCTTCTGTGACACTGGCGGCGAGGAGAGCCATAACGTGGTGAATGTTGAGCCCAATGAGCCTTACAACTAAAAATAGAGCGAGGGTGTTTCTTTGGTGACATCGCTTTGACTCACACGCTGAAAATGGCGGACGTGAAACAACATACTGAGGTTATGGTAATGCGCACCTGCCAATCAATATTGGTGGGCGGGGGGACCGCACTCCTACGTCAAGTTGCGGTCAATCTCATAACCACTCCAATTGGTCCACCGTTTTTATGTTGTTTAATTGAAAAAAAAGGACTGAGTGTGTTTATATCACTCCAATATGACGGTCTATACACTATACCTACACATGTCTGTCCAAACAGCTTAAAAAGTAGATTTTTCACCATAGGTGCCCTTTAATATCAGATTGACAATTTTCATTTCTGTTTGAGCACCCTTTTGAAAGCTGAAGATCAGGGAGGAGCAGAAGAGGTCTTGATACCTATATGTCTTCGGGTCATTTCGACGGTGGCATTGCGGTTGACATTGGACAGCAGGCCCAGGCAGAAACGCTCTGAATTGGAGGGGTCTGTGAAGCCGTCCACGGTGAGGGAAGGCTGAGAGGCGTGAAATGTTTCTCCAACCCGCTGATTAAGTTCATAGTAAGCTATGGAGCACCAAAACGCAGGCTCTGAGTAAGTCACTGGCTGTAGGTCTGGGGGAAAAAAGCCAATAAGAAAATGTGATCAAACTCATTTCCACAGTGGATAACCAATATTATTGACCTCTTGAACATTAAACAATAGACCCTTTTTACATTTCCGGGTTTCTCAATAGCAGAAGTCGTCATAGTTGGGAAAACTTAAGAGCGCAGTGAATTTAAGAATACAGCAAATCTTTTTTTACAATCTTATTTGCTCAACTAATAAAAGGAAAAACTCCACGATGTTATAAAGACGTAAAGAAAAAGGAAAAAATAAAAATAGCGTGAGACTGATGACGGAAGCCAGAAGAGAGAATAACGTCAAATTTGCTGTCCTGTCCCATAGATGCTGCATTAGAAACCCCTCGAACAGTTTTTTTTTTTGTTGTTGTAATTTGAAGCAAAAATGATATACTACATACATAAATGTTCATACATTTAAAAAAAAAAATGAAAATAGTAAAAAAAAAAAAAAAAAAAAAAAAAAAAAAAAAAAAAAGGATTTAAGATGCTGATGGCTGTTAAACGCATCACAACAGGCTTGTGAAAAGGGTCCATGGGGTAAGAAGTTAGATAGGTCTTACCCATGCCATGATTGACAGGCGAGAGAGTGCTTGGAGACAGTTCTGCAGGAGAACCTGACAAAGAGAAGTTTTTTTTTTACATTAACAAATGTAATGGCAATAAAAGTTTAAACATATACATTGTATTTAGGGGTGTAACAGCACACTGAAGTCCTGGTTCGGGATATACCTCGATTTTAAGGTCACTGTTCGATATGGGTTCAGTACAAGAGAATAAGCAACATATACCCAGTACTTGCTTTTTTCTGTTTCTATTGAACAGGCAGAAGTGTTTCGTAACAATCAGCTTCAGAACTGAAAAGCTTTGTGATGCAAAAGTACTAAATAAATAATAATGAAAAATAAAACTTTATAATTAAGAGACTAAACTTACAAATTTAGGCTTAGTCCTGACCTAAATAAAAATAAAACCTGAAAAAAAAATTGTGTATTTAATTTAAAATCCAGTAAGCTTTAAAACTGGAATCTCCCAATGAAAATGCTAGCTAGATGTTCATCCATCACAGCGGGTGCAGTGGACAACAACTAACCAGGGGGTGCGTTTCCCAAACAACGACGTAACTCGCGACTGAACTATCATAGTGCGATGCATTGTTTAGCAAAAGAACGATGTAGCGACGAGTGTTTCCCAAAACCCATAGTTTCTCTGTTGCAGATCCATCGCTTAAACCACGTTAGTTATAACGTAAAACGCCCATAATGATGCTCTTAACAGGGTGGAGTAACTCCTTTAGAGAACAACCCCATCATTTCTTTGTGCAAATTATATTGTTTTACACAAACACGCATTTAAAATAAAATCCAATATTAGATTAGGTAAAAACATGCACTCATCTACCATATTAATTGAAATATATGTAAATGGCACATATAGGGCCAATGTTTGCTTTACTAATATTATTGAGAAGTTGAACATTACATATTCTATTCTAAAACATAAAATCACTTACAAAAGCTAACACTATTCTAATATCATATATTAGGGTTGGGCGATGTTGACCAATTTGGCATCGTACGATGTCTAATGTGAACATCGGCGATGGACGATGGTATCGTCGTCGTAGGCGGGGTGGTTGTTGTTAAATATCAATTAATTCATAACGAATTTAATAATTGTAGCCTATCGTTTTCACTATCTGACCCACATGGTATTTGCTTTACCCATAAACAAACCATACATAAATAAAGTTACACACAAATTACCACCTGTCAATCACTTTTTTTCCATGGGACTCTGGCATGAATCAGCAGAGTGATCTGTGTCATAATGGCTTTTTCCCACAGCTGGTGGAGGAGACCAGACGAGAGTTTGTTTGGAGTTCACTGTAATTTGTATTGTGATTAGTTATAACTTCCTTATTTTATTACTATTATTAGGAGGAAATAATAACAAGTAAAGATGCTAGGGCTTGACCGTTTCGGCGTATGCGCCCAAAATTTTATGCAACCTAAAATATATATTTGAAAGCATTTGTGCTAGTGCATAAATTGTTGCCGTGTGACCTGTTTTCACTGCAAAATCCTCGACGCGTGCGCGGATTTAGGACATTTATGCAGGATGCATCTTTGCACCTAAAGACGCCAAACGCAGCGCTCAGGAACAGATTAAAATAGTTGTAAAAAAAGCCCGGAATGCTTGCCCCGCCTTTGTGCTCTTCTTATTGGCCCACTGCACTAGAACTGAACGCAAATGGATTGGTTAATATCAGCTGTCTGAAAGGAGCTGCAACCACGAAAATGTGCAGCGCTGAAGAGAGAATGAAAATAACACTGACAGATTTAGTTTTAGAAAGCACCTAAAGTCACTTATAATGGCACATCTTATTAGTGATTTACACTTTTCCAAGAGTGGATAAAAGACTTCCAGTGGCTTCAAGTCCGCTATGAAAATGACTAAAGCCATTCAATGTAAAGTCTGTGGGATGGGGTTTGCAGGTAACTGCGTTTGCCACTGAATCTACATATTTTAAGCGCGAGAGGTGCTGTATAATCCTCACAATGTATTTAATCCTCACGATGCTGTCAGCCATGCAAACGGCAGCTATAAGTAAAATATAACAACGCTCATGAAAAGACTGTTATTGCTATTAAGATGACATGCAAATAATAAGTTATATATCAATATAAATGTGGGGCGGGGCGATGGATGGCGATGCCGGCTCAGCATCGTGAAGTTTATTGGCCATCGGCGATGAACGATAGCATCGTCTATCGGCCCAACCCTATCATAAATAAATCATTTAAATAAATAAATAAATAATGAGGCTATTTATTATAAATATATTTACTTTAATAATAATATTAATAATATTAATGATGATGATTATTATTATTATTATTATTATTATTATTATTATTATTATTAAGGATATTGTTTATTTATTTTAAAAAAAAATTATAATTTGACATGCAAATCACAGCAGAAAGTTCCAACCAACAGACCCATGTCATATACAGTAGAGATACTTAATAAATAACCCACTATAAAATAAAAGAATTAACGTATGCTATGTTTTTATTTTCAAAAGCTTTGGAGACGCAACATAATTTCCGATTCTAAATATACCTGTAGCTTTCGCCATGAGGCTGTGTTCAAAATGATATTAATGTTTTCAAAGTGCACTGCGAAGGAGGCACAATTGTAATCATGAAGATCGCTTAAACTGAACTGTAAAAATACTTTCAAAGCAAATTACACCTAAGATTACCTTAATGCTTTTTTTTTATTTTTGATAATTCCAACTTTGAATGTTAGAATGTTCTAAATGAAGGGCATAGGGGATATAAGTGGGAATAGAACACAGCCAGGAACTATGCTTCTAACTACAGCTCCAGAGGTGTAATTATATGTGTGTGTGTATGCATGCATATATATATATATATATATATATATATATATATATATATATATATATATATATATATATATATATATATATATATATATATATATATATATATATATATATATATATATATATATATATTATTAGGGATGCAACAATACAGTTAGCTTACTGTTCAATACATACCTCGGTTTTTTAACACGGTTTTCGGTTCGGTTCAGATGGCTTAACACATAAGTGTTTTTTTATTGTTATTCTATGCTTAGGCAATAGGAACAGTAAGAAAGAGAAAAAAATAAAAACGATTTATTGCAATACTCCTTTATTTTACTTAAAAGCCAAGAAAGGTACACTAGTTCCTAGTGTTTTGTATAATAATAAAAAATTAACACTGAAATCTCACAGCTGCTGGTAGCCCATGTACAAACTGGGCAACACATAAATTCCTACATTTTAAAAATAAACATGCATGTGAAGTTAATTAACATAAATTGACCATTTAAGAAAAAAACACATTTGTACTTTATACAAAGTATAAAGTATTATTTTAATGATTATAGGGATCTTTTTAACAATTCAAGATTTTTTTTAATCTAATTTGATGCATCACTTGCTTTTGTTTAGATCTCGGACAGTTTACCTATTAAAGTTTATTAAAATATTAATGACAACAGAACATGGGCTGCTCTACAAATATATTCTTTATTATGGCAAGAATAAAAGGCAAAATAAAGCACTCTTACTAAAAAATAGATTTAGATTTTTAGATTTAGCCCGCTCCACAATTCACACATTACAGTCTGGCTAGTTTCTGTGCTATACTTATGCTAAAAGGGTAATAATGGTCCAACATTGCTGATCATTATCACCAATATAAAGCCTAGAAAAACAGGGCATTAGTGTAAACCGAAAGGTTCAAATATTCATTTCCATTTCATTTTGGTTTTGTAGCTATTAAATTGTTTAAAATTCAAAATTGTAACGTATACATCAGTGTAAAACGTATGACTGGTGGACAAACATATTTCTGTAATTGTGTACCTGGGTCTCCATTTTGCCTCTTTTGGCTTTAACAATCCCTCAGGTTTTTCCAAACCTTTTAACAAAAACTTTCCTCTTTTCCCACGGCTGTTGCTTTTCTAGCCAAGAATGATTGTTCATCAGGTTATCTGTATGATCATGGATCATAAAGATATGTGTACAGTCGTACTGTTTCAGACAAATTCTCTTCAAAGTGTTTCATATTTAACTCAAATCAAACGCGGCGCCGCGCGCACTGTTCGCTTGGGTCTCAAAACGTCACATTCGCCGCGCGCACCCAAGCGAACTTGCGGACGCGTCGAGTATAAACCCGAAATGTCCCAACACCGCGGAGTTGAAAGACACCGGCGCTTCCTCCTCACTTCACCATGTAAAAGTGTGGAATGATGGTTGAGCGCCCCCTAACTTTAGAGCATAGTGATTGAATATTTACTCGCGGGGAGGAGTTTCCTCATCTCAGCCCGTAGATTTACAGGCACACACAAACAGTCTATTCGGAGAGAAATAAAACGCACATAAATTATTTAAACGTAAAACCGGAAAAACCGCAATTCACAAGCACGTATTGAACCGTGGATGTCGTACCGAACGGTTCAATATTGTATTGAGAATTGTGGCATCTCATATATATATATATATATATATATATATATATATATATATATATATATATATATATATATATATATATATATATATATATATATATATATTTATACACACACACACATATCTATCTATCTATCTATCTATCTATCTATCTATCTATCTATCTATCTATCTATCTATCTATCTATCTATCTATCTATCTATCTATCTATCTATATCTATATATCTATCTATATATATATATCTATATATCTATATATATATCTATATATATACACACCACAGGCAGTGCAGACACTATTAGGCAAATGAGTATTTTGACCACATCATCCTCTTTATGCATGTTGTCTTACTCCAAGCTGTATAGGCTCGAAAGCCTACTACCAATTAAGCATATTAGGCGATGTGCATCTCTGTAATGAGAAGGGGTGTGGTCTAATGACATCAACACCCTATATCAGGTGTGCATAATTATTAGGCAACTTCCTTTCCTTTGGCAAAATGGGTCAAAAGAAAGACTTGATAGGGCCCAAAATAGTCAAAAATAGTGAGATATCTTGCAGAGGGATGCAGCACTCTTAAAATTGCCAAGCTTCTGAAGCGTGATCATCAAACAATCAAGCGTTTCATTCAAAATAGTCAACAGGGTCGCAAGCGTGTGGAAAAACCAAACCAAAAACCAAGGTGCAAAATAACTGCCCATGAAGCGAGAAAAGTCAAGTGTGCAGCTGCCAAAATGCCACTTGCCACCAGTTTTGCCATATTTCAGAGCTGCAACGTCGCTGGAGTGCCCAAAAGCACAAGGTGTGCAATACTCAGAGACATGGCCAAGGTAAGAAAGGCTGAAAAATGACCACCACTGAACAAGACAAACAAGCTGAAATGTCAAGACTGGGCCAAGAAATATCTCAAGACTGATTTTTCTAAGGTTTTATGGACTGATGAAATGAGAGTGAGTCTGGATCGGTAAAGGGCAGAAAGCTCCAGTCCGACTCAGACGCCAGCAAGGTGGAGGTGGAGTACTGGTTTGGGCTGGTATCATCAAAGATGAGCTTGTGGGGCCTTTTCGGGTTGAGGATGGAGTCAAGCTCAACTCCCAGTCCTACTGCCAGTTTCTGGAAGACATCTTCAAGCAGTGGTACAGGAAGAAGTCTGCATCCTTCAACAAAAACATGATTTTCATGAAGGACAATGCTCCATCACACGCGCCCAAGTACTCCACAGCGTGGCTGGCAAGAAAGGGTCTAAAAGAAGAAAAATAATTGACATGACCTCCTTGTTCACCTGTCTGAACCCCATAGAGAACCTTTGGTCCATCATCAAATGTGTTATTTACAAGGAGGGAAAACAGTACACCTCTCTGAACAGTGTCTGGGAGGCTGTGGTTGCTGCTGCACGCAATGTTGATGGTGAACAGATCAAAACACTGACAGAATCCATGGCTGGCAGGCTTTTGAGTGTCCTTGCAAAGAAAGGTGGCTATATTGGTCACTGATTTGTTTTTGTTTTGTTTTTGAATGTCAGAAATGTATATTTGTGAATGTTGAGATGTTATTTTGGTTTCACTGGTGAAAATAAATAATTGAAATGGGTATACATTTGTTTTTTGTTAAGTTGCCTAATAATTATGCACAGTAATAGTCACCTGCACACACAGATATCCTCCTAAAATAGCTAAAACTAAAAACAAACTAAAAACTACTTCCAAAAATATTCAGCTTTGATATTAATGAGTTTTTTGGGTTCATCGAGAACATGGTTGTCGTTCAATAATAAAATTAATCCTCAAAAATAGAACTTGCCTAATAATTCTGCACTCCCTGTATATATATATATATATATATTTTCTACCGTTATATATGGGGGGAGGCTGCCGTAAATATTTAGTTGGAATGCAGCATTATGCTTAAACTTAGTTCAGTGGTGCAACACAGAAATATTTAGTAGTGCATAAATTGTAACTTAGTGTCCCTTTAAGCCACAACTAGACTACGTTTACAACTAGCCACAACTTATGCACTGCTGGTGCAACCGGCCCCTGCACACAAGATGACACAGATTCTTATATTTACACTGTTTTTATTTAAACGCAGATGACAGACATGCATGACCATTATACACTTGTGTCTTTTTCAGTGTCTCACACTTTAAGATGGCGTTTCAAGATAAAACTGCTTGAAATTGTACATGTAGTGCTCACTGTCAGTCCAAGTGGAGCATTGCAAGCGGTTTACGGAAGTTGGCATGACAACGTGGCAACTTTTTTTTAGACTGCTGCGTCTCGCGTTTTCAGATGCAAATATGGGTTCTTTGTGAATGGCTCCTAAAGTCTAGTTCACACTACAGAAATTATTATTTTTTTTTTATAATTATTTTTTTAGGGGGTTTCACCTTTGTTGTGATAGGACAGTGGATTTCTCGGTGCCATGTGTCGACGCACTAACCACAAGGCTATTGGCGCCAGGACAGGATTTAAAGCATGATTTGAGCCCGATTTGAAAGTTAACGAGCTCGCCGACAGATCAGGCTGGGATCAGGAAAAAATCTGGGGGTGCTCGGCAGTCTTTATGTGTGAACTACTGAACAACACAAAGAGGCTTGCTGACACGTCACAGACATCTCGCAGACGGAAATCCAATATCCAGCATGCTAATTCACTTGATTCTGCGTTAACCCACAGAAGAGTAAGCTATATTAACAGTGGAACTAGAATTCTAAAACTATTAGTATTACCATACTCATACAAGATGTTATATTGTCCTGTCATATTTACATCCAAAGCTTCTATCGAGATATTAAAATTAAGCTTTGAATGTGTATCATATTTTATGACACCATTACCCTAAAAATATTATCATTTTGGTAATACAACCAACTATAAATATGTGGTTAAGACAGTAGAACACACACACAAAAGTCTGGGCCTTGCTTTTATTTTCACTTTCAAACAGGAGCTATTTCGTGGCACAGAATATGATGTTTTGAAATATATATCTGAAGTAAATTCATGTTTCCGCTTTCAGAAATTTATGTTTATGTTAGCAGGAAGTTGCTAGGCAAAAAAGGCATGCATATTAAGAGTCACGGCGAAAAGCAGCCAGGCATGCAGTCATTTTGACCGCTATGGTAATAAAAGGTAGAACTGCTCAGTTCTTTACTGTTTTTGTAATATAAAAAATGGTATAAAGTTATTAAAAGTTATAGAGTTATTAAATTACAAAAATTAAAAACTCTCCGACTGCCTCTGTGGTTTTAGTGTTAAAGCCACATCTTGAACCTTTGCAGATAAGCGATTGATCTGCTGATGCATCAGCTGACTGACAATGTTTTTAAATGCTCCCTTGAAAAGCTTGAAACATTGTCAGTGATGTCATCAGAACACAAGCAGCCAATAGTGTTCAGTTTTTTTCTGTGAACACTAGGGGTGTCAAAATTAATTGTTTTTTTTTCAGTGCACCGCGATGCAGACGCAGACAATTCGGTATGGGTTCAGTAATAGATCATAACCGGTTATTATGTACTGATGTCATTTATCTCATATGTGCTGTCACGTTAGCTTACTATGGCTTTCTCTCTCTCTCTCTCTCTCTCTCTCTCTCTCTCTCTCTCTCTCTCTCTCTCACAGTGCATTAAATCACTTTGTATTAAAGAACAAAATTATATTACAAATAGTATATAAACATATTACATTAATACAAGAATTGCTGTGAAAATATAAAACAGTGTATGGAAAGCATCGTCAATGCACCGAGATATCGAATTGAACCGAATCGATGGCATGATAATCATAACCGAACCGTGAGACCAGTGTAGGTTCACACATCTAGTGAACACCACAACGATTTAAAAACACAAAATCAAGTCATGTAATGTGAACGGCACATCGACCTTCTGATGTTTAAAATCATGTACTGTGAACTAGGCTTAAGTTGTTGCACTGCTGTGGTCTTTTCGCCCAGTTCATGGCAAATCTGGATTGACTTGGAATGCATAAACCGAACACTAAGCCATGTAGTGACGATTCAGGATGAATATGAAGAATTAAAATGCAAAAACCTCTAAGTGCCGTCTAAAATTTCCAAGGAAAATTTCTCTCTCTTGTTTATCTCGAGTTATCTCACTTTAAAGATCATAAAAAGAACTTACTCTTTGCTGTAAAAGTGATATTACTGAACCTACACATAGGAGATTAATAAAAATGCTTAATTTAAAAGAAAATTTCAGAAGGCATTTAGAGGTTCTCTTCACATGTACCGTTACACCCCAAGTGTATTCCAGTATACAGCAAACACCACTCATACATTCATCATCCTACTTTACGAATGTATTCTAAGAACATTTAAGGAAAAGTCTAGAAGGAGCTTAGAAAGCACACTACTGCAGTAAAAGCACATTTACTGCCTGAAACAAATACAAGCGGCTGTCATTCCCATGTGGTGATGTCACTGTGGGAATGTACCTGTGTCCATACTTTGATTCATCTGCTGGTCACTGGCCTCCCCATCCTCACTGATGTATCCCGGTGGAGGAGTTTCTGGACACATTTACAGATCAAAAACAAATTAAAAACTTAAAAGTAGGTATGAAATACAATAATCATCCATTTTCTGAGCTTACAGGGCACATTCAAAACACTAAAAGCAATATGTTCAAATCAGTCAGTTACTTTCTAGTCAGTGTCTTCTCAAAATATGCAGAATTAATGCAAGTTTCAATTCAGATGTGAAAATATCACAATTTGACACATTAGTTGCTGCTTTACTGTCAAGCCTCATGTAAAACAAAAGACGGAGTAAAAATAATCTTGAGAACACCATGGTGCGCATAAGGGCAAACTGGGGAAAAAAAAAAACTGCTAAGTGATGCTACAAGTGCAAATGGCAGCTTAATTGCATTGGGAAACAAAACAATTTTGTTTTGTTGAGTTAATGGCCACTCTGTAGAAAATTGTCTATAATAATTTCTGTATAAAATCTCATTCGTAAGACAATACGCCCCTAAACAAAGGTATAGTTCACACAAAAGTGAAAATTTACTTGCGCACAAGTGATTCCATACCTTTATGGAGTTTCTTTCCTCTGTTAAGCAAAACTTAATTTTGAAGAAAGTTGGAAACCAGTAACCACTGACTTCCATTTCAGGAGAAACAAACACTATAAGAATCAATGGCAATGTGTTTCCAACATTTTTCAAAATACCTTTTGTGTTCAACAGAAGGATGAATCTCAAACTGGTTGGACGGTAAATAAACAACCTTTTGGGTAAAAAATCTCTTGGGTAAACAATCTCTGTGTCACTGAGGCTTACCAAAAACATGTAATCATTCAGATTCGTATGAATTTGCAAGCCATGTTGAATTGTTACAAACTGCCGTTAGACAAAGTTGGAAATTGCATACAAAAAAAAAAAAGTAATTTTTAAACATCCAAAAATGTAAAATGTGCATTACTGGGTATGAGACATATGTATTAGCCCTTTTCTCACGGTTATACCAGTAAATATCCGTAAAATTTCCAGAACGACTTTACCGGTAAATTTTAAAAAAAGCTGTTCACACAGGCAAGTACATTCCGGAATTTTTCCAGGAAAGACCATTGACACATTCATTCCAAAATACTGGTAAACTCTCACAACATTAACCAGAAATGACCTCCAAACGGCTGCGCTTGTATTTGTAAACATAAAAAGGGGTCAGACTTTTGTTGATGGTTTCACTTTTATTTAAAGCTTTAGCATTCATGCAGCTGCTTTGTCCCAAAGACATCCAAAGGTAGAAGCTCTAACTGCAGCTAAATGTTTACACATTTGACTACATTACAAATTCTGTGGATGGATACATATTGAGAACAATTTGATGCAAACATATGGAGGAACACCTTCGCGTGTTGAGAAGTACAGTTGTTTGTGTGCTAGCACTCACCGGAGCACTCCTTCACGTGCACGAGCACCACACGCAGGGCTTGCAGGTAAATTTACAGCAGCTTATCCCAAGCATTTTATCAATAATTTTTTCTACTGTTGGCATTAATAATGAACATAGAAATGTTATCGGACTAACAACTAGTAGCTAAATGTGTCTGGAAAAGTATTCAAAAGGCCTTTATTTTCATAAACAGCACAGATGTGAATGCGTTTGAATGTTCTGATTGGCTGGAGTAGACGTCTCACCGTCAGCTCTTGCCAGCAATTTTCCTTCTGCATTCACACAGAGCAGCATTCTGGCAAATTACCGGTAATGTTACAACTTCTTTCCGGAAAATTGCCAGAACGAAGTTACTGGTATTTTCAAAAAGGGCCTGTTTATACACGATCCCTTTCCAGAAAAAATTACAGGTAATTTCCAGAAATGCCTGTATGTATGAAAGGGGCTATTTAGTAGAATTTCTAGGCAAACTTGTGCTCCTACCTGGTATGTAATTGTTAGGGGGCTCGATCCCTGTTGGGAAGTTGGTGTTTTCAGGTATGGAGTTGGTGTAGTCGTCCAAAGGAGGCAACTCAGTCAGGATCTCTGTGTGTCTTGGCACGAGAACAGGAGGAAGGACTACAGGAGAGAAGAGTAAAGAGATTATTCATCCAAACTGTTTTTCCTATGAATGTACCTAAAATAAAATTCTGGAAAAAAAAAAAAAAAAAAGAATTCTGGATGCTCTTGGACAAAACTCAAAAACAAAAATTATCTGCAAAAGTTATTATTTTATTATGTATTATAATGTGGTGAGATTTTAAATTTAAGTGAATAACTTCGATTATATGGTTTAAAAAAGAAAACAAAAAAAATAGATTACTCAAGACAAATTAAGAGGTACCATTTCACCAGCATTGCCATGAAGGCACAGTTGCCCTATATTGTAATCAGCAGGAAAAAAAATTCATGTCAGCTAATTTTTTTTTTTTTATAATAATTTTTTAGGGGTTTTCACCTTTAATGGACAGGACAGTGGAGATTGACAGACAGGAAAGTGTGGGGAGCAGAGATAGGGGAAGGATCGTCAAAGGACCTCGAGCCGGGAATCGAACTCGGGTCGCCGCGAGCACCTGGGTGCTATGTGTCGACGCACTAACCACTAGGCTATTAGCGCCGACGTCAGCCAATTTTTTTATTGGACTAGTCTAGTGAGCATGTGTAGATCAGACATAGATAGGTTTACAGGTTCATGAATGAAATATCCACAGGAGCTGAATACAGAGCTATGGGTTTCTTGGCACAGAGTGACTGTGGTGTGTAAAGTGTTTTTTATACACCAGATGTGACTACAGCTGGGAAAAAAAAAAAAGTGAAAGCAGTGTGGCACAGCATAAAGCTTCTTTTTGTGTTTTTTTCTCTTTTTGACAGCCGAAAATTCTGTGAATCCCTTGTTTATCAAAAAAAAAAAATGTATTACAGTTGTTTTCAACAGTAAAGTCACACATTAAACAGGAGCAACCGGACAAGGTGGTGAAGCATCTTTTGTTTCCACTATGTTCTGTGTTGTTGTCTTTTTGGTAACCAATGTTTAAGAGATGTCTACTTAGATTAAATTGATTCCCTGCTATCTAGTCAAACTGAAAGAGGGGTGAGGAAGAAAAATAAACAAATTAAATATCTTGTGCTTGTAAAAAAACAAACAAACCATATCACTTGTCTCAGAGTATGCACATCTGTATATCTCCAAATTAGACCGTTAATATGAAAAATAAAGACAGGACAAACTTTAATTTCATTGGTCATGGGTCTAGCTAAATGCTGGCTATTCCAATCCTCTTTTACATCAATGTAGTTCTTTGGAAGTGGTGTTGAGGAATGCAAGAATGTATTAGTAACAATTTATCTTGAGAAAGAACAGATGACAGTACCCGCCGGTTATACATGCTGCCAGTCATAGAATGATTCTCTGTGCTGTCAACAGCATAACAGAAGTGCCAAATTGCCTGCAGAAACACCGGGATGTGCAGTGTTTGTTGTTAGACTGGTTAAAGTCAGGTAAACAACACATAAAAGTATTGCGTCATCCCTTGTTCCCCCAAGTCTGTGGAAACATGCCGGGAGGACTACATTTGACTGGGTAAAAACAGGCTCTGGCTCCAAAATGTGAATCATTCTCAGAAAGATTCATTTATTTTGGTGGACACACAGTGTAAAAGGTGTGGTCACAATGGTGAAGATTTGGCCCATTGGCAACAATGTTACTTTGAACAGCACACACAGAAGTCACTTTCAAAACATGTAACTTCTCTATTGGTAAATGCATTCTCTATTGGTAAATGAATTTGAAATCAAGAAGAAGAGAGAGAAAAAAAAAAACTCAGTTCTACAAATTTCTTTGGTTTTTTGCTTGCAAACATTTTGCAGAGCTAAATGTGATGACACCCTTAAGAGCATTCAGAAAACATTTCCTGACTTTTTTGGGTTGTCCAATAGATCAAAAAATGTGCATATTGCAATATACATATCGCAATGATTTGCAATACATGAATGATTTAGTACAAATACATCTACAGGACATCTTATGTTTTGTTCCAACAATAGGTTTGGAACAAGTAGAGAACGAGTAAATGATGGCAGATAATTTTTTGATGAACTGCCCCTTTAAGAAATCCATAAGACCACATGGAATACCTCTAATTTGTTTTTGTTTACCTTATTGCAGGGCTATTCAATTGGTGGCCCACAGGCTGAACCCGGCCCCTGAGGCAATTTGTTCTGGCCCTCCAAATAGTGTGACCAAGAGATGAAAAATAAATTTAGTTCAGTCAAAAAATGGACACTATAGTTATGAAGTGATCAGCGTCTGTTCAATACAGCACAAGCTGCAATTGAAGGATGCGCAGAGCAGGAGTCACCTGACATTAAGTGAGTGGCGCGGGCAGCCGTAAACAATGCACTGATATCGATAATAGGGAAGAAATGATTAGCCGATTTCACTACTTACCGTGTTCATTCCGTTAAGGTTAATTAATGGTAAAGGCTTCTCAACACCGCATTTGTGTTGCATGGAACAAAAGTGCTGCAACTAAAAGTTATGCCACCTGTGTGCTAGTTTAAAGTTCCAAGCTTATACACCAAGGCTAATACGCACGCACATTGGATTAACTATAGCAGCAGGCCATTCACATATTGCATCTTTTCCGTGCGCAAGTTCATTATTTCCAATAGAGACGTGCGCGTATTGGGAACGGTGCACGCATGACTTGAAAAGCAAACCGTCGCACTTGCACACTCCAGGCGCAGAGAGTAGAAAATCTCATGCTGTAGCGGTGAGAGTTGTGCGTGGCTTTCAGTGCAATGTAAACAAAAGATACATTAGACTAATTATTACAAATTATTAAAATGATTTTGTATGAACGCAGATAAAAACAACAATTCGTTTAAATACTTAGCTAATATATAGCTTAAATTAACCTTAGACAAATACTATTTTTTATTTATTCTTATTTTTATTTATTTATTCATTGTTCTGTCATTTATTTTCATTGTAAAATTAATAACATATTTTTAAAATCAAAAACCTTTTCATTTATTTTTAAGTTCAAAGAGAGAAATGGATTATTGTTTGTTTTTTATTAATATTTTGTTTTGTATTTGGTTACTGATCAGCAATAAACAACACTTTAAAATATAAGCAGTTTTCTTGTTATTTTCTAAACTAGTAGTGTTTTGAATTTAATAAATGCATAATAATCATGATAGCTAGGGATGCACCGATACCACTTTTTTACAAACCGATACGAGTACGAGTATTTTAATTTGTGTACTCGCCGATACCGAGTACCGATACCGATAATTTATAGATTTTGTTTCAATTAAGTTTATTTGTTCGTTTTTTTGTTGTTGTTGTTGTTTTTTTTGCCTGTAGCAAGGATTAACACAAAAATCTTTAACAGGAGGCTGTTACAAGCCAAAAATATACACATTGTTGATAACCCTCCAACCCAGACCTTAAGGATTAAGCATGGACATTTAAAGGATGAGTTATCCTTGCGCTTACATTTGTGCACGACTTCACACATTACACAAAGTATGTGCAGTGTACGTTACCTTATGGAGTCACTGTCGTTGCATACTGGGGACGCATAAAACCCTGTTATGCATGATTATTTCATATTCAGAAGTCCTGCCTTTGATCCGCCGGTCAGGTAATCAAAAATGTTTATGGGTGGGTTGCGGGTAGATATGATTAATAGCCATAAATACGAAACGCATACTCTCATTTTAAAAATCACGCGACCATCATCTCACAATGTTTATTAATAAATCTTATTTTTTATATAAAAAGTAATTTAGCAATGCCTAGCCATTGACAAGACAGCTGCAGAAAAACAAAGCAACCATGGCGGCAACCGCAGTGAGCACTTTTTCCGAAGTTCAGCTGTTCTTTTTTGCACTTGATTATTATAAGTTTAATGTTAAAAAATCAACAATGAATAGGCCTACAAAATGCAGGGGTGCCTGCAGGAATTAACTCCAAGGTATGCACAAATCCAGCACAGCCGGCACCCTCCCCAATCATGTCAAGAAACACTGATGGTTACTGTCAAAGGCTAAATTATTTAGGGCATTCCTTACGACATAATTCGTTTCCTTTTTAGTTTTAATATTTTGTTGAAATCTAAATGTAATAAAAGCACATTAGCACCAAGGAAAAATCAGACGCAAGACGTCATCTTTAAAATTATGACATATTAAAAAATTGCAAATATATGACAGAAGATTGTGATACAATAGTGAAGCATTAATTAAATCCTTACTTTCCACTGACTGAAAATCATCCACAGTTGGGTTCAAACTAAAATATAATTCGTATATTTTTCTTTGACAAAATACATTTTTAAAACGAATTTCGTATATAGTTGGTCTCTTTAAAGTGGTTTATACTGTTTAATAATCATTTTAAATTATGTCATAAATAAATAAATAAATAAATAAAAAAGCGGCATTAATTCCTGCCCTCGCATAATAATAAGTATACGCACAGTGCGTACAGCCGTAAAAGCAAGAGTTTAGCTATCCTGAGTGCAGGGGCGGGCTGGGAAAGCATTTTCAACTGGGCAAAAGTAACTGTCAGTCAGGCTACATCTGATGCGATCTAGACAGTGAAGAGTGGGGAGGAGGCGCGGAGGCGTGTGCGGGGATGCGCGGCAGGCCAGAGTCCCGGTGGCAGGCCACATCCGATGCGATATATAAGTAAAGAGCGGGGGGTGGGGACCGGGGACGGCATGGGTGCGCGGCGGGCCAGAATCACGGTGGCAGGCCAGATTGACCGTCTGGCCAGTCCGCCCCTGCCTGAGTGTGTGTGTGCGTCTTCACTGAAGCCTCTCTCTTCCAAAACCGAAAGTTGCTTATGTCAGGCAATATTTCGGCTTTTAATCGAATGAAAAGTTAATTTAGATAAGCCAATATTTTAAAGTTGCAGTAAAGTAACTGTGTCGTGCGGCCACACATCGAATCTAAGGTCTGATCTCATTTCTCTCTCGCTGTCATCCAGAGATTGATACGGAGATGCCGCACAAGTCAAGCCGCAAAACTGAGGCTGTTACCAGTTTACAGAATAGCTGAAGCCTTTACGAAATCTGTCAAAATACAGCACTGAAATAATAGGCATAAATGTCTTTGAGCCAAAAAGTCTATCTGTAGGATATCTGACACAATCAGAGCCAATGTAGAATTTGTGTAGCCTAATAATTATATTAATTCTAATAAAATGAAAACCAAAATCAACAATTCATAGCATTTTTCATTTGATAAAAAATATACGGAAACGAAAAAATTCAAAGGGTGGCTAGTTTGTATTCATTTGTTTTAATATGAATAAAAATATGCTTAGCCTATTTAAGCTTAAAACGGTTTTATGCGCTGCCAATAGGCAAGCCATTCAAAAATAATATTTTACTGTGTACTGGGTTATAATGTATATTTTACAATAAAAACTAAATGTAGCATGCCTCGCTGTCATTTAAAACATGCAATTCATAACACACCAGAGCTGTAGGCCTGTGTATGCAGTGTGTAAACTTCAGGGTACAGTCAATAGTCATAGGCCTACTGCGCACCACGTTGTTGAACTCCAATATCTCTGAGGAAGATTATGTTACCCGACAGTCTATATTAACTTTAGAGATTTAAAAAATAAAAGGCATTTTAAATCTGCAACAAATAAAACTGGTTTCGTGAAGTTCAGCACTGGACTAGACTAGGCTGTCTGATCTTTACAGAAGCTGTAAACTGACACGCGCGCGGTGACCGCAGTGATGTTTAAACTCAGGCGCTTTTATTTAGCCTGTAGTAGATTTTTTACATAATGTTCCATTTCTTAAAATGTATTTAATTTTTTTTATTTATAGTTTATATATAAAATGAGTGCTAGCTTGTTTGAGTGCTTATTTGTGATCATTAAGCAAGGATCATATTTCATATTCGATTTATTCTTCAGCTGCCTGATTCGTTAATAATGTATTTTATACACTAGTTGTTTATAAGGACTAAGATATTAATATATAATACATTAGGCTAATTACTACATTAAGACACTGAAGTCAGGTAGGACAACAATCACATCCATAGTGAATTACTGTTGAGTGGTATTGGTGCATGGTATCGGCCGTTCATGTCCGATACGAGTACGAGTATTTTAACCAAGTATCGACCCGATACTGGTATCGGTATCGGTGCATCCCTAATGATAGCCATGATTATTCTTCAGACTATAATTTTACAACTAAAATCTATAACCGTTGCATCCCGAATTGTTATGCAGTTTAAAACATAACATATGAATGTTTTTGAATATAAAAGCCAGCTTAAGCAATACACTGATTTTGTTGTGCTTCGAAATACAACATTTAAATATATGTTTGTTAAAAAAAGCCACATTGTACAATGCACTGATATTATGTAGTTTCAAAATACAATATATACATGTTTTAATGTAGAAAAAGCAAACGTGGGTGTCTTAAGGAGCAAAAATACAACATATGGGCTCTTATAGTGCTATTGTGTAATCACTTCTATTGCAAGTCATGTCTCTCCGGCCCTTCATTGGGGATGCTTTTCATGAACTGGCACCATGACAATCTAATTGAACAGCCCTGCCTTATTGTTCTTGATGTTTTCAGGTTAATGAAACTGAAAGTGGTGGTGATGCTTATTTTATCATTACTTGGTTGAAATGTCTGATTAGCTTTGTGCAACAGTATACTTTGGCTTTCAATATCAGAAATTGTAGAGATGCTTTCTTTTCCCTAAAATGAAATGTATGTTTGCTGTAAAAAAAAAAAAATAATATTAATAAATCGTATATTGTAGGGCTGTACGATTTTGGACAATGTGAGATTTCATTTTTCTGCAATACATAATGCGACATGAGCATAATTTCACAAGATGACAATTAATTTATGATTTAACATTGATTGGTTGATTTTGTAGGCATGTGCATCGGCATAAAATATACGAAATAAAATGAATTTTGGCCAGTTTTCACTTACTGGTACAGTACGGTACGGGTCTGTACGGGTCACCTTTATCAGGCTTGCGTTTCCACCACTAAAAAGGTACCAATGGTACTCTTTTGGTGGGCATGGTGTACGACAAAGTTTCAGTCGACGTCATTCTCGCTCAAAGTAAAGCTGTACAGGTCGTTCACATATCATATGAGAAGCAATTCTCACAACACATACAGCCACCCCTTACGGTCTCCGATATGTTACCAATTACAGAAAAACTACACACAGCATACATTAAGTCCTTATTTGAGTACAAAAACAACATGCAACATATAGCCCTCTCTCTGTCTCTTTAATCTTCACCAGTACATGTAGAAATAAATTCCGTGTTCATAATAGTCCAAAAGGAGATGATAATAATTAAACATGGCAGTTTGTTCATGTTTTAGGTTGGTGAAAGAATCATTCGCTCCTTCGTTTTTTCGCACTTCACTCTCGCATTTGTTTGTTTCTGAAAGGATCGGACGTCAGAAGCACTTTAATAAATCACACGAACGTTATTATCATCAGCTCAAGAAGTTCCTTATTTTAAATATAGATGCAAACGTGAGCAATCGCAAGCTCTCTGGAGAAAGTGAAACCGCTCGCACTTTTGGACCGCCTCGTAAAACAAAAACAGTACACAGAAGATTTTGTTCTTCGTGGCTTTGTGGCTATCAAGACGACGACAAGGTTTGTTTGAGCTCGGGTCAACCATGCCTTGTTACTATATGCATATAGTATTACGATGTAATGGCTGTGCATTTAAAAATGGCAGTTTCTTTGTTTTCATTCTTCTGCCCGTGTATGCGTGAGTGACGCTTCTCTGTAAACCAATAGCGTTCAGCTGCGTGTCTAGCTCTGCTTTTTGGTACCCCATTGTCGTTGCAAAGGATATCCAAATAGTGGTACGGTAAGGTTCGCTTTTAGGTACCTTTTGACAGTGGAAATGGCCATAAAAGCATACTGAACCGAACTGTACCACTTAGTGCAAACGGGGCATTAAAGCACAAATGAAAACAATAGAACGAAGATAAAAATTAAAAAGTATTGATCAGTATTTACCAGTATTGAGGTACAAAAAAAAAAAATAAAAAATTCAATAATCAAATGCAGAATAACATTGTGTAGTCTTCATTGTATAAATAAACAACTAATCTTTGTTAAAGCTACCAAATTTATCATTTCTTGTGTCCAAATAGCTTAAGTTTGCTTGAAATTGTATAGTCAGATGCCTTAAAAACACATCTAAATAAAAATCTTTTACACTATTAGTGTTATGAACTGTTTTTATGGTTAATCATCATGCCAATTTGACATTGCAGATCCTACAATGTGACTATTGTGATAATCTATGCTAAATCTATATATTGTGCAGCCCTAGTATATTGGACTATTTCACATGCCATTGCATATCATATGTTGGTTAAAAAATATTGTATCACATACTGAACATTGTGTTAATTAGCATGCTTTCACATATCAAATTTTTCTTCAATAATCACACTCATCCCCACTTTTTATGACAATTTCCATACCTGGCGTCTCCACTCGCTGGTAGTGATAGGGATTGACGCAGACTTCGTCCTTCTTGAGGTTGAAAGCGTACTCGCAGGTCTCGATGGCGCGCAGCTCGTGATGGCTGTGCAGGTCGGGCCATCGCCACAGGCGGCAGTAGATGACATGAGGCAGACCTTTACGGTGAGACACTTGCAGACGCCCGTCCAGAGATCTGACCCGAGCATCCACAGAGGAAGGGCGAAAGATATGGAAGAGAGGGAGGGAGCGTGCCAAATGACCAGAGAAAGACATGCATGGATGGAAGAAAGAGGGATAACGGTGAGATTAGACAGCAAGTCATGACCAACAACTACAGATGCAAGATAACTACTATGATTAAAACGTCGAAATGTTTAGCTACGCTTAAAGAGTAAGACTAACATTTAAAGCGCTGGTTCTCAACTGATAGATTGGTAAATTCAATTATACTTTTGATTTGACAGTCACGAATTTGAGAAATAAATCTTAATTCTGATGGCATAACAGTGCAATTATAAATAGCGATTTACTAGCTACTTCACAAAAGTTTGGAGTCTTTAATACTCAAGTCTGTAGTGATGGCTTCATTTGTTTAAAAAATATATAGAGTAAAATACATAGGATATAGCAAAACATCAACAAAATTAAATAACTTTAATTTACTTTTAAATCATTTATAAAACTATGAAGTGCACTAGTCTCCTAAAATTAAAAAGTTGAGTTTCACCATTTTAAAATCCATTCAAGCTGATCTTGGATCTTTTAGATTAGCTTAGCATGAATCATTAAATCAGATCACAATATTAGCATCTCTCTCAAAATAAATAAAAAAGTAGGGATACTCCGATTGATCGGCATCGGCCGATAATCACATTTCATGACTCGATCGGTACTCGCCAATCTGGCCGATCTCATGGACCGATCGCAAGTGTTTGTTTATGATTTTACAAGCGCTCCCCATATTTTATAAAATAGACTAAGCTGAAGTAAAATCAATAAATGAATTGTTTTGTGTAAAGCTGCTTCTGGCCATGACATGTTCACACCTAGATGGTCATAAGAGATGCTTCTAAGGTATTATATGTAGCATCCTTAATTTATTCTCTTAGGTAAGGCAAGATCTTCCCTTAAGGTTCATACTTTGAGCGAAAATGCATTTTAAAACTTGAAGCATCATAATCGGTTTTCAGTATCGGCCGATCACCATGACAAGGAATCTGTACCGGCTGCAAAAATCCTGATCTATTTAAAGCTAGACTCTAGTCAAATAATGTACTATAATTGACAAAAAAATAAATAATAATAATAATAATATCATGCTTTAAATAGGAAAAATTACTGAAACTGATTGCTAGTGGTCTAAACGGATTCAATGATCTATGCTAAGCCAAGCTAAAAGTGCTCTCGCCAGACCCTGAGATCAGCTAAATGGATTCAAAAATGGTAAAACTCAACCGTTTAAAAGCTAGGGGACTATTTCCAACAGTTTCTTTATTATTATATGATCCAACTGAACCCATAGCAGTACCCAAATCAATACAAATAGTTGTATTGCTTATAATTTTGATTGAAAACACATTTAATGATACTATTATAAATAAAGCATTTGCAAAATAACATTTGCAAACATAATATATGGCTTTCACTTTTAGCAATTTATTGCATCCTTGCTGATAACATTAACGTCTTCCAAATTAATAATTTTATAAATATAACGACATTAATAACAACAGACTTACTGACCCCAAACTTTTGAAGGAGATGCATAAATTTGGTAGCTTGTTAGGTCAATACTTGAAAGCAAAACCAGGTGAGAACCAGCATTTTAAACTTCTAGCTTTAGTGAAGTGAATGTATGAATTATGAAAACATGTTTTGAATCTGCTTTAAATCTATCATAACATTCAGAGTTAAAACTCTACAGTAAAAGAAGCAATTTAAATCTAAATCAACTATAACAATGCGCGTTACAAAAATGTTTATTTGACAGCCTCTGGAGCCCCCTGTGCTCGTTCATCCCCCACCTGTGGCTCGTGGGGTGAGTGTGGCACAATGTCAGGAGAGGATATTCACCTGGTTTGGTCAGGGTAGCTGTAAAGGCCTGAGGTATCCCACTGTTCTATCGTATTTGGTGTACTCAGTCCCCAAATTTCAGAGCAATTGCTGTGCACAGAAAGTAAAACAACAAAAACAAAGAAAAAAAGAAAAAACAAGAACACAAAGAAACAAAAAATGATAAACATGGGGCATGATTCATTCAAAAATACCAAGATGAAGTACCATGAGGGAAAAATTGAAGGGCATCGTTTCTTTTATTTGAGATGTTTCGCGCAGGTCGCCTGCAGCCGGCGAACAACACGGCCCACCTCGAATAAAAGAAGCCACTCTAATGGAAAATTCACATATAACAGTGAGATGAGAAAACCGAAGAGAAACTGACAAATGTATTTCAAATTACAGTAAGAGCTGGGCGATATACTGAATATTCACAGTGAAAATTAGCCAGTTCAACATGTCAGTTGGATTCATTTCAATAAGTGAAATGTCCCTTGATAATTTCTATTTCCGCTATGATTATTTGAAAAGAAAACATCCATTTATTTAGCTTAACCGTAAGTTGTTACCTCAGGTGTAACGGTACAAAAACGGAACTGGTTTTAAATGCAGATTCAATATTATTTGATTACAGCAGGACATATGATTCCAATGTTGAAACCCTAATTGGTCAATTGACATGTTCATTCATATTTGTTTGCTGCTATAACTGGTAGTAAAGACTAACTGGTAGGAATGATTGCATTTATTGCTCAACTTTCCTAATATAAAATTAGTCTTTCTGATCCCAAGTGGACAACACTAAACACTAGGGGTGCAATAATACATAATATTAAGAAACCATGAAACAAAAATGCGCTGACATATTGCTGATCTAAATTAAATGAATAACTACTCTATCTTATACATTGAATGTTAGGCAATAGGGAATGAGAATAAAAAAAATGTTTGATTTTACCAGTGAAAATTATCCATTTACAGTACATGCAGTCCATGACGAGTGAAAGCATATGTGTCCGGCATGATAATTCTTCAGAATTATGAATTGTAGTATTCTGATATCATCACTGTCCTATGCATTGAGGACCAGGACCAATTTAAAAAAGTCAAAATTTAAAGTCCACCCAAGTCTATACAATATTTAATCAACAGTGAGCCTACATATAATATTACCCTTTTTTTTCTTTACATATGTTTGAGAAATAACAACAATATTCCTACTGATATTGAAATTGAACTGGATTAATATATTAAACAATTTTTTAAAGCGTACAATATCTAGATATCATGACTGCAATATCAAGATACGCTTCAAATGGTAACTTGAACGTCTCATTGCACATTTACTAAATAAATGTTAACAAGTGTCATTACAGGTATTGTAGGAGCTTGCCAACCAGGGGTCCGTTCTTTGCACGTGGATTACTCAATTAGCTGGATTTGGTTATTGACAATGTGACACTATCCAGGACCGTTTCGTTTTTCAAAACTTGAGTTGTCATAGCAACAGTTTTGTTAGCTCAAACCTGCTCGGGAGGATTAGATCAGTTGTTTATATATTATATATATTAGGGGTGTCAAAATTAATTGTTTCTTCGGTGCACCGCGATGCAGACGCGGACAATTCGGTATCGGTTCAGTAGTAGATCATATCCGGTTATTATGTACTGATGTCATTTATCTCATGTTGCAGTAGCTTACTATGGTGAGGAAGGCGAGCGCGAGTATTTACAACGCTCCAACTACTTAAAAACGCAGAAACTCTGCACAATTTTACTGCGTGTGTTTTTGCTGGAAAGTCTTTCACTGACACTTACAGCTGAAGCCCCCATTTCATTGCGATGGAGAAAATAAAAGTAAACTGCATTTTTTTTTCTCTCTTTCTCTCTGTGTGTGGCCCATTTGACCTGCTTGCATGACTTTTCCTCTCTTCTCAGCTGTTACAACGATACTTCTGGATACAGACATGGGCACGTATCTACAGTCTTCTCCACTGCGTCTTTTATGGATTAGCTGTGATCCCCGCTGCTGTTTATCAGTGTCACTCATCTGTAAATAGCGACAATCGCAGACCTTTCTGTTGAGCGCGTGACCAAGACAAGGCTCAGAGAGCAAGCGGGATATCTATATTTGTTTATTTGCTATAAATGCTCGTGTTTTTTAAAAGGTACACTTTATATATCTTACTGTTTGTATTAAATGACAAAATTGTATTACAAATAGTATATAAATATTTTTATACATTAATACAAGAACTGCTGTGCAGAAAATATAAAACGGTGTATGGAAAGCATCAATGCACCGTGATATCGAATTGAACCGAATTGATGGCATAATCGTAACCGAACCGCGAGACCAGTGTAGGTTCACACCTCTAACATATATATGTAAAAAAATGATGTTATATTAGTTAAATATAAATATAAGTTAAACAGAAGTTTCAAAATTTGTAAATAAAACTTATGCAATCTGGACTCCGAAATAAAAGTACAAAAACTGTCACGGGGGTGTTCTCTCCTCAAAATGTTCAAAGAGAGCATCAAGATGGACTTTTTAGATACAAACGCGTACTATGTTAAGGTACCGATCCAGCGTTAGTTGTAAAATTTAGTAGCACATGCACAATAATCAGTTTTTTTTTTTTGTTTGTTAAGTTTTTTAAAGGATTAATAATTTATTCAGTCATTCACACGTTTAGACAGATAATATGCCAGTGATTTGATGCGTCGCTCAAGTTTCAGACACCTTCACCAATATCAAAATGCTTTTTTGATGCCAATTTAAACAGCCAGTTATTACGCCAATTAGTCCACTTTAAAAAGTAAAACTAAAAAAATTGCTAAATACTCTATTATACACATGAAAGTGTAAAGCCTGCAGCCCACAACAAATATAGAAAGTTATTGCATATCATATTTAACAAATCAATTGCTCCTATGAATTTTATGTAATTTTGCTCACACGGATAGATAAATATTAATCAAATGATGTCATTATGCTGATGTGCCGTCAGCCAATTATAGCATTGCTGATCATGATTTCGAGGATCGATAGATCTGTCCTTCACAACACACACAGCCATCTCAGATCAGTTCATCCAGACATTTTAATCTGATTCACAAGCTTGTTTAAAGAACCAAATTAGCCAGAGTTAGTTAGTATCAGTTCTCAAGATTAAAAGATCCCGGATCTGCCAAATCATCTTATTATTTAAGCAAGGTATATGAAGAACAGACCAAGTTTCAAAGTGGAACGGGGAAAAAAGGGTTTTACAAGTCATAATTGCAACACATTGCCACTGTTCTCCCTTTTTTAAATTAGAATTGTGCAATATTATATCAAAGGACCAGAAACGGCTCATACAAACACCAGTCCACACACTAGCTTTAAGTGGAAAAAAATGGACCAATTACAACACCAAAATGCATGTTAATACCCAGTGTAAAAGGGGCTCTAGAACATTGATCTTGTATATTAAGAAATACTTTAGATTTGTATACCGCAATTACTGGGGTTCAAGTATTTTAATTCCTTTAATAACTGTAAGATGATCGTACTCAAAATGGCTGAAAAAACAAATGTGCTGTAACCTTGGCTCGCCATTGTCAAAAACTCAATGTTTGGTCTTTAAAAAAAAACAGTAAATAGTTGATGAAATGTAGCCTCCAATCTGGCAAGCTCTTCAACAAATTCGTTTTTGTGTTATTGAAGAACTTTTGGGTCAATAAAAATAAATAAATAAAAGATTTAGATCATTTTTAGACAGAACAGTCTCATGACAAGTCACGCCAATTTGAAAATCAAATAAACCAGTTTAATCTAAAATTAGATTTCCTGCACATTATTTTTAAATGAGCAATTTTACAGCCAGAAATGTGTCAACAATCAATGTCATCAAAAGACTAAAAATAATAACTCTACTACATCGCCCAGCTCTAGATACAGTACATAATCTCCTCCCCGGTCATCATGCAGTGTTTTATGAGACGGACAGAGCAATTAATTTTATAAAAAGATGTTTCATTCAGGGGTTGGATTTCACATCAGATATCAACATTTAAACATGCAGCACAGGACAGAAGCCTATATGACCTACTGTCATTCGACTACATCACACTCAAGATAAAGAACGCTATCAGTCAATCAGACAAGCACACAGACCTTCAGTATTTCTGAAAAAGAAACATGGGATGAGAAACAGACATGGTGACGTGACAGGAACAGGACTCGCACAGACTTGATATGTGATGAATGAAGTTTTTGGCCCCCTGTGGTTTAACGGTCTCTGAAAAGGGACTCTTAAGACAGCAACTCACAAACACGTGCCAGACTCCACCAGCAACCTGGGTTTCGAGTCACGTCTTAAAAAATCCCTAAGATTGGATTTCCTCAGTTTCCTATCTGTCCTGCAGCAGTTGCTCTATGGGCTAAAGAAGTGTTTTTCGACCATTCACTAGGTAACAGTAAATCAGCATTGGATCTTTCAGTATAAACTTCTTTAGCCAGTAAGTGACCATTCAAAGCAAGTATATGTTGTTTTTATAAAATATATATTTAAATTAAAATATATATTACATGGAATGGATATATACTGTATATATATTACGGAATATATATTACAAAAAAAATAAATCATTGATATAAAAGCAAGGAATTTCCTAAGACATTTTTGATGAAAGATGATGTTTTTAGATGAACATCATGCCATACCAAAACATTGATACACTTCAGTTCTTTTTTGCTACATTATATTTTTAGCTACATTGCTTGCCATGCTCGTATATTATTTTGTTCCTCAAACAAGTTCAAAACCAACTTGCCTTTGGCTTGACTTTGACAAGTCACACCAGCTCACACTTCACATTTACTTGAAGTGTTTTGAGGCCATTATTGTCAAATCTCTGAATGAATATATTAAGCAATACAAGCACAAGTAATCTATTTCCAAAACAATTCACATTTTCTGGTGTTTAGGTATTTTTAGTTGAGGTCAAATCAAAAACAGGTGAGACGACAAAAATCTAACATTTAGTTTTGTTTTTCATAAAGACAATCTTTCCAAGTAACTATAAATTGTGGGTTAAAAAAAATAAAACATTACAACACTACTTCAAAAATGTGGTCTTGGTCACCAAGTCATAGAATAATAAACAAACACAACCTTTTAGAAAGTTTTGTTATTATTATTATTATTATTATTATTATTATTATTATTATTATTATAAGTACAATTTTAAAGTATTTATTGATAGTGATCACTCATGGACTCGCTTAGGGTAATTATGTAAATGCTACCGTTTACCACAGTTTGGCAATATTTTCTTTGAACACTGTAAATGTGTAAAAACACAATGCACTATATAAGAAATAAGACATTAGGACTTTATTGCGGAACTGCGGAAACCCTATAAAGGCACAGTTTACCTAAAAATGAAAAATTACTCACCCTTAACTGGTTCCAAACCTGTTGAAAAAGATACTCTGAAGAAAGCTGAAAACCTGCAACTATTGACATCCATAGTAGGAAAAAACTATGGAAGGCATTGGTCTTGCTTTCTTCAAAATTTCTTCTTTTGTGTTCAACAGAAGAAACTCAAACTGGTTTGAAACAAGTGAACGTTGAGTAAATTACATAATTAATTTTTGGGTGAACTACCCCTTCAAGCCTTTTTGGTTCATTTGTGAAATACAAATACAAAAATAGTACTAAAACCTGATAAATTTCTGCTCCTCAACTGAAAAAAAAAAAAAAAAAAAAGATATGCAACAAAGTTAAAAACTGAGAAAAAGTATCAAACACAGAAACTCAATGCACAATAACAATTTCATATAGACTAAGACTACTATAAAAGCTTCAAGCTCATATGAATTTTAATGAATAAAATGAATTTTTAAAATTTATATGAACTTAGAGATAAAGTCATTACTTCAGATTTTACTACATTTACTATAGATTTACAATATTTTACTTTTGCTCTTCAGTGTTTGAACTTTCAGCAGTGAAATTTAAACCACATTGAACAGAACTAAACTGAACTTCAACTCTGAAAACTGGACTGACAGTTTCAATTTACTAGAACTTCTATGTTAAACTGCTTTGACAATCTGCATTGTAAAAGCGCTATAGAAATAAACATGAACTGAATTATATCTTCTGTGCTTTATGTGTGTGCAATTATCAACTTTCTGAAGCCTTAAATATTAGATTGTGGCTATTTATCCTTTGTACAAAGAAATTATATACTATGTAATTAAAGTCTGAGATTTTAGTCTTCACTTCAATTCAGACAATGAATGAAACTCATGGGTTAAAGGTAGAAGTGAGTAATTGACAACAGTTTAACTTCAACGACCTTTTAAAATAAGTAAATAGTGTAATGTTTGTATCAAGCTTGAAATTCAAAGCAGGCACCCCAACGTTCCTGAGCGCAGCATTTATACAACGAACAACCCAAGCAACAATAAAACACTTAAGCAGACAAAAGGAGCCTGTAAGAAAGAAAAGCCTCTAGGAGAACATTAACATTAGAGAGGCTACCCGAGCGCCGCTTGTATCACTAACCCTCGACCTGTACACTCACCGCTACCTGATGTCAAAAGTTAATGAGATGACCCTGATGTAACGATGTCACCCGAGATATAGCGCCAAGCTTGCTTGGAGTATAAAGTGTCCTTATTCCTTTAGGAAATTAAGATTTCATGATGCCCAGAGAACATGAGCGATGGGGAGATTTGGTCAACAACAAACCAGAAAAGGTCTGCAGATTAAATTTGCTCACATTTCTAGATTGACAAAATTTGAAATTTGATTAAAAACAGCAATAATGTTCGTATTTCCAGGTCAAATTAATCCATCTTTATATAGCTGACTTCAAAAATATTATGCCTACTGTGAAGGTTTTATTCTTTCTAATATTTTTCAAGTGATGAACCAAGGAACCAAGGAAGTTTCCTATAATATTTTTCAGATTCTATTCTTCAATAAACAGCATTTCCTATATCTTTTTTCTGGGGAAAGTCTCATCTTTTAGTTTGGCTGGAATAAAATAATTTAAACATTTTATTAGCCCCCTTTTTTTTACTTCAACTGTACATGTTTTCTATACAGAGAAACCACATTAAATCTAAACGTCTACTTTAATATTAGTTCAAATTAAATAAGAATTTTTTTTTTTTTTTTTTTTTTTTTTTTTAAGTATACACTACCTGACAAAAATCTTGTCGCCTATCTAAGTTTTAGGAAAAACAAATAATTGCTTGACTTCTTAGTTGATCATTAAGTATCAGAAGTGGCTTATATGAAAGGCAAAGGCCTTTAGATTACGCTTATTTTATCAAAAATAAAATCTAATCATGCCTTGATTTTTAATTATTTAATTGGGATATGTCTGACTTTGCTTAGACAAAAGTCTTGTCAGTTAACAGTAATAAAGTACAGTGTAGAATATAAAGTCATGGTGCAGTGAAAAAAGAATAAATATTGTGTATAACTTATTAATAAAATCATCTGGAATGGCAAAGAAAGCATCCTTGCAAGATTCCCAGAGTTCATCAAGATTCTTTGGATTCATCTTCAATGCCTCCTCCATCTTACCCCAGACATGCTCAATAATGTTCATGTCTGGTGACTGGGCTGGCCAATCCTGGAGCACCTTGACCTTCTTTGTTTTCAGGAACTTTGATGTGGAGGCTGATGTATGAGAAGGAGCGCTATCTTGCTGAAGAAT
Source organism: Danio kyathit (assembly GCA_903798195.1). Taxonomy (NCBI): domain Eukaryota; kingdom Metazoa; phylum Chordata; class Actinopteri; order Cypriniformes; family Danionidae; genus Danio; species Danio kyathit. The sequence goes on along the minus strand of LR812528.1, from coordinate 11,890,724 downwards.
TTACACTCCGCTGTGGTTTGTAATGTAATGGGAAGCACAAATGTCTTGATTGTCTTAAGTGAAGATTAGCACGAAGAACTACAAATAATAATAATAATAATAATAATAATGACAACAACAACAATAATAATAATCGACTGAAACCCATTTCAGCTATAACAAATTCTCTTTTTAGTCTTAGTTTGACCTTTAAAATAAGTGAGCTTCAAATGCCAGGCAGTGTTGGTGGAAAAACAAAGCACGATTAAGAGCACAGTGAACGTATATGAGAAACTATTAAAAGAAGTGAAACCACAAAGTTCACAAACTCACATGACCTGCTTTAAGGGGGGATGGGGGACTTTAGTTTCAACACCAGCAGATGAAGCATTTCCCAATACTCTCTTAAAACACACACACAGACACACACACACACTCACAATAGAAACCCGATTCTGTATTAACCCTCAAACTAACAATAGAGCAGATGGCCAATCACTGTGTGATATCAACAGAAGTGCAATCAAGCATGATAAATGATAACTCGTTACATTAGCAGGAATCCCATCAGTAATACAAGACAACTGATGAAAACCTTAAATGAAATGCCAAAAGAATTTTTTTATCATTGCATGCATCCAAAAAGTAATGGTTTATTAAATTCATACAAACATTTAACTAAACAAAAGATGCATTTAACATTAGAACTAACTTCCAGTTTCTCATCATGGCCCTCATCAGCAATCTAAAGATAACAAAACCAAGCTGGAAATGGGGATCCCAGTCCAGCATCATCGCTTGTTTGTGTCCCAGACAGATGACACACTTTTGGAGGGCATTAACTCTTGTATCCTGGTGTGTGGAGACCCCATCATCACTAAACCACTGAGAGTCCATCTGCTGGCTACCGTCTACCTACAATCCAGCTATTATACAGTTGGCTTAAGATAAAAGCAATATGTTTTTGTCCCCCCCCTAAAGTATCTCTTTCTTTCAGTACCAGGTGACTTACTAATAAAGACCAAGCGTTTATTCTTAAAATAAAAAAGGTTTTGCAGGCTCCATTTCAAAACGGGCCCCCAGGCTAGGAAGGATTAAAACTGAAGCATCACAAAGGAAACCATATGTCTCAGTCAAATCTCAGGACGATTCCTGCAAATGAACAGTCAATGAGTGTCCTGTTTCAGGCTGTTATTTGAACATGTGCCAAATGAACATCTTAGTCCCATGGGAGATGTTCGAACAAGTGATTTTTAAATGATGATGCATTGTCATTGCTTTGTTTAGAAAAGGTGTATTCTTTGGTTAAAATTAACTTAACGATTGTCTCTTAAGACTGCCCAAATCAAAGATTACACTGTGTATTTTAAATCAATTTTAAGCAAAAAAACTGCATCTGGCTGGTGCGTTTTAACAAGTCTAATTAAGTTCTACTGGAAATCTTTCAAGGAGTGAATGTCTTTAACCTCATATACTTTTGCTAACCAAAGGCACCTGCTTAATCATTGACTTAGGCCCAATCCCTCGAATACCCTGTCAGAAAAGTCTAGTGGCTGAGAACGTTTTACAGTGTTTACTATAAATGTTAATGTTGTTTTTGGTGCGTTTACATATAAATGAATATGGCCACGGTGTAAATGCGCAGTATAGTTACAATCTTATTGTCACATTAGAACGTTATGATAACATAATATATGCCTTCAGTGATTTCCTGAAGATAAATACCAAAAGAACAACACAACTGGAATAACTACAGCAGTCGCGATCGTCAGATCTCATATAGAGCAAGAGATCGCGATGACGTATGATGACGTGTGCAGGTGCTGTAGTGCTGTCCCAATTCTTAGGGGTAAATTTTGAAGTCCTTCCCTTTCACACTTGTTTTTAAGGGCCAAGGGGAAGGGGTAGGAGTACAAAAATAGAATTGGGATTGGGCCTTAATCGATTTGTTTTGGGAAAACATGAAGGAATTTTTTGGAATCCAGCATCTTCTACAGCGTGTTCGCATTCAACAATTGCTGTTATTAAAATCAACTGACCAAGTCTCTTCTGATCATTAACTTTCTATTGTTAAGAGGCAGCCATTCATGAATTTTTACAACCTCAGACAAATTTGTTAAAGAGGATAGTTCACCCAAAAGTAAAAACTGGCTCATTATTTATTGGTTCAATCCTTTTTTAAAATTATTATTATTATTTTTTAAAGAAGATAATTTGATGAGGCGAAAACTGATAAACATTTGACATCCAAAACTATTAAAATCAGTGTTTTCCAGCTTTCCTTAAAAATATCCTTTGTGTTCAACAGAAGAACAAAATCAAACCAGTTCGGAACAAGTTTGAGTAAATGACAGGGATTTTGCATTTTGGTGTGAACTAGTTGCTTTAAGTCCCAAAGTCTGCTCTGAGAAAAGATCTTGTAAAGAAAACAAAAGGAGGAAAATAGTATTTAATCTCAATTCCAAAGTCATTTCTCAGGCCAAATGAATGCTGGACGTTAGTTATTGTATTGAAAGCCAGACAGACAACAGATTCTTCAAGTTACAATCGATAGTCTAGAAAAACCCACAGCGCCAGTCGGCTCCGTCCTCGTGGAGAAACCCTCTTCTTATACTCCCTGAAAGCATCCGACAGATACACTATCAGCACTTCAATACAAAAGACCTGCGCTGATAGCGGAGCCTGCTGAGATCTTCAACAGGAAGTCAGGTCCAGACAGATATGGGTTTGTTTACTGTTTAAACAAGACAAATGTAACAAGTAATGAAAAAGCACAGATATCAGCTATAATTTAATGCTGGCTTATAACATAGTTCTGGATAGGAGTACACAGTTTAAACTAATTAAACTCATAGCATACAAATTAATCTGTATGGAAGATGTCAAGATTGACTTCCTAAACAACCTAATGGAAGGGCAAATCATTAATGCACTTCCTACATTTTATTTGAGATCACCTGCTCTGTTCCTACTGTATAATTGCTGGATAAATATCATAAAAGCCTCATTCACACTACAAGAGACTCATATCGGCAAAGCAACAAGCGACTGTTCATTTCAACGGAGAGTGAGTGACTTTTGGCGGCCTCAGTCTACGCAAGCGACAGAAATCATTGGCGACCAGGTGGGCGTGTCGAGCGACGCGACAAAGTTGAGAATCATTCAACTTTATGCAAATGAAGAGAGACTTTCTTGAGCGACAGCCAATAGGAACACCAGTAGAGCTCACATGATGCTCTCTCAGCTTGCTCAGAGGCCGATTGTATTTGTGCTGTATGTACCTACACACCCCTGTGTTTAAAGCAGGTCACCACCCAGAGCGAGAGGCAGCTACAGAGTCACTGCTAGTCTGAATGAGGCAAAAGGAGGAAAATAGGGTGGTTTAACTATGACTTTGGCACAAAATCGGTCTCTAGAAGCCACAATAAAAAAAAAAAATTAGATTTTGACTGCTTGTGCAATTTCCAACTTTAATGCTGCGTTCACACCAGATGCAGATAAGGCTTCACGCGCGAGTGATTTACATGTTAAATCAATGCAAAGATGTGAACAGACATCCTAGGGTGCGATTCGCGCGAGTTGAGCGTTTTGTGCGTTTGAGGAGTTGGAAAATCCCAACTTCAGCGAACATTCATGCTGCGTTAACAAATCATGAGCTTGCTCTTATAGGGGCGTGATTATCACATGGCACCTGCTGTTGGTGTCCCGACGGGAAATCCTCCTCCTGACACCGGACAACAGTTCATCAAACTGGGCTTGGCTCAGTCTGAAGCACCACTTAAAGTCTCCATCATCCAGGTACAGTTTATGGACAAGTTGATGTACTCAAAGCTGGGTGCACCACCGGATCTAGTGCACTCAGACACAGCGCCAAACAAATCTACGTGGTTTTTCAGCATTCCTAAAGCACAAAGCACAGCTACTATCTCAATAAAATACATGTTAACAATTTAGCAGAGATCCCAGCCCATGACATGGATCTGCGTCTATTGTGAAGTGAATTTTCAGGAGTGAATAAATCAAGTAAACTCAAAAAGTTCATGTGTCTATTAATGCACGAATAATGAGATTTGTATGTGTCGTGTCTGGTGTAAACACAGCGTTAGACTAGCCAGTACAGTTAAAACAACTGAAAAAAGCAATTCCAATATAATTTCCAAATATGACTTTTATATACATTTTTATATGCACTTTTCCTTTTGAAGACATTTGTTTATTAAAAGTTATAAAACCAAAATCAAACATACATAATGGCTCTTTGTAATCTGGTGTATCAATGTTACATTCAGAGCTCGTGTATGCAGAATATAAATTTTGTTAATAAAATAAGGATTTTTTAAGATGGTAGTAGTCAAACGTAGACTCAAATCATAAAGGAATAGAAACTCAAATTATGGTTAAAATGTAAAGTTGGAGAGATGCATTTTCACAGCTGAAGAACTAGTAGAAGAAAAAAAACAGTTTCAAGAATCAAGAAAATCAAAAATCAACTCGAGAATTGAAATCTCTAAAGATTCCGACTCCTACAACAAATTTCTCAAATGATCAGTTATGAAAAAACATGACAATATTTAAATGTTTTGAGCGGAACATCCCTAATAAAAAAATGAATACAAATTCACAATAAGCTGACATTAAACAAGAAACCATTTACATTAGCTCATCTCATACACAGTACCAATTCTACACAACTTTCTTTGCTTCACTGAAATGAATCTTCAATTCATCTACTTTTTATATTACACTTTTTATTAATCATGTTAAACGTAAACTTAAGCAATTAATTAACAGGTAGGCTTGCACAAAGGTTGAAAGGACAGTTTAGGAGTCTTTTGATGTTACTATCAAACACGACAACCGGTGAACACAAAGACTGATCCAGCCATTCCCACCAGCCTTCAAGGTTACAGAATAGATTAGCGGCCGAAAACACAGAAAGAAAAAGTTTCCCACCCTTAGAATCGACTCTCAAGGGAAGACAAAGCATTCTGGGTGACTTGGGAAGAATTTCTGAAGGTCTGACCTGGACTCTGAATTTAAGCAGAGGAAAAAAATCATAATTTAAATCTTCTCTTTTACCACTTTTACTAGAGGGAGGTAGATTTAACCTGCAATTACAATAGACTGTACCGTCCAAGAGGTTTTGCTGAGTGAACCTGATCAAGCATTAAGGCTTGATGCCAAGTCACACAACATTTTCACAAGAACCCTTGCACAAGTTTTCAACACCGTTGTGGGAAGCTTGTAGTCAGCAGAGCATTTGTTAAATGACACATAGAATCTGCGGATTGAAGATGTTCAAATCGATTCAAAAAGGATTCAATCTCTTTAGGACAAACTATAATGTTGGTTTGCTATTACAACAAGCTTGCATTATTGGTCTTAACAACCCAGGAAATGTTTAAAGCTGATTTTATGCGATTATGTGCTTTATGCCGGAAACTCACACCAATATAAAACTCTATATTGGATATCAAGGCATGCTAGACCTCTACATTAGCGTTAGATGATCCTCATCTTTTAAAAAAAAAAAAAATGATAATAAATAGCAGTGTTTCCTCTAGGATTTTTTCCAGCTGTGGCGGCAGGACTTTAAATCTACCAACTACCTTTGGCGTTATTTCAATGACAAATGTGACGCAGTACTAGTCGAGATAGGATTTGTGTAATAGGAGCATGCAGATCTTTTTGCCTGCGCTAGGCTTTCCTCTGTTCGTGCACAAAACTTCTTGCACGCCCTGTGTTCATCCTAACTGAAAGCTTTGCGTCATGTTTGCTAGCCTCGCGCATCACGCACAGCACTATTACGGTTACAGAAAAGCTTGCGCTATTATAACACACCTTTTAATACGTTTTGGGGCGATTATAATCCGCTATTTAAAAAAACGTCAATGTTTTAAATGAGAAGCTGTAATGTAGCCGTGGCGGGATGAATTTTAGCGTGGCGCCCCGCCATGGTAGAATGAATGTAGCAGAAACCTTGCATAGTATATTTCAGACTGATGTGTTTGATAACATTGGGGTTATAAAATGACTCAAAAAAATTACTTTTGCTGTTTGTACAAAACTATTTATTTTATTTGAGCTAAAACACAAATTCTTAAAGTTTTTGGGGGACACCCGAAATGTTCTATGGTTCTATCCACAAAAAACTAATAAGTTAACTTAATAGATTTGTGTTGGGACATCATGAAGAATTGTGTGGAACCCAGCATTTTTTAGTGTAATGATCTTACACTTTAACCGACTGCAGGTTTTAAAGGCAGCTTTGCACTGTCACACACAATGTCATAATTGTATCTAATTAGTTTTTATAACTAGATATTCTCATTGTTTTTTTTCCCCATGTAATGTTTTATTGGTTTCTGCATTAAATTTACAAAAATTATTTTATAAACAAATTTAGTCCAAAATACTTTTGGGAAAAAAAGGTCAACATGGTTGAAATAATACTTCGTTTTAATTGAATAAAAGAAATTTGTCATAAGTGGGGAAAAAAGGTACTTAAATTATACAACACGCGCTCGGAGGTAAAAATACGAGAGCTGTCACTGGGGCTGCACAGGATATCGTTCAGCATTGATATCGCAATGTGTGTGTCCACATTAGTCACGCCGCAGGATATGTAATGTTAAGTTATTATTAATCAGCACTACAGTTGAGAATACATGAGATTTGTGGAGTTGTTGCAAATTATAACCATAACAGAGTGAAACTTTATGATTTGCATCTTTTAAAGGCATTTCAAGAGCATTCATGCACAAAACGTACAATATTTGCAACTTTAAGGAATTTTACTAAATTATTAATACAATGAAGACTATATAGTGTTATTTTATATTTTACATTTAATTATTCAATTTCTGTACCTGAATACTGTTTGACTCTTAGTCGACTTTTTCTTTGCTCTATTGTAACTATTTTTGCTTGCAATTTGTTTATTTTTTTTATACATGATTCAAGCCCTTACAAAATCACCACAATCAATCAAAATTAATGATTTTGCAATATATGCAGAAACACAAAATATCGCAATGTCAGATTTTTCCAGTATTGTGCAGCCCTAATTTGTACCTAAACATTTCAAGTAGACTTTTGTACTTTTTAGGTACTAATATGTACCTTTCAGGTATTACAATTACAAAGGTATACTATTTGAAAAAATACCACCCCAGTGACAGCTCTTGTACCTTAATTTCTGAGAGTTCAATAAATAATCCCAGTAAACACACATTTGCATGCTTGTCTTATTGTTATTAATTAAATTTACACAATGTACGATTCATTAAGCCACAGTTGTAAAAACAATGTACGGGTGTTTTTGTTTAATACTGACGATTTAAAAGCAGGAATGTGACCCTCGTTTCATGCCTTTTTTAACATCTTTTAAGGCCACTTCAAAGCAAACCCACCAATACTTTTCTCTCAAATGCCACCAAAGGCCTAAAAAAACAGATTTAATGCATTAGACCTTCAACACAACTCTTGTGTATCTGTAACATATTAGGTTCAAACTATTGATATGTTGTGGCTCGGGCACAAAACCCATCCTCCATCATCCTCTCCCCTCAGCATTTCCCTAAAATAGCACTGAAATTCCAGCATTTGTCATGAGAAATGGAGTTAAAACAGCCTGATGGTTGATATCGCAGACATTCATACAGCATGAGAAGCCTATATGCGAGTTTAGAAATGGAGGGGATGTGGAACTGTACAGAATGACCTTAACTCAAGTCAAGACAGATGGAGCAGAAATCATTCAAAGAAACAAAGTGGAGTAATGCTGATAGAATCGCAAGCGTAGACGCAACTCGGCGTCATTCCTTCACCTTCACTCACGACGCAACACATGCAATGATATGGTTAAGGTTACCTTGAAAATTAAATAGAAGCCTGTCTGATTCATTAGAGGACTTATAAGAATTTATAATACGATGAAGACTCCACTTTAAGGGTAGTACATTTAGCAAATAGAAGTTTTATTTACTCGTAACTCTGTGCTAACATCATACAAACTTGTGAGGGGGAAATAAAAACACAGCTAGGGGTGTGCGATAATGGCATCTATATTTTGAGGCGTTTTTTCAGTAGTGATAATTTGATGATTAGATGCTACTTTGGCTGGTTTAGACCTCATATGGATACATAAACTAATTGACTGATTTATTCAAATGATTCGTTCAAAAAGGCAGATTACCTTAGGATGATGCAAGTTACTGTCTTTGTGAAGGGTTAATTGAATCATTCACATACTTGAAGTCTGCGAGAAATCAACATTTAGAAATATTAGTGTTGTGAAGACGCATTTTTAGTCTTAAAATTAACAAATAATCCACTGGAAAAAAATGACTTGTGTTCGTTTTGGTAATATTTAAAATCAAAATCTGACCATTTGCTACCACTCTGCAATGGCAGTCTTGATACATCAGTTTGATGGTGATATATGCTTAGCCACACCCCTCCAACTATTAAGCCGAAGTCACACTAGAGTTTGAGCTTGCGAAATTCTGTCGTACAGCAATGCGAAAAAGGGTGGGATTAAACAAGATGATTGGACATTAAAAAAAGCAACGATTGCTTCAAGTTTTAAATTTCAGTTCAGAGAGGTCATGTTTTTATCCTGGATTGATCTCACGCATTTCGCTGATCAGAGTTTACCAAGCTTGAACTTTGCACTGCAGCAACCTGCGAAACTCGACGCATGACCCTGTGTTTCCGGTCTGACGCATAAAAAAAATAAATATCAAAAAATAAAAAAAGTCATCATAGTGAGATTAAAGTCTGCGGCAACTTCTGGTTCACACAGACTTTACATAATTTATGAACAGATTCATCCAGGAATGAAACACTGGTGATTTATGTTACATAATCTACAGCCACAATTACATTATTGGGGGTTTCTACTGCAATTCATGTTAAATATGCATGTTAGTTATTTTCATTTAAATATGATAATTTGCTTTGATTTACCAATTTATTTGTTTTTATGCTTAAAACCCCCTTTTGTCTCTGACCCATATATCCATAACCTTTACGGTTTTAGGCCCGGTCCACATGAACATGGGTATTTTTTAAAACCACACTTTTTTTTCTATGGGGTTTGGCAGTATGTTCACATGAAAACGCAGTGATTTTTCAAAACTCCGGGTACAGTTTGGTCGTATGGACGTTAAAAATCGAAGTTTTAGCCTCATTATGTCAGCGTGCACAGCATTTTCTCCTCTTTGATTGGCCAGCAAGGCTGGATTTACTCCAAACATGGAAGACATGAATGAGGCAAATTCTGCACATTTGCGGCAAACAAAAAGCAATATTCCGCATTGTTCAACTGTGGGATGGTAATCCACCTCTGTACTGTTTGCATTGACTACAATGCAATTTACTTATAAAATATACTTAATGCCCCCTTTGAGGTAAACTCGGTTTAAAAGTGTCATTATCACCGCCTGTTGGTTCAGCATGCCCATAACATGCATCACAGTGTGTTTTTGCATTTTCATGTGGACAAAGATTTTTTTGAAAATGAAAGTGTTTATAAAAATACCTGTGTGGACATGGCCTTAGTGTACTCATGGGAAGTTATATCCAAAACTATTGACATTACTCTTGTCGTAAAAGCAGCCACTTGAATCTTTTTGTCTTGTGCCTTCCGGTTTCATTCACTTCCATCGATTTCTAGAAGCTAAAAGAGTTCATTGTGCTGCATGTTGCAAACTGATCTTATTATTTTATTCTACTTTTTATGTATAGTCATGAACACACTTGTTTGTAGAGCAAGTAGTTTGACCGTTTTCTGCCATTTTTTTGTATTCATAGTCATTTCTCCCATAGGAAACTGAATCTGAAGTACTAAAACAAAAAAGAGCACACTTTAGCGCCGCAGAATAAGGTCAATACCATAACTTAGAATTACTAAAAACACAATATATACAACTCATTTTCTGCTATTATATCTTACTTTGTATCGATAGGTCATTCTAACTGCATTCTATTAGGCTTTAATAAACATTAAATGATTTTGGAGTCAAGATAGTCAGCTTGCATATCATTAAAACAACACTTACCATATTATCGCAAGCAAAAACAATTAAAATCAATCAAATCACACACCCCTAACTATTTTTTTGGTGGGACCACAATGAATGACAACTTGCTTCAATTCACACATTTAAGACGCCATTGAGCTAAAAGCATGAATGCGGGCAGCTTTTTGCGTTGGCGTACCTGGGAATGGTGACACACTTGGTGTTGCGGTTTTGTGTGGTGATGGCCTTCTCCAGCTCGTCCAGTTGGCCAGTTTTCTTCAACTTCTTCACCAGGCTTTTGACTGCCTTCTCGCACCACTTCTCCTCCTGGCCATTTTGCTCTCCACCACCTCCCGCTCCGCTCGAACCACTAGCAGACTTCTTCCAGCCCAGCAGACGCTTCACCACAGGCGGAGTGAAAGGCAAGATGGAGGACATGTTTTTTTGTTTTGGGCTGTCCTATGAGTGGTCAGTCTGGGCAGGTGGAGTTAGAGAGACAGATGGAGGCTAGGACAATGGGGAGGAACAGACCCAACGTTCCTAACTGGGTCTCTGGGCTGATTATGAGGGGGCAGGGGGCATAGACGTTTAGGAAACAGGAGAGGAAAGGGGGTAAGGGGTTACCTGAGTGGAGAAAAGCAGAAATTAGGATGAGTTGATGGCAGACACAAAGCTTTTTCCTGGCAATAATAAAAAATAAATAAATAAAAACAATAAATAAACAATTCCATTTTGGTTGTGTTTACACTCATTTTAGTGGCTTGTTTTCAAGACAGTAGAAAAATACTTAGTACTTATTCATGATTGAACATTTAACAGAACTTAAAGGGGTGGTCCAGAGTTTAAGCCTTGGTTGTGTTTATAAGATGCAAAGCAATGTGTGCTCATGCTTCATTTGTGAAAAATCAAGTTATTTTCCCATATATCTTACTTTAATTATATAAAGCTACTCAGATAACATGAAAACCATATTTCCTAGTTCCTCCGAAAGGCCCGCCCTCAAGAGGCTCTTATTGGTCAGCTAACATAATGTGCTGTGATTCGTGGATCGGCTCCATGTCACCAGGAAGCGTCTCTGATATAACATTACAGCGCATCTGGCTTTGCCCTTCGCTCCATGGGGTGTATGCTCGGAACCTGAAGGGATTATGACATCATTAACCCGGATGTATTTTTTGTAGTCCCCAAACTTCATTCGCTGTAGGCTTTGCTAAGCTAACTCTGTAAAGCCAATGTCTCCCTTTCCATTGAACTTTGGGTGTCTTATATTTAGAGATGTTATTTATGTTTACACAGCTACATTGCACAACAACTGAAAGTTAAAATATAATATCGTAGTGGACCACCCTTTTAAGAAGTTAAGCATTGTTCTTTTACAACAATTAAACTTGAATTAGAAGTTGATGAGCAAATATATTGCATTTCATTCCTAATGATAATAACAATACTGCTATTATAAGGTAGTAATTTATCACATTGAAATAGTTTTTGCTTACTAAAACTTGAATGTAATGTGGAGTGAGATGCATCACAACAAAATAGCGCACCAACTTGATCTGAATTTACATTTAATTTAAAATGGCATCTTTTTTATTACAAGGTTTCACACCTTTATTGTTGTAGCAATATTTCCAAAAATCTGCTTATTACGTGTGAAGTCACACGAAGTGGCTTCCAGGTCCAATTGCAAAGAGAGGCTTAACAAATGGTAATAATAAACGTTTACAAAGCGCTGTAATACAGGGAGTGCAGAATTATTAGGCAAATGAGTATTTTGACCACATCATTCCGCTTTATGCATGTTGTCTTACTCCAAGCTGTATAGCTGTATAGGCTTTATCAAATATTTGATATAGGCATTATCAAAAATAGTGAGATATCTTGCAGAGGGATGCAGCACTTTTAAAATTGCCAAGCTTCTGAAGCGTGATCATCGAACAATCAAGCGTTTTATTCAAAATAGTCAACAGGGTTGCAAGCGTGTGGAAAAACCAAACCAAAAACCAAGGCGCAAAATAACTGCCCATGAACTGAGAAAAGTCAAGCGTGCAGCTGCCAAAATGCCACCAGTTTTGCCATATTTCAGAGCTGCAACGTCGCTGGAGTGCCCAAAAGCACAAGGTGTGCAATACTCAGAGACATGGCCAAGGTAAGAAAGGCTGAAAAACGACCACCACTGAACAAGACAAACAAGCTGAAATGTCAAGACTGGGCCAAGAAATATCTCAAGACTGATTTTTCTAAGGTTTTATGGACTGATGAAATGAGAGGGAGTCTTGATGGGCCCGTGGCTGGATCGGTAAAGGGCAGAGAGCTCTAGTCCGACTCAGACGCAAGCGAGGTGGAGGTGGAGTACTGGTTTGGGCTGGTATCATCAAAGATGAGCTTGTAGGGGCCTTTTCGGGTTGAGGATGGAGTCAAGCTCAACTCCCAATCCTACTGCCAGTTTCTGGAAGACACCTTCTTCAAGCAGTGGTACAGGAAGTAGTCTGCATCCTTCAAGAAAAGCATGATTTTCATGCAGGACAATGCTCCATCACACGCGTCCAAGTACTCCACAGCGTGGCTGGCAGGAAAGGGTCTAAAAGAAGAAAAACAATTGACATGGCCTCCTTGTTCACCTGATCTGAACCCCATAGAGAACCTGTGGTCCATCATCAAATGTGTGATTTACAAGGAGGGAAAACAGTACACCTCTCTGAACAGTGTATAGGAGGCTGTGGTTGCTGCTGCACGCAATGTTGATGGTGAACAGATCAAAACACTGACAGAATCCATGGATGGCAGGCTTTTGAGTGTCCTTGCAAAGAAAGGTGGCTATATTGGTCACTGATTTGTTTTTGTTTTGTTTTTGAATGTCAGAAATGTATATTTGTGAATGTTGAGATGTTATATTGGTTTCACTGGTGAAAATAAATAATTGAAATGGGTATACATTTGTTTTTTTGTTAAGTTGCCTAATAATTATGCACAGTAATAGTCACCTGCACACACAGATATCCTCCTAAAATAGCTCAAACTAAAAACAAACTAAAAACTACTTTCAAAAATATTCTGCTTTGATATTGAGTTTTTGGGTTCATTGAGAACATGGTTGTTGTTCAATAATAAAATTAATCCTCAAAAATATACAACTTACCTAATAATTCTCCACTCCCTGTACTTTCGAAAGTATCGCATTATATACATCCATGTCTAATAATATCTGATGACCAGAAAGTGATTAATTTTTTATAAATTGCTAAAATATTGGTGTCTGTGATGCAGCAAGTCCAGAGACAGCTGTGTACACCATTATTTTAAATAAAATTCACTTTAAAGTGTAACGAAACACCAATACACATTTTTTGAGCTGTTGACAGTCATATGTGTGCATTATTTTGAGCAAATTCGTTCTTCCGGTTTGAAACGAATTTTTGAAGCTGTGTCACAGTGATTAGATACTTGCGTCTAGCGTGGAGAATGGATGTCTGTACCTGCGAGTGCATTGTGACGTCTCTGAGTGTGCCGATATAATTCATAAGAAAGACTTTGTTCAAACCAAGCAGCGCGCTCTAATGTGTATGCGGCGCAACTTCATTAATATGCATGATAGATTCAGAGACTGTTACCCATTTTAGTGTTCAGACGACAAGAGAAACGCCACGTTGTGTTGCCAAAACAAGTGAAATAAGAATTTGGAGAGATGGGTCATCAGTGTTGCATTTATTAGTGTGCTGTGTTTATTAATGTGCTGCAATGAAGGTTTTGTTTCCATTTTCATTGTTTTCACTATGAGAGCGCAGCTGGACTCACATGTGGATTACAGTGCACGCAACACGCGACAAATGCGTTTGTAAGGAAATTTTTTTACCCGAGAGCTTTTCGCATCTGGAAATGATGAAATTCAGATTTGCCGCTCGTCCTTTTTTAAAAAAAGACACGGCTCCAGTTTGATTGTCCTGTCTCTACAAATCTGGTAAGTGTGTGTGAGAGCAGTGCCCTTTATTTGTTCATTCAGATGGCAAAGTTACTTCGTATCGTCAGCAGTGCTCTTTCAGTTTTTAAAGACATACCTCAGTCAAAATGATTTAGACATACCTCAGTCAAAATGATTTTGTTACAGTATGTTAATATCACTGCAATATTATAGTACAATACTATAGACTGAAAGATCTTCTGTAAATGCTGCTCTCCGAATGTAAACATGTAGACACAGCAATCTAACTGTCGTGTAGAAATTTCGTTGCGTTTTGTGACAGGATAGTCTAGACACACGGATTTCTGACGCCACCTACCGAGTGCATAAGTTACCGAGAAATGCGGAGGATTTTTTTTTCTCCCATTCACCGTGCGGTATCAAACATTCCATTAAAACTCCACTCTTCCAGAAGTTCCTCGCTTTCAATATCTCGTTTGTCACGGGCGACATGCAGAAAATGTTTCTGAATAAAAAGTGAAAGTGCTAAACTGCAGTTAAAAGACTCGTTGTGGTACAGTACGGTACGGTTCAGGTCGGTACGGGTCACCTTTATCTGGCTTGCGTTTCCACTACAAAGGGTACCCTTTTGGTGGGCATGGTGTACGACAGAAAGTTTAAGGTGTAGTCATTCTTGCTCGAATAACTGTCTACAGTAAAGCTGTACAGGTCGTTCACATTATACGAATATATAAGAAGCACTTCTCACAAAACAGATGCTTTAAATATATTAATACTTGTTTATAAATGTTTATTTATTACTAACATTTCTATGAACATGATTTGATTAGAACTGCAGATCAATGATGCAAAATAGCCTACTGTAACGTCTGCAATTATATAAAATGAATAAATGCAACATAAATTAACACACACAGCCCCTTACAGTCTCCGATATGTTACCAATTACAGAAAAACTACACACAGCACACATTTAATCCTTATTTGAGTTCAAAAACAACACGCAACATATACAGTAGCCCACAGTCAGTGCAAACCTCTCATCTGTATCTTTAATCTTCACCAGCACATGTAACCTCTGTTAGAGAGTAATTCCCAGTTCATAATAGTCCAAATGGCGATGATAAACATGGCAGTTTGATCATGATTCAGGTTGCTGAGACTATTTGCTCCTGTGTTTTGTTGGGCTTCTCCTTTTTTTTTTTTTTTTTTTTTTTTTTCGCGCTTCACTCTCGCGAGTCGCGTTTGTCCTTTTCTTTCTGAATGGATCAGATGTCGAAGACGCTTCAATAATCACACACACGTTATTATCATCAGCTCAAGAAGTTTGTTATATCAAATACAGACGCGATTGCGAGATCCTGGAGAAAGCGAGAACCGCTCGCACTTTTAGACAGCCTCATAAAACAACAACAGGACACAGCAGATTCTTGGCATTGTAGCTGTTCATCAAGACAACGACAAGGTTTGTTTTGAGCCCGGATCATCCATGGATCATTATTATATGCATATAGTTTTCTCGGCTGTGTATTTAAAAAACATGGCGGTTCCTTTTGTTTTCAATCTGGCTAGCTCCAAAAAATAGTGACGTATCTCTTTAAACCAATAAGCGTACAGCTGCCCTTGT
The DNA here is from genome assembly GCA_903798195.1 of Danio kyathit. Taxonomy (NCBI): domain Eukaryota; kingdom Metazoa; phylum Chordata; class Actinopteri; order Cypriniformes; family Danionidae; genus Danio; species Danio kyathit. Next base: position 11,875,174 of record LR812528.1, on the reverse strand, counting down.
AGCTCCACCTTTTGGTACCATTTCTCGTCTCTGGCACCCTTTCGAAAGGGTGCCGAAAAAGTGGTACGGTACGGTTCAGTCCATAAAAGCGGACCGAACTATACCGTGCCACTCAGTGGAAACGGGCCATAAGTCAACAAATTAAGAATTTGGCAAGTAATTGGATTACTGATGTCCATGTAAACAGTCACTCTCTTTCTCCCCTGCTTCTGCGTGCCCAAACGGAAACTCCCATATTTCCAAATCCTTCCCTCTTTCCCTCTCCCGACACTCCCACCTAAAGAAAGCTGGACACGCCTACTTTCCTGACTTTTTCCAAACTAGAGGTGTGAAAACACCCTGCTGAGACAGGAAGCTGTCTTGGCCCTTTAATATGTGACATAATTATTTTCTCAATTCAAATGAGTAGCGGCTTGGAATCAGAAACAGTATTCCATACATCACCACTTAACAAGCGGATATCATATTGTATCAAGATTCCAGTTGGCAAAACTAAAATTCATGTTTACAAATACAATAAAACAGTAATATTGTGAAAAAAAATTGTAAAGTCATAGTTTTAAATTGTACTTAAATCGCTCATTTTTTGCTAATTGCATTATATTTATTCATTTTCTTTTTGGCTTAGATCCTTTATTTATCAGGGGTCGCCACAAGGGAATAAATCGCCAATTTATTCAGCATATGTTTCACGCAGCGGATGCCTTTCCAGCCGCAACCCAACACCAGGAAACATCTATACACTCTTACATTCACACTCATACATTACAGCCAATTTAGTTCATCTAATCCACCTATGGTCCATGTCTTAGGACTGTGAGGGAAACCAGAGCACCCGGAGGAAACCCACGCAAACATGGGGAGAACATACAAACTCCACACAGAAATGCCAACTGACCCAGCTGGGGCTCGAACCAGCAACCTTCTTGCTGTAAGCTGATCATGCTACCCATTGCGCCACCATGTCACCCTAATTCCATGATATATTTTTATATAGTGTATTATATATATATATATATATATATATATATATATATATATATATATATATATATATATATATATATATATATATATATATTAGAGATGCCACAATTCTCAATACAATATTGAACCGTTCGGTATGACATCCACGGTTCAATACGCGCTTGTGAATTGCGGTTTTTCCGGTTTTACGTTTAAATAATTTATGTGCGTTTTATTTCTCTCCGAATAGACTGTTTGTGTGTCCCTGTAAGTCTACGAGCTGAGATGAGGAAACTCCTCCCCGCGAGTAAATATTCAATCACTACAGGGCTCAAAAATAAGGACTGCCCGATGGCCCGGGGCCAGCATGAGAGACGCTCGGGCCAGTGTACAGAATGGTCACTGGCCCGATCGGGCCAGTGCTGCCTTGTCACAAAAGTTTGGCTGCGACTGTCTGTCAATTGCATGCAAATACAATCTTAGGGTGCTTTCACACATAGACGTTTGTTTCGGAATCTGTCTCTTTCCCCCCGTTAGCGCGGTTCGTTTGGCATATGCGAGTCCAGGAATCGCGCTCAAATCAGCGCCAAATCAATCGCTCCGAGATCGCCTGAATGAGGTGGTCTCTGCTCGATTGAGCAGATCGATTGTAGTGAGAAAACAAAACAATTCAACAAACTAAGGACCCAGGCTATACCACAGTGTATTATGATTGTGTAATAGCCATATATACGAATGATGAGCAGGGCGGGATGTCAATCCTACCGGTAAATGTGCATTTCGTGTCTAATGCGAAAGTGAAAGCATGCTGAAATATTAACGAGAGCTGTTTATCAGTTAGGAAGATTGAACTAAGTTACCAACTGATAATTTTCCATATTTTAATCTTATAATATGTTTTATTAGGCCTGTTGTTTTGTTCATTTCTGCACTGACAGCTCGAAAGAAAGATCAACATTGATCTGCTTCATGATCTAATGCATGATCTGATGATCGGTTCATCTATTTATTTGTAATTTAAGCCTATAATGCATAATTCTAGCCAACGTTTCTTTAATAGATTAATTCAATAGATTTTTACAAAACTTGACAACTGAAATGAGGCTCTGAGAAAGTCTGACCTCTCTGATTTGTATTTATGTCTGTGGGTGTCAAAATTAAAGTGCATATTTTCGCTTATAAAATATATACACAACTGCTCAAAAGTTTGGGGTCAGTATGATTGTTAAATATTTTAAAATAAGCTTCTCCTGCTCACCAAGGCTACATTTATTTCATCATAAATATAGCACACATTGTAAAATTATAAAATGTTTTTGCACTATAAAATAACTGTTCAAAAGTAGTTTATAATTTAATTGAATTATTTATTCCAGTGATTTTAAAGACGAATTTTCAGCTTCATTACGCCAGTCTTCAGAGTCACATGATCCTTCAGAAATCACTCTAATATTAATTATTATTGTTTTTATTATTATTATTTTAAATGGTAATAGTAATAAAAGCAATAATGTCTGGAGTAATTTTATTTGAAACTACATATATATTAATATTTAATGCCCAGTTTGTACATAGGCTACCAGCAGCTGTGAGATTTTAGTGTTAATTTTTTTTTTATTATACAATACACTAGGAACTAGTGTACCTTTCTTGGCTTTGAAGTAAAATAAAGGAGTATTGCAATAAATCATTTTTATTTTTTTCTCTTTCTTACTGTTCCTATTGCCTAAGCATAGAATAACAATAAAAAAAAAAAACACTTATGTGTTAAGCCATCAGAACCGAACCGAAAACAGTGTTAAAAAAACCGAGGTATGTATTGAACCGTAAGCTAACTGTATTGTTGCATCCCTAATATATATATATATATACACACACACACACGATAGATAGATAGATAGATATATACACACACGATAGATAGATAGATACACACACGATAGATAGATAGACAGATACACACACGATAGATAGATAGACAGATACACACACGATAGATAGATAGACAGATACACACACGATAGATAGATAGACAGATACACACACGATAGATAGACAGATACACACACGATAGATAGACAGATACACACACGATAGATAGACAGATACACACACGATAGATAGATAGATACACACACGATAGATAGATAGATAGATAGATAGATAGATAGATAGATAGATAGATAGATAGATAGATAGATAGATAGATAGATAGATAGATAGATAGATAGATAGATAGATAGATAGATAGATAGATAGATAGATAGATAGATAGATAGATAGATAGATAGATAGATAGATAGATAGATAGATAGATAGATAGATAGATAGATAGATAGATAGATAGATAGATAGATAGATAGATAGATAGATAGATAGATAGATAGATAGATAGATAGATAGATAGATAGATAGATAGATAGATGTTTCCGCTACAATCATTCATCCGTGGCGGGCCGCCACGCCAAAATTCATCCCGCCACAGCTACATTACAACTTCTCATTTAAAACATTTAGTCGTGTTTTTTATAGCGGATTATAAATCGCACCAAAACATATTAGAGGTAAACAGCGCGAACCTTTCTGTAACCGTAGTAGTGCTGTGCGCCATTTGTTCAACCCTTTAAGGTGACATGCTGACTGACTCTCTGACAGACTGACTGACATGTGCGCAAGTCAAGCAAACACTGCATAGCTTTCAGTTAAGATGAACACAGTTTCCATAAGTATACTTTATTGATAAAGGTCAATGGCTCTGCATACAATGACTTTATCTTGCTGGAGTTTATAGCCGTTTCACTTTACTTCAGGACGCGTTAATGTCGGAAAACGCACAAAAACACACTAAATTGCGCTTCAGCAGCGCTTACTGGAGAGCGCACAAGAAGATCTGCACTTGAACGTGTAAATTTGAGTGCGTGCAAGAAGTTCTGTGCACAAACAGAGGAAATCGATTACATGAATGCTATCTCGACTTGTAATATTTGTCTTTAAAATAGTTGGCAGATCTGTGTAAAAAAAGGCCTGCCGCCACAGCTGGAAAAAATCCTAGAGGGAGGGAAAGAAAGAAAGAAAGATAGAGAGAGCGAGAGAGAGAGAGACTAATGCTAATTGTTGACCAATTGTGAACAAGTCAGTGTTTGGCAAACAAGCATTAAAAAAAAGATCATTATGTTTTCAATATGGCATTAGAAAAGCAAAATTACAGTATTTTAGACTTTGGTCTAACTGACTAACTGGACTGACTGATCTCAATGTCAAATTTACAGAATGAAAGCTTGTCTTTTGTTTAAACAGTTTTTTTCTCCACATAATAGGTCTATGCAGAAAAAAAGAAAGATGAATATTGCCAGGCTGTAAACATGAGGAAGTGGAAGTAAAACATCCTGATGACGACTTTGGTCAGGCTTACAAAATACCCTTACTCTGGGTGCTATTTATCATAATAGAAATGGCAAGCAATAAGTAAAAAAATTCTATCAAATATAGTATTCTGCTAGCCAGGCTAGTAGATGACAACACTGAACTTTGGAAAGTGGTTTATGCCACCCCACATATGGTCCTGTTGTTGTGGTTTTTCTGGTCTTCAAATATACACATGCAGTTTTCACAAAAGTTTGTTTTTGTAGTTTATAATAACTAGATAACAATATTGTTTTAAAAGTGTGCACTTTAAAATCCATTTGCAAAGGTCTGTATTTTAAGGCTCCTAATACACTGTTGTGCAAATATGAATGGCAATATTGCATAAAAAGTGTAAAGGCCACACACTTTTCTTTGCTCGTCAAAAATTCAATGACTTAAAACAATGACTTTTGAGAAATGCTTTTTAATATTTTTAAAATCAAGCTTTTGATTCAAATCCTTTTTTTAGTCAGAAGTGCTTTGTTTTACGCTTCAAATGGAATACTGCAAGATTTTCCATATTTGGTTTAGAAATTAGGGCTGCACAATATTGGAAAAGTTTCACATTGTGATATTTTTTTATTCTGCGATATATACTGTGATATGAATACAATTTCACTAGAGTTGAATAAATGTTTGCAAAGAATATATAATTTTAGATTGATTGGAATGATTCTGTAGTGTAGTGCATATGCAAAAAATATAATAAATAATCTACAAGCATAGATAAATTCAAAGAAAAATATGCTGATTAAATAAACACCATTTTCTTGGTATCCATCTAAATGTATTCAGGTAGTAATCAAATAATCAAATGTAAAATAATAATGCATAGTCTTCGTTTTATAAACAATTCCATAAAATTTACAAACGGTACATTTTCTTATGCCTGAATATGTTTAAAACACTCACAGGCCTCAAGAAACACTTGCAAAATGATCAATTATAATCCAGACTCAACACTGCGTGTTCACGTGATGTGACTATTGCGAATGATCACATTGCGATATCGATGCTGAAACGATATATTGCACACAGCCCTAGTAGAAATGTTTGTTAAGTTTTATTTTTTTACAGATTTGTTAGTTTCTAATGTTATCAAACTTTTCAATATGCCATCTTACCTTTATGAAAAGCAACAATTCAATACGTACCAAATACATCATTTAAAAAAAGATGTGAACTATAAAATATCAAGAGTATAGAACCTTAGAGTAAGATTTAAATACAAAAGCTGAAGCATTTTAGAACATTTAATATTAGCAGATTTGAGTGCAATTAGAAATTTGTTTGTTAAAATCTTTTAACGTGATTCTTCTTTGGGCAAAATATGAAAGCACTTGTTCACAGACCTAACTTTGTTTATTTACTTGTCTGTTAATTGAATTGAGGTAAAGTTGGTTTTATATTCGCACATTCATTCAGTGACAACTTGTGACATGCTACCTATATTGTTTACCATGGTATTTGGTCTGAAATCACATGCAAGTACGTCTTCAAAAAAACAACATTAGCACTATTTATTTGACTGTGAACATTGTACTTTTATAGTCATTGGCTGCTAAAATAAAAAAACTAAATAATTGCAAAGAGTTTTTTTGTGAAATTATATATAGATCATGAGGAGCACGTCAGAATGTGTGAATACAAAATCAACTTTACCTCAATATTAATCGAGTGGCATCACATAGGTATTTGCACGTTTTTAATTAAATAATGATAGCTTTTCTGGGTTATAAAAGCCTGCTTAAAGTCCAAAAAAAATCAAACGAAAAAGTGCTTTGGGGTACCTCAAAATTTAAATGATGTGTCGGTGCTCTTTGGGTAAGGGATTCATCAGAATAAACAACAAAAATCAGTCCAAGGCACTCGACAAATGTGGAAAAAAATTATAATATATATATATATATATATATATATATATATATATATATATATATATATATATATTAAAGCCTTTATTGAAAGTCAAAAAAGGCTTTTGATATTTTTCCACATTGTTCGAGTGCCTTTTACTGATTTTTGCTGTTTAGACCGCTTAAAGTGATTTAAAGGTTCTTTGGTAGGATGGACTTACTTGGGACGTTTAAATTAAAACAAACACCCGACGTTTTACGCGTTTTAGGAAGTGCTCACGAACTTTTTGCTTTTTTTCCATTCAAACATCACATTTGCCAATGAAAGGTTTAAAATGGAGTGTTTTTAAACAAAATCTGGCCTAATGGAATGTTGGATACTAACGTTTTGGCGCGTTCCGATGTTGCAAATTTAATACCCAATATTGGTGCCTAGGTTTGCTTTACCTCCTTTTACGCTTTAACATTGTGCCAGAGTCTGAGATGGGCAATAAAGAGGCCAATGAGCCAGGTGCGATTTATGTGTCAATGTTCTTAAACATGCATTTATGTACGAGCATTACACCAATAACATGCATTTTAGAAACTAAATGTGCAAAACAAACACCATCACTATGCATCTAATGGTACAATTCTAACCATACTTAGAAATCAAGTATGGGTATGTTAAAAATGATGTCTAATTGATTTGTAAACGCATTGTTTACCTTCTTCGGTGATTTGATGGTGTCTCACGGGCTCGTTAAGGCTGCATGGGCCGCTAATCGACTCACTGTCCCGGTCTACCTACAACATAACAAACCCAATGATCAATACATTTAGATTAACCTCTGCATTATACACTTACAAAGGTTAGAAACTCATCTATGCAAAAGCGAGAAGTCGACATTTGCTTGCTGGTGCGAGTTTGTGTGACCATTGATTTTGTGGAAACCGCTAGCAGCCTGCGCTACTTTCTTTGACAGAAAAATAAACAGCTTTCAAAGGGGGTTTGCGAGCCGTTGTCTTCTCGTTTACCCATCCAACTCACCCTTCTTGCGAGAAGCGTTCTCCGTAAGAAAGCGGTGGCGTAAAATCCGAGCGAAACTGGTTATTCGCGAGTGGGTAAAAGTCGATTTAAAACAATATTTTCCTTCCCACTGTTGCCGAATTACAGCAGCAAACGACGGCCTCCAACGCGCGCAACCTAATCTTATTGCACGCAACGCGATCCGCGCTCTGCATAAGCCCCGCCTTCCAGACTCCCATTGGAGAATTCGACAGCCAGTCATAGATATACTCTTTATCGATAGGATAATAAAAACGTCACTCTTGATCAAATTTTAATATGTAAAATAGAGTCGATTTTTATTGGCTAATCAGGTTGCGTCTTCTAATCAGGGATGTTTAAGGTTGTGGAAGGAGGCAGTGGTTTGTCGATGCGCCTGTCCATCTATTGACTTCATAATAGAGTGTCACTGAAATGGGTGGAGAAACCGCCTCTAAATAACATTACTGTGAGATTGTGAGGTGTGTGTTCATCCGCCATTCAAGCTCGCTAAAAATAAAGCTAAAACATTTCATACGCTTGTGCTGATGGGCACGTGCGATCCTTTGCAGCAATAAAACGAAAGTTTCTTTAAAAAATTGTCTTTTTAACAGGCTTTTTTTTTTTTTTTGGAAATTGGAGGGGTGGGAAATATATAACTGTTACATTAGAAAGGTTATGGAATACATAATTGCTATAAATAATAGCAATCTTTGTTGTAAACGAATGTGAGTTAATGTGAATTGTGTGATGTGTGTGTATTTGATGGTGAAACAAAGCCCACATCACTGATTTCTTTAATAACATAAAGCATCGCCAGTTCATATCACTAGATGTCGCCATTGTCTATTATTAGATTGTTGCTATTTCTAGTTTTTGTCTATTTGTCTGTTGCATTCCTTACGTATATAGAAAAACAAGAACTTTTAATCTAATTACCTTGCAGTTAGACTAAAGGCTTAAGAGGGAACATAAACAAACGATAAAGGAGTATATTAACAAGTATTTAAACAATTTGTACAAATAGAAGTGTAATGCTTTATTATTGATAGATAAATTAACCATTATAATTTCAGTTCTTGATGAGAGCAAAGTGAGGTTTTTTTATTTGTGTGTTTATTTTCAGTTAAGCATGTAAAACATTCCAATAAACACATACATTTATATAAAAATTTGCTTTGAAAATTCTCTTAAATACAATATGCCATTTGTATATCAGATTGATATCAGACATTACCTAAGTGTTAACTAAACATTTTTCATGGCCATTTGAAGTTAAATTATGAAATATGAGCTCTTTAAATCTTCTATAAAACACTTTGTCCCAGAGTTGAAAAATTATTTAAAATAAAACTATTAGATATCACAGGCCAGTTTTACCTCAGAATGATAGAAAACATTACCATGGTGTCTGTCAACTAAACATTTTTTTTTTGACCATCTGATTGGGAATTATAAAATAAGAGCCCTTACAAAACACTGTTTGACTGTGATTTAAAAATGATTAAAATAAAACTATTAGATATTACAGGCCAGTTTTATCTCAGAATGGTAGTAGACATTACCACGGTGTCAACTAAACACGTCTCATGGGCATCTAATGTAAAATTATAAAACAAGAGCCCTTTAAGCATTACACGAAACACTGTCCATGATATGAAAATATTCTTAAAATAAATCTATGACATATCACAAGCCAGTTTTATCTCAGAATGATAGTAGACCACGGTGTCACCACAGTGTCAACTAAACACTTCTCATGGGCATCTGATGTAAAATTATAAAACAAGAGCCCTTTAAGCATTACACGAAACACTGTCCATGATATAAAAATATTCTTAAAATAAAACTATTAGATATCACAGGCCAGTTTTACCTCAGATTAATAGTAGACATTACCATGGTGTCATCTAAACAGTTCTAATGGTAATCTGATGTGAAATTATAAGATAAGAGCCCTTTAAACTTTACACAAAACACTGTCTCTGATTAAAAAAATAAAAATACTAAAATAAAACTATTTGATATCACAGGCCAGTTCTACTTCAGATTTATAGTAGACATTAACATGGTGACAACAAAACAGTTCTCATGGGCATCTGATGTGAAATTATAAAATAAGAGCCCTTTAAACATTACACAAAACACTGTTTGGCCCTGATTTAAAAATTATTGAAATAAAACTATTAGATATCACAGGCCAGTTTTACCTCAAATTGATAGTAGACATTACCATGGTGTTGTTAACTAAACACTTCTTGTGGTCATCTGGTGTACAATTATAAAATAAGAGCCCTATAAACCTTACACAAAACACTGTTGGTGTCTGATAAAAAAAAAGATTAAAATAAAACTATTAGATATCACAGATTAGTTTTATCTATTCTATATCTCAGATTGAAAGTAGACATTATCACGGTGTACACTAAACAGTTCTCATGGGCATCTGATGTGAAATTATAAAATAAGAACCCCTTAAATCTTACACAAAACACTGCTTTTTCCCCAATTTAAAATAAAATATAAAAATAAAACTATTAGATATCACCAATCAGGTTTATATTAGATTGATAGTGAACATTACCACGATGTCAACTAATCATTTCTCATGGGTATCTGATGTGAAATTATAAAATAAGAGCCCTTTAAACCTTACACAAAACAATGTTTGCATATGATTTTAAAAAAAAAAATTACTAAAATGAAACTATTAGATATCACCCGCCAGTTTTACCTCAGATTAATAGTAGACATTGCCACAGTGTCAACTACACAGTTCTCATGGGCATCTGATGTGAAATTATAAAATAAGAGCCCTTTAAGCATTACACAAAACATTGTGCATGATTTAAAAAAAATCTTAACATAAAACTATTAGATATCACAGGCCAGTTTTATCTCAGATTGATAGTAGACATTACCACGGTGTCAACTAAACAGTTCTCATGGGCATCTCATGTGAAATTATAAAATAAGAGCCCTTTAAACCTTACACATTACACTGCTTTGTCCCAGATTTAAAAAAAGTATAAAAATAAAACTATTAGATATCACAGGCCAGTTTTACCTCAGATAGATAGAAGACATTACCACAGTGTCAACTAAACCTTTTCATGGGCATCTAATAGGAAATTATAAAGTAAGAGTCATTTAAACCTTACACAAAATACAGCTTTGTCCCTAATTTAAAAAAAAAAAAGTTCAAATAAAACTATTAAATATCAAAAAGACCAGTTCTACCCCAGATTGATATAGACATTACCAAGGTGTTAACTAAACCTTATTCATGGCCATCTGATGTGAAATTACAAAATAGGAGCCCGTTAAACCTTCCATAAAACACTGTGTTTTGTCTGACCTCATCAATTAAAAAAAATGAAACTATTAGATATCACAGGGCAGTTTTACCTCAGATTGAAAGTAGACATTACCACGGTGTCAACTAAACACTTCTCATGGGCATCTGATGTGAAATTATACAATAAAAACCCTTTAAATCTTACACAAAACACTGTTTGGCTCTGATTAAAAAAATATTAAAAATAGAACTATTAGTTATCACAGGCCAGTTTTACCTCAGATTGATAATAGACATTACCTTAGTGCTAACTAAATGCTTTTCATGGGCATCTGATGTAAAATTATAAAATAAGAGCCTTTTAAACCTTACGCAAAACACTGTTTGGCCCTGATTTAAAAAATGATTTCAGTAAAACTATTACATTTCACAGGCCAGTTTTTTCTCAGATTGATATTAGACATTACCCTGGTTTTAATTAAACACTTGTCATGGGCATGTGAAGTAAAATTATAAAATAAGAGGCCTTTAAACCTTACACAAAACACTGTTTGGCCCTGGTTTATACGTGTATATATATATATATATATATATATATATATATATATATATATATATATATATATATATATATATATATATATATATATATATATATATATATTCATTCATTTTCTTTTCGGCTTAGTCCCTTTATTAATCTGGGGTCGCCACAGCGGAATGAACCGTCAACTTATCCAGCATTTGTTTTACTCAGCGGATGCCCTTCCAGCCGCAACCCATATCTGGGAAACAACCATGCACACATATTCACACTCATACACTAGGACAACTTGGCCTACCCAATTCACCTGTGCCGCATGCATGTCTTTGGACTGTGGGGGAAACCGGAGCACCCAGAGGAAACCCACGCAAACGCAGGGAGAACATGCAAACTCCACACAGAAACGCCAACTGACCCAGCCAAGGCTTGAACCAGCGACCGTCTTGCTGTGAGGCGACAGCACTACCTACTGCGCCACTACGTTGCCCCATATATATATATATATATATATAAAACTATTAGATATCACAGGCCAGTTTTACCTCAAATGTATAATGGTCATTACCACAGTGTCAACTAAACCAGTCTCATTGGCATCTGAAGTGAAAATTTAAAAAAAGAGCCTTTCAAATCTTACACAAAACACCAGTTTATCACTGAACTTAAAAAATTGTTAAAATAAAACTGTTGGATAGCACAGGCAAGTTTTACTTTAGATTGGTAGTAAAAATTACCACGGTGTCATAACCCTTCCTTGTCTGTGTTCTCTGTGTTACCGTCTTTCAATGTATCTTTGTTTGTATTGTGTCTTAACACATGGCTCAGCCTGTGTTTGTGTCCACCATGTGCTCCTCGGTTTCTTCCTCGTTTCCAGCTGCCACACCCCCTTGTTTAGTTCTTATCTAGTCCTCGTTAGGCTCATTGTTTACACCTGGTCCTCATGTGCTTTCCTCCCTTTATAATGTTCTCTCTCCCCTCATGTCTTCGTCGGTTTATTGTACTTTCTGCATGTTTGCATGTTGTTATCTGTTGCCTCTTGTTACATGTTACTGCTAGACAGTGCTTGTTTGTTCTGTGTTGTTGGTGTGTTTGAGTTGTCTTCGTCTAATGTTTGTTTGTATTTTTCAGTAGACCTTCTGAGCCCTTTATCCTGTTCATCCTTCTCAAGTTTGTTTGGTTAAGTCCTTCTATTTATTTTATTAGTTGCATTTGCAGCTTTAAGTGTTTAGTTCCTTGTTTTGGATTTATTCCCCACTTTATTTCAGTAGTCAAATCCTATTTATTTGTCTTTGCTTACATTTTCCAAATACCCTAACTTTCCTTATTTTTTTTTTTATTTATTTTTTTTTTTTGTGTGTGTTCCTGGCTGCCGTAGCTCTGTCCGGCTACCACTGGCGAGACCTCTACTCTCCACAAGTGCCTCTTCCCAAGTACTCCCCACCGCCTGCCTGGCCTGAGCATCCCAGCTCAGTTTCCTATCCTCCGAGCTGTCTGTGGTCGCTGACCACTCTGTCCAGGACTCTCCAGCACTTCTCCTTCCGTCTGTTGGTGTCATCCCATATTCCCCAGCTCTACCCTTGTCATCGTTTGGACTGTGTTTCACCCTACCACCACCTCACATATCCATTATTGTCAATAAACACCCCTTCACTCATTCTGTATTTGGGTCCTCCTTGTTGTGACACACAGTTTCAACTAAACAGTTTTCATGGGCATCTGATGTAAAATTACAAAATAAGAGCCCATTAAACCTTACACAAAACACCATTTGGCCCTGATTTAAAAAAAAATGCATCTATGAAATGCTGCTTTTTTTCCCTGAATTCAAACATGTATTAAAATTAAACTATTAGATATCAGAGGCTAAATTCACCTCTGACTGATAGTAGGCTTTGCCACTGTTTAATGAAACCTTTTTCAGAGCTGTCTAAACTGAAATTATAAAATAAAAGCCCCATAATTCTTCTAAAGCACCTTCTTTGTTCCTGAGTTCAAATATTTATGAAAATAAATCATTACATACAGAGAGTATACGAGCTAAAGCAAGGATGTAAACTTGTACTGTACTGTACTTCTAATGTACTGCATCATGAAACTATCAGTTACAGGCAATCTGGCCTGTGATATCAAATTGTTTTATTTTAATAAATTTTTAATATGACAAAAAAGCTGTATTTTATAGTAGGGAAAGCTTTTGTTTTATAATGCCACATCAGACAGTCCTGAAAAGGTTTAGCGGACAGTGTTGCAAAGTCTACTATCAAAGCAGCATTTTACAGAACATTGGAGGGGCTTTTATTTAATAATGCCACATCAGACAGTCCTAAAAAAGGTTTAATTGACAATATCATGTCTAATATCAGTCTGAGGTGAATCTGGTTTCAGATATCTAATAGTTTTATTTTAATAAATATTTTAATTCAAGAACAAAGAAGGTTCTTTAAAAGATTTGTGAGGCACTTATTTTATAATTTTACATCAGACAGCCCTGAAAAAAGTTTCGTTGACACTGTGGCAAAGTCTACCATCAGTCAGAGGTGACTTTAGCCTGTGATATCTAATATTTTTATTTTAATACATTTTTGAACTTAGGAACGAAACAGTATTTTGTAGAACATTGGGGGGCCTTGTGGTAATGTTTATTATCAGTCTGAGGTAAAACTGGCCTGTGATGTCTAATAGATTTATTTTAATCTTTTTTTTTTTTAAATCATAGACTGTCTTGTGTAATGTTTAAAAAGCTCTTATCTTATACTTTCACATCAGATGCCAATGAGAACTGTTAGTTGACACTGTAGTAATGTCTACTATTAATCTGAGGTAAAACTGGCCTGTGATATCTAATAGTTTTATTTTAATATTTAAAAAATATATATATATGCAAACATTGCTTTGTGTAAGGTTTAAAGGACTCTTATTTTATAATTTCACATCAGATGCCCATGAGAACTGTTTATTTAACACTGTGGTAATGTCCACTATAATATATCAATCTGAGGTAAAACTGGCCTGTGATATCTAATAGTTTTATTTTAATATTTAAAAAAATATATATATGCAAACATTGCTTTGTGTAAGGTTTAAAGGACTCTTATTTTATAATTTCACATCAGATGCCCATGAGAACTGTTTATTTAACGCTGTGGTAATGTCCACTATAATATATCAATCTGAGATAAAACTGGCGGGTGATATCTAATAGTTTTATTCTAATAATTTTTTGAAATCGGGGACAAACAGTGTAATGTGTAAGGTTTAAAGGGCTCTTATTTTCTGATTTCACATCAGATGCTCATGAGAAGTGTCTAGTTAACACTGTGGTAATGTCCACTATCAATCTGAGGTAAAACTGGCCTGTGATAACTAATAGTCTTATTTTAAAAAATTTTTAAATCGTATGCAAACAGTGTTTTGTGTAATGTTTAAAGGGCTCTTATTGTATAATTTCACATCAGATGACCACGAGAAGGGTTTAGTTGACAACATGGTAATGTCTACTACTACTGATCTGAGGTAAAACTGGCCTGTGATATCTAATAGTTTTATTTTAAGATTTTTTTTAAAATCATGGACAGTGTTTTGTGTAATGTTTAAAGGGCTCTTGTTTTATAATTTTACATCAGATGCCCATGAGAACTGTTCAGTTGACACAGTGTTAATGTCTACTATTAATCTGAAGTAGAACTGGCCTTTTTTATGATAACTAATAGTTTTATTTTTTATAATTTTTTGAAATCGTGGACAAAGCAGTGTAAAGTGTAAGGTTTAAGGGGCTCTTATTTCATAATTTCACATCAGATGCCCATGAGAAGGGTTTAGTTGACACCATGGAAATGTCTACTATTAATCTGAGATAAAACTGGCCTGTGATATGTAATAGATTTATTTTAATCATTTTTTAAATCACAGTCAAACAGTGTTTTGTAAG
The DNA here is from genome assembly GCA_903798195.1 of Danio kyathit. Classification (NCBI taxonomy): domain Eukaryota; kingdom Metazoa; phylum Chordata; class Actinopteri; order Cypriniformes; family Danionidae; genus Danio; species Danio kyathit. Next base: position 11,860,150 of record LR812528.1, on the reverse strand, counting down.
GGCTCTTATTCTATAATTCCCAATCAGATGGTCCAAAAAAAAATGTTTCAATTGAACATTAACGTTATATGAAACAGAAATGTACACTCACTTCTGATTAGTTAAATGCATCCTTGCTGAATAGAAATATACATTTCTTTAAATATCTCACTGACTGCAGTAGTGTACTTGACCATTTAAGCTTTGTAGTCTATTTAACAATAAATCTTTATTGTTAAAATTTTTTGTCATCACATCTGTTTTTAGCATTGATAACAATCAGAAATGTTTCTTGAGCAGCAAATCAGCATCATTTGATAATCACCATTATATTAGTTCAACCTCAAGCACTAAATCAACATCTTAGAAAGATTTCTGAAAGATCAAGTGACACTGAAGATTTGTGGAATGATGCTAAAAATTCAGCTTTACATCATAGCTATAAATTACATGTATATTTAAACTGCTGAATGAATACACTGCCCTAAATGAATACATTTTGATTTGTACAGGCATGATATTCAGTCGTTTTGTCTTTTCTCTCTTTTGCTTTTGTTTTCCACATCAACTAAAAAGGAGGTCAAAGGTTAATCTAAGAGCCATGCAGCTGCTGAACATCCTTATATGCAAGTATACTTTTGACTGACTGCCAGACACTTGTCAGACAGTGATGAGAAAAAGAGGTCATCAGTTTGACAACACACACAATCTCACAAATAGCATAGACCACAACAGAAAAAGTGACAAAGCTGTCTGCTTTGCCGGTGTTTTATCACTTGCACATTTGCACTCTTGGCCACTGTATGTAACAGTAATTAGTATAATGTAACAGTAGAGAGATAAGGATTGTGAATATGTACTTTAACTTTAAGGAACATTACTACCATAACCATTTTTGTACAAATATATATATATTAGTATATTCAATTTGTATTGATTTACCTGTTAAAAAAACATAAAGCAAATAATAAATCATTAGGTAGATCAGCTCCTGACAGACATTTTAATAGATCAGTTTAACTCTTCTTAAATTATATTTATATATTGTTGTGTTTCAGTAGAGATTATTTTGGGGAAGAAAAATAATTTATTTGAAAGCTCTCACAAACTACAATATGAGAATTAACTGCACAATTACTTGAAATGTGTGTATGGGACATTATACAATTTGCATACATTTACATTTTTATCGTTATCATGTATAGTGTAAACAGGCCTTTAGTTGTTGAAAAATCTTAATAAATACATTTTTGCTCCTAAATATTGTTGTTGCGAAGAGGAAGCTATGCAAACCGGGGTAGTTCCAAATGCAGCTTTATTAGAAGAATGGTCAGACAGGCAGGGATCAAAAACCAGCATTAACAGTGTAAAAGAAAATCCAGAAGCGTAATCCAAAAACAGGCAGACGGTTCAGGGCAGGCAGCAAAGGTTCAAAACACAATATTCAGTCCAGGGTCAAAAAACACAGAGAACAGGAAACAGGATAAACGCTTATGTAAAGACAGCAACAGCTAAACAAAACTCAGCATCATTTGTGTGTTTGTGTACTGAATATATAGTGCAATGAGTTAGTCCTTGAGTGGCTTCAGCTGAGGGTTAGCAATCAGTGGTGACTTGCATCAGGAGTGTGTGTGTGTGTGTGTGTGTGTGTGTGTGTGTGTGTGTGTGTGTGTGTGTGTGTGTGTGTGTGTGTGTGTGTGTGTGTGTGTGTGTGTGTGTCTGGCATGACTGGATATGTAGTCCATTTATCAGCAGAATTGTAGTCCTTGTGAATGGGTGTGTGTGTACCAGCGGTCTCTAGTGGTAGGATCTCGCTGGTGATCATGACAGAGCCCCCCCTCTAAGAGCGGCTTCCGGACGCTCGAAATACAGACCAGGAGGGGGTGGAGCGGAGGCAGAACAGGGGGAGGGACGGAGGGCCAGGACCATGCAGTGGAGGTTTAGGTTGAGGAGGCACTGGCAGTTCCTTCAACTCCAGTGGGTCAGGAGGCTTGGGTTCAGAAGGCACTGGCAGTTCATTCAACCCCAGTGGGTCAGGAGGCTTAGGTTCAGAAGGCACTGACGGTTCATTCAACCCCAGTAGGTCAGGAGGCTTGGGTTCAGAAGACACTGGCGGTTCATTCAACCCCAGTGGGTCAGGAGGCCTAGGTTCACAAGGCACTGGCGGTTCTTTAAACCCCAGTGGGTCAGGAGGCTTGGGTTCAGAAGGCACTGGCAGTTCATTCAACCCCAGTGGGTCAGGAGGCTTGGGTTCAGAAGGCACTGGCGGTTCATTCAACCCCAGTGGGTCAGGAGGCTTGGGTTCAGAAGGCACTGGCGGTTCATTCAACCCCAGTGGGTTAGGAGGCTTAGGTTCTAGCAGCTCTGGGAGGTCACACAGCTCAGAGAAATCATACGGCTCTGGGAAGTCACACGGCTCTGCCAGCCATTCGTGGAACTCAGGAGGCTGCTCTGGCCATTCGAGGAATTCAGACATATCTGGCGCCTGCCATTCGGAGAATTCAGGGATATCTGGCGCCCGCCATTCGGGGAATTCAGGGATATCTGGCGCCCGCCATAAGGGGAATTCAGGGATATCTGGCGCCCGCCATTCGAGGGATTCAGAGATATCTGGCGCCCGCCATTCGAGGGATTCAGAGATATCTGGCGCCCGCCATTCGAGGGATTCAGGGATATCTGGCGCCTGCCATTTGGGGAATTTAGAAATATCTGGCGCCCGCCATTTGAGGGATTCAGAGCTATCTGGCGCCCGCCATTCGGGGAATCCAGGGATATCTGGCGCCCGCCATTCGGAGAATTCAGGGATATCTAGCACCCGCCATTCGGGGAATTCAGGGATATCTGGCGCCCGCGCAGGACAGACAGGTAGTCCACAGTGGCTAGGCCAGAATTTTATACTTGGGTGGCCAGAGAGTGGCCACGCTATTTTAAGGGGTCCACACAAATACACTAGTGTAAACTATACTCATACATTGAAAAAATTAAATGAAAGAATTAATTAGTTGGTTGAACAAAATATTTTTAAAGAAAGGTTAAGTATCAAGGAGATAATATTCAGTGTACAGTAATATACAGTACTGAGATGGCTAATATAGATTAGTAAATGCTGAGTTGTGGAACACTGACTGATTAGTTAAATACTAAATCCTATACTTGACACCTGGTGTCAGGACACTGGCTTAAATTTTCTCTCTCACTCTCCCTGCTTGTCATTTCTGCAGCGCGCACTCAGCTGATCGCTATTACTGATCAGCGCGCACATGGCTTGCTGCACCGGTTATCGCTCTCCTATAATTTCCTTGCTATTTAAGCTCTCCCTTTTCCACTTTCTAGTCGCTAGTGTGTCCTGTCGCTATTCAGGCTTTCTTGCTATGTTATCTTGTCCTGATTCCTGTTATTGTCATTCGTTACTTCATGTTTTGATCCTGTTTTTTCTCTCTGCCCAGTTTTGCTCGGCTGCCCCATCTGTCTCCCGATCGATGCCTGCCTGCCTGACTTCTCTTACGCCTGCCGATTTGGACACTGGTTGCCTTGTTGCCTTTCGCTCTCGCCAAGAGATCGAATCATTATCATTTGAGTCACGAGCCTCGGCTCGTCGTTATTTTGAACAGTTAATAAAATCCTTTGTTTTGACAGCAGTGCGTTTGGATCCTTCTCTCTGGTTGTGACATTAAACACTAGCCATCATGTATCCAGCAGATGTCACGATGCGCTCCGCAGTGGAGCTTCAAGGAGCTATGTTGGGCCGCCATGAGGAGGAGTTATTTAACGCCCGACAGTCAGTGGAGACTTTGAATGCCCAGGTAGCAGAGCTTACGGAGCGACTTCACCATCTCAGCCACGCGGCGCTCGAAGATGATCGACCCCCGGTTGCGATGGCTCCGCCCACTACAGAGCCGCGAGTCAATAATCTGCCTGTCTATGCTGGTGAGTCCACCCAGTGTCGTTCTTTCCTTGTCCAGTGTGAGGTGGTGTTTTCCCTTCAGTCCAGGACACACTCTTCTGAATGTTCTAAGGTGGCATTTGTTATCTCCCTCCTGACTGGTCGGGCACGTGACGGGGGTGTGGCTGTATGGGAATCCCAAGCCTGGTGCTGTTCAGATTTTTCAGCATTTAAGGAAGAGATGATTAAAGTTTTTGATCGTTCTGTTTTTGGCAAGGAGGCTTCTTGGCTGCTGGCATCCCTTAAACAAGGAAAGCGTTCTGTGGCAGATTACGCTGTTGAATTTAGAACCCTGGCCGCCACATGTAATTGGAATACTGAAGCCCTGACTGCTCGTTTTCTGGAGGGCCTCATGGAGGAGGTGAAGGATGAGATTTATGCTCGTGAACCACCAGACTGCTTGGATGAACTCATCAGCTTGGCCATTCGACTGGACGCCAGGAGTGAGTTACGGCGTTGTGTACGGGGTCTGTCAGTCCAGCCCAGGTCTGAAACACCGGTTCCCATCTCTCTTCCCGTGGTCATGGACACAGTAGATGATGTTGAACCTATGGTCTTGGGTCGTTACTGCCTGACCGCCAAGGAGAGACAGCGATGCCTGGGGGCAGGTCTCTGCCTTTACTGTGGTGGGCAAGGCCATCAAGCAGCTTCCTGTCCTTTAAAAGCCATCGCTCGTCGGTAGCCGGGGGAGTCCTGGCGAGCGGTACCTCCACCTCCCCAGCTCAGAGTTCACGTACTCAATTGATTGTGTCTGTCATTGTTAACAATGTCTCTTTTAAAGGTGCGGCCTTGATCGATTTGGGGGCAGAAGGGAATTTTATTGATGAGAACTGGGCTCGCTCCAGAGGTATCACCATCTTACCCCTCAAATCCCCTGTCACTGCCCTCGCTCTGGATGGCCGACCCATCGCCACCATCATCTCCGTTACTAACTGGGTGAGTGTGGTCACTTCTGGCAACCACAGAGAGGAGCTTAGTTTTTTGGTTTATCAATCACCCACCACTCCCATAGTTTTCGGCCATCCCTGGTTATCCCGTCATGGTCCCTGCATTAACTGGGCAGATAATTCTGTGTCGTCATGGAGCCTGTATTGCCATGCACATTGTCTTTTGTCTGCTCCGTCTCCCGTTTCTCTTTGTCTGTCTTTACAGGAGGAGGAGAGTGATTTATCCTGTGTACCGAACACTTACCACGATCTGCGGGTGGTTTTCTGTAGGTCCTGTGCTGTATCTCTTCCTCCTCATAGACCATACGATTGTGCCATTGACCTCCTCCCAGGTACTTCCCCGCCTCGGGGTCGTCTTTTCTCCTTGTCTGCTCCGGAACGAGCAGCCATGGATAAATACTTAACTGAGTCCCTGGCAGCTGGTATCATTCGTCACTCCTCCTCTTCAGCTGGAGCGGGGTTCTTCTTTGTGAAGAAGAAGGATGGCTCTCTGCGCCCCTGCATAGACTATCGAGGTTTGAATGACATAACCATTAAGAACCGGTACCCCCTACCGCTTATTTCCTACGTAATGCTTACCATCTCGTCCGTATGAGGGAGGGTGACGAATGGAAGACCGCGTTCAATACGCCTACTGGGCACTTTGAATATCTTGTTCTGCCATTTGGACTCACCAACGCTCCAGCAGTCTTTCAAGCACTCGTCAACGATGTACTACGAGACATGATTAATCAATTTGTTTTTGTTTATTTGGATGATATTCTTATTTTTTCTTCCACCATGCAGGAACATATCCAACATGTCAGGTGAGTGCTACAACGGCTGCTGGAGAATCAGCTGTATGTAAAGGCGGAGAAGTGCAAATTCCATGTCCAGTCAGTTTCCTTCTTGGGACACATAATTTCTGTTGAGGGACTTCGCATGGACCCTGCGAAGGTTAAGGCTGTCTCCGACTGGCCGGCACCCGACTCCCGAAAGGCGTTACAGCGGTTCCTGGGCTTCGCCAATTTTTACCGGCGAATTATCAGGAATTTTGGGCGGGTGGCGGCTCCCCTGACTGCACTAACCTCCACCAGGGTCAGGTTTGGTTGGTCGGTGGCTGCTCAAACTGCCTTTGATAATTTAAAATTTCTGTTCACCTCTGCACAGATCCTTATTACCCCTGATCCTGCCTGACAATTTGTTGTGGAGGTTGATGCCTCAGAGGTAGGTGTTGGAGCGGTCCTCTCTCAAATTTCTCCTCAAGATAACAAATTACATCCTTGTGCGTATTTTTCACACTGTTTGTCTCCCACAGAACGAAACTATGATGTCGGCAATCGGGAGCTGTTGGCGGTCCGGTTGGCTTCGGGAGAGTGGCGCCACTGGTTGGAGGGGGCGGCAGTACCCTTTATTGTGTGGACCGATCACAGGAACCTGGAATATATACAGGCGGCCAAATGTCTGAATGCCAGGCAGGCCCGCTGGGCTTTATTTTTTGGGCGCTTCAACTTCACCTTGTCGTATAGACCAGGCTCCAAAAACGACAAACCTGATGCCCTGTCTCGCTGTTTTGGTTCTCCAGTAGATCCTTCCCCTGCCAATACCATCATACCTTCCAGATGTGTGGTGGGGGCGATCTCCTGGGGAATTGAGGAGCGTGTCAAACGAGCGCAGGCTGGGGTTGAGGTGTCCGGTGGCTGCCCGGCGGGTCTGCTCTTTGTTCCTGATGCGGTTCGCACTGCTGTTCTCCGGTGGGGCCACTGTTCTAAAATCACCTGCCATCCGGGGGTGAGAAGGTCGCTGGCTGCCATCCGCCAGCGGTTTTGGTGGCCTGCCATGGCTGGAGATGTTCGTCGGTTCGTGAGGATGCTCGGTCTGTGCTCAAAACAAGTCCTCCAATTCTCCATCCATTGGTCTATTACAACCCCTCCCCATTCCTTCCCGACCCTGGTCACATATTGCCATGGACTTTGTGGTAGGCCTCCCTCCATCCAACGGCAATACGGTGGTTCTCACAGTGGTGTACCGCTTTTCCAAGGCAGTCCACTTCATTCCCCTTCCTAAACTTCCTTCTGCTAGAGAGACTGCTCGGGAGGTCGTGGACCACATCTTTCGGATTCATGGTCTTCCGGAGGACGTGGTCTCTGACAGGGGGCCCCAGTTTGTTTCCCATTTCTGGAGGGAGTTCTGCCGGCAGATTGGATCCTCCACCAGTCTGTCATCAGGCTTCCATCCACAGACCAATGGCCAGACCGAGCGTGCCAACCAGGATCTTGGTCGAATGCTCCGTTGTCTGGCATCCCACAACCCCTCATCCTGGAGTCAACAGCTCACATGGGCAGAATATGCCCATAACTCATTGCCGGTATCCTTGACTGGTCTTTCCCCGTTCATGTGTTGTCTGGGATATCAACCCCCTTTGTTTCCTTCCCAGGGCTCCGAAGCAGCTGTCCCCTCGGTCCATTCATTGACCGTTGCCGACGCACCTGGACTAGGGCCAGGGAAGCATTGCTTCGGGCCAGGGGACGTACTAAGACTGCAGCAGACCATCACCGTAGGCAGGCTCCCAGGTATGTCTGTGGGCAAAGGGTGTGGTTATCCACTAAAGATCTGCCTCTTAAGGTTTCAGCAGGAAAATTGGCACCTAAATTTATTGGGCCTTACTCCATTATTAAGATCATGAGCCCGGTGACTGTCCGCCTTCAGCTGCCCTTACACCTCTGTCGTGTACACCCTGTCTTTCATGTTTCCAAGATCAAACCTGTTTTATGTTCCCCCCATTCCCCTCATGTGTCTTCCCCTGCACCTCCCCCTCCCCTTGTTATTGACAATATCCCTGCCTTTAGGGTTAAAATAATCCTTCAGGCCAGACGCCGTGGATGGGGATTTCAATATCTAGTTGATTGGGAGGGGTATGGTCCTGAGGAGAGGAGTTGGGTCCCGGCTCGGGACGTCCTGGACCCCTCGCTGATTGAGGAATTCTATCATCGCCAGTCTCTCTCTACCTCGGGCACGCCAAGTGGCGTGCCTGGGGGGAGGGGTACTGTCAGGACACTGGCTTAATTTTTCTCTCTCACTCTCCCTGTTTGTCATTTCTGCAGCGCGCACTCAGCTAATCCCTATTACTGATCAGCACGCACATGGCTTGCTGCACCAGTTATCGCTCTCCTATAATTTCCTTGCTATTTAAGCTCTCCCTTTTCCACTTTATAGTCGCTAGTGTGTCCTGTCGCAATTCAGGCTTTCTTGCTTTGTTATCTTGTCCTGATTCCTGTTATTGTCATTCGTTACTTCATGTTTTGATCCTGTTTTTTCTCGCTGCCCAGTTTTGCTCGGTTCCCTGTTATTATATTTTTTATTTTGGATTTATCCCGGCCAGCCACCTACCTTCGACTTCGCCTGTCTGACGCTGAGCTTGACTGTCCTTCGCTGCCCCATTTGTCTCCCGATCGACGCCTGCCTGCCTGACTTCTCTCACGCCTGCCAATTTGGACACTGGTTGCCTTGTTGCCTTTCGCTCTCGCCAAGCGATCGAATCATTATCATTTGAGTCACGAGCCTTGGCTCGTCGTTATTTTGAACAGTTAATAAAATCCTTTGTTTTGACAGCAGTGTGTTTGGATCGTTCTCTCTGGTTGTGACACCTGGCGCATATGCAGTTTTAACTGAACTGAATTTAACTAGAGCTACACCAGCATTCCCAGTGCTCTAGACTAACTTTTTGCACTGGTGCGCCTAAAATGTTTGACAGCACAGCATTTAACACTGCAATTTTACATTTTTTTTAAATCACTATCCATAAAGTCTAGGCAATATTGACTTGTAAATAATTAACTAAAAATCTGGTCAACATAAAGTTCTTTATTTAAAGCACAATTCTACAAGAAAGGTAACTTACTACCACCCTTCACTATCTTTTGATTAAAAACGCATCCTAATGGTTTAACGGTCAATATGAGCATCCCTAGTATATAGTGCATGCAGAAAGTATTCATAGCGCTTCACTTTCTCCCATTTTTTTATGTTATAGCCTTATTCCAAAATGTATTAAATGTATGTATTTCTTCAAAATTCTACACACAATACCCCATAATGACAATGTGAAAAATAATTTTTTTTGGAATTGTTGCAAATTTATTAAAAATAAAAAAGCTGAAAAATCACATGTACATCAGTATTCACAAGCTTTGCCGTAAAGCTCTAAAATGAGCTCAGGTACATTCTGTTTCCACTGATCATTCTTGAGATGTTTCAGCAGCTTCATTGGAGTTCACCTGTGGTAAATTCAGTTGATTGAACATGATTTGAAAAGGCATACACCTGTATATATAAGGTCCCAGGGTTGACAGTGCATGTCAAAGCACAAACCAAGCATGAAAACAAAGGAATTGTCTGTAGACCTCCAAGACAGGATTGTCTCGAAGCACAAGGCTGGGGAAGGTTACAGAAACATTTCTGCTGCTCTGAAAGTTCCAATGAGCAATGCGGCCTCCATCATCCGTAAGTGGAAGATGTTTGGAACCACCAAGACTCTTCCTAGAGCTGGCCGGCCATCTAAGCTGAGTGATCGGGGAAAGGGGCCTTAGTCAGGGAGGTGATCAATAACCCGATGGTCATCTGTCTGAGCTCCAGCGTTCTTCTGTGGAGAGGGGAGAACCTTACAGAAGGACAACCATCTGTGCAGCAATCCACCAATCAGGCCTGTATGGTAGAGCGGCCAGACGGAAGCCACTCCCCTCTTGGAATTTGCCAAAAGGCATCTGAAAGGACTCTCAGACCATAAGAAACTAAATTCTCTGGTCTGATGAGACTAAAATGTAACTCTTTGGAGTGAATGCCAGGCGTTACATTTGAAGAAAACCAGGCAGCGCTCATCACCAGGCTAATATCTTTCCTACAGTGAAGCATGGTGGTGGCAGCATCATGGTGTGGGGATGTTTTTCTGCAGCAGGAACTGGAAGACTAGTCAGGATAGAGGAAAAGATAAATGCAACAATGTACAGAGACATCCTGAATGAAAACCTGCTTCAAAGTGCTCTTGACCTCAGACTGGGGGGACGGTTCATCTTTCAGCAGGACAATGACCCAAAGCACACCATCAAAATATCAGTGGAGTGGCTTCACAACAATTTGTGAATGTCCTTTAGTGGCCCAGCCAGAGCCCAGACCTAAATCCTATTGAACATCTCTGGAGAGATCTGAAAATGGCTGTGCATCATCGCTTCTCATACAACCTGATAGAGCTTGAGAGGAACTACAAAGAGGAATGGGCAAAAATTCCCAAAGACAGGTGTGCCAAGCTTGTGGCATCATATTCAAAAAGACTTGAGGGTGTAATTGCTGCCAAAGGTGCATCAACAAAGTATTGAGCAAAACTGTAAATACTTCTGTACATGTGATTTTACAGCTTTTTTATTTTTAATAAATTTGCAACAATTTAAAAAACTTTTTTCACATTGTCATTATGGGCTATTGTGTGTAGAATGTTGAGGAAATAAATGAATTTAATTAATTTTGGAATAAGGCTGTAACATAAAAAAATGTGGAAAAAGTGAAGCACTATGAATACTTTCCAGATGCACTGTGTGTTTTTTTAACGTGTTATCAAAGACTTAAAAAAATAGGCCAACATTATCTACAGCAGCAAAAGACCCTCCACATCAAAAGCTACTGGTCAGCTCATAATTCAGCAAAGATCTGGAAAACAAATCGCTTACTTGTGCCTTTACAAGAAATCAGTGTTTTTGAAACTAATGAAGATATTTAATTCAATTATTATTTAGCATGGCATGTTTACTGTTCCAAAATACTTTAAATGTTTCTTAAAATATAACATATTCCCCCGGTTTCACAAACAAGGTTTAAGGCTAGTCAAGATTAAATTGCATGTTTGAGCTGTCTCAACTGAAAATAACTTGCAGTGAGATGTCTTAAAATAGGTCAGTGTCATTTTTTGTCTCCAGGTGCACATCAGAAATGTATTTTTCTAAGGCTGATTTTATAAACGTGGCTTAAATAGCCTAACTTAACTAAGGTCTAGTCCTGGCTTAAGCTAAGCCCTGTTTGTGAAACTGGGCCATTGTGTTCAATGGGAAAAAGTAGCTGTTTTTTACCCAGAGACTTAAAAGAACATATTTTAGAGCAGTAATCACAATACCGTGAAACTGTGATATATATGTATCTAAGGTTATCATATCGTCAGAATATTATACCTGCCCATGCCTAGCCAGTTATTAAAACATTCAGTCAGAGTTTTCGTTTAGTAGCCTAATCTAAATTTAAGTGAAAATATTTAGTGCAGCCCTCATTATTTTATTATTTTTATTCAGTTGGCCTATATTCTGTTTTTCTATGTTTTTGGAAATGCTGCTGTGAGTGAAAATTTGACGATATATCCAGGTTCTGTTGTTAATTCTGTATGTTGTTGTTTGCACATCTTAAAATAAATCAATATTTAAAAATGCAATATTTAATGTGTCATACACAAAATAAACACGTCAGTTCATTTATATTAATCTGATTCCTTAACAGTTAATATTAGTATAACGAGCAGCAGTTGTCATTTGGGTAAATTAACCATTTGAGCATGCTTAGTTTGGGATATGTTGTGTCATTAAATTGTACATTTCTATTGTGTTATCTCAGCAGTAGTACAATGGTTTTATATGATTTTTTTCTGCATTTAGCTTTTTTCGTTCTTATAAACCTGGAAATATTATATATATATATATATATATATATATATATATATATATATATATATATATATATATATATATATATATATATATATATTTGGCTTTGTGACAAATTGCTTATTTTATCACTAGATTGGTCTACGCTGGTGGTCTACATACTGCTGAGTAGAAGGGACCCTCCTTTCAGACAACCCCTCCAAAGTACAATAGGACTAGTAAGTAAAATCTTAAACATACACTACTGATTTAAAGGTTTTGGGTTGGTATGGTAAAGTCTCTTTTGACAGCGTCAGCTTTGTTTATTTAATTAATACAGTCAAACAATAATACGGTCACACTTTATTTTGACGGTCCGTTTGTTGAATTTAAGTTACATTGCAACTAATTATCATTACATTATAAGTAGACTGTTAGGTTGGGGTTAGGGTTGGGGTTGGGGTTAGGGTTAGTGTAAGTTGACATGTAATTGCAAAGTTTCTTATAGTCAGTTAAATGTCTGTTGAAGGACTGTTAAATGTCAGTGTCAACAGATATTAAGTAGACAGTCTACTAATACTCAAATGGACCATCAAAATAAAGTGTAACCAATAATACTGTGAAATTAATATAATGTAGTGTCACATGATCCTTCAGAAAATCCTCTCCTCAAGCTGGTTATTTTAAATATTAAACATTTTAAATTAACTTCATATTTTTCAGGATTTGTGATGTATGAAAAGTTTATTTTTAAAAGCATTATATTTATATGGAACAAAGATGTTTGCTCTTTGATGATGGATAACAATCAGGCATGTTTCTTTAGCAAGAAAGAATTTGTGCAAAAAAGTAATCTCACTAAGCGTTGTCCAACCATGGTCCAACATGTCATTTAAGTTTTCAAATAAGCCTAAAAGACTTGATTTGCTGCATCAGGGGCATTTAATTAGAGAGTTGAATCTATAATGCATCTCCGGGAAATGGATATCCAGATGCATTAAATATCATGTAACCCTTAAAGCATTATTAAGTAGAATATCTTTTTTTATTTGTTACATATAGGCTATACATTTTTGGAATTTCATACGGTCACAAAAATCTGTCCTTTATGTTAGCTCATTCTTTCAATTGATTTGTTTTTACAGTTACCCTGTCTGCAAGATCAAATAGTTTTTAGTCATTTTTGCAATATTAAAGCGAAAAGTAATGTTAAAATCACTACAAGGATTAAAGTGAATTGCACTTTTTTCCATTAAAAAAAAATCATAAATTATTTCTTCATATATGCTCCTCTATAGCCTACATATATGTAATGTGGTATCTGAAGGTCGGACATCTGTTCAGATACACATTTATACCAACACAATGATACTAAAAAACAAAAAAACATTCATTATGATTTTACAGGGAATTTAACTTTCAAATGGCTTTTCTGAAAATTAGTGCTCAGACACACTCTTTAAGTTTAAATTTTAATTAAATTACACATTTTAGATTTACATAACACGTACTCTAGTTATATGTCATGAAATAAATAATATTTGTCTGAGATAATATGAACTGCTGCAATACTAATTTTTCTCCTTTTGGTGTCTTGCTTTATTTTAGGGTTCCCACTCGAAGGTTTAGATTTGGCTACTGCAATCCCGCTTTGGGTCCAGCCTCACTTGTGAAGACTAAAGATGAAGACAACATACAAGAACACTTTAGATGAAGGCGACACACTTTTTATTCCACCTATATGTCCCCTTTCATGTGTAAGCAACATTCCACAAGATAAAACAAAATTAAATGACAGGTTATTTAATATATATTTCTTTTTATTTTGTCTGTTTTCTCAGAACACTGTACACAATTTACAACCAGTTTACAACCAGTTTTCTTTTTTAAATATTTCCCAAATGATGTTTAACAGATCAAGGACATTTTCATGTGTCTGATAATATTTTTTATTCTGGAGAAAGTCTTATTTGTTTTATTTCGGCTAGAATAAAAGCAGTTTTTAATTTTTCAAAAAACATTTTAAGGTCAAAATTATTAGCCTCTTTAAGCTATATATTTTTCGATTGTGTACAGAACAAACTAATACCATCGTTATACAATAACTTGCCTAATTACCCTAACTTGCCTAGTTAACCTAATTATCCTAGTTAAGCCTTTAAATGTCACTTTAAGCTGTATAGAAGTGTCTTGAAAAATATCTAGTCAAATATTATTTACTGTCACCATGGCAAAGATAAAATAACCAAAATAACTTTATGTTGACTTATTAGAAATGAGTTATTAAAACTATTATGTTTAGAAATGTGTTGAAAAAATCTTTTCTCCGTTAAACAGAAATTGGGGAAAGAAATAAACAGGGGGGCTAATAATATATATAATAATAATAATAATAATAACAATAATAATATATATATATATATAAATGACAATCTGTTTTGTGTCGTGCATCAGCGTTTTCTTGAAAAATGAACTGGTTATCTCTAAGAAAGTATTGTTATTTTATATTATTGATGTGTTATTAGTTCAGAGAAGATTGCAAATTGTTAAATGTCATTTATAAAAAATTGTTTTTAACAGAACACATGACTACAGACTTTAATAAGATTTTATCAGAAAATTATTTTAATTTGTATGATTTTATTTACTACTGTAAATATTGTTTGCTTTGTATTTATTTTGTGTTTGTGTACTCTTTTATTATTGTAACTCCCTGTAGAAAATCTTTTAGACACTGAACACATGACCTGTATTATCTTATATTTTAAAATTATAATCTTGGAAAATATACACTTTCTTTAACACTATTTAAGAAATTATAAGCATTATGAAATGTGCTTACACAAGTTATTTGTGTTTTTACTATAATAAAACTGTAGCCACCATGAGTGTACATGTTTTGAAGTAATTGTAAATATTACTATGGTTCTAATGTAAATGCTGTAATGGATTTTGTAATTAAAATCTTTATTGCACAGTACCCAGCTAACATAAAACCGGCGGCCCACTGGCGGCTCACTGGCGGTCCACCGTTCAGCAGCAATTTGCTCGTTATTCCAGCGGCCCACCAGCGGCTTCCGCCGCTTTCCGACAGTGGTCCGCCATCAGACCGCTGGTTTTAAATAAGTATCTGCTGGCGTCCCACTGGTCATGTTTTAATTATTTTTATTATTATTATTATTATTATTATTATTATTATTATTATTATTATATTAGCCTGTACAATTGTAGCCAATATTAATTTGTCCAATAATGAAATCAACTACAAAATATTTCATCATTGTACAATTTATTGATAATACGTACTGCATGACTAAAATACCTTAAACACTTAGATTATGGTGAAATGTTTGATAAACACATTGACAAATATAACAAAATAAATATAAAATAAATATGAACTACATACATAACAGATATAACAACATAAATACAACAGTTACGCTTTACAATGGTTTCATTAGTTAATCTTAGTTAATGGTTAAACTAATATGAACTAAGCATGAACAATACTTGTACAGCATAATAATCATAGTTCAGCATTTACTAATGCATTAATAAAAATCCAAAGTCATGCTTGTAAACATTAGTTAAGTCATCGTGAGTTAACATGAATAAACAATGAACAACTTTGTTTTACTACTTACATTAACAAAGATGAATAAATAAATGTATCATTCATTGTTTGTTTATGTTAGTAAATACATTAACATTTACTAATACATACAACCTTATTGTAAAATGTTACCCATACAGGAATAAGTTTGTCTATAATAAAAAGACAAACTTTGAGACTTATCATTACATATAAAATAAACTATTAAAAAACAATAACATTATAAATAAATTTATATAATTTAACATTATTATAATTATTTATTGTAATATTATATGATAACATTATTATAATATTTAACATTATTATAAATAACATTATAAATATTAAAAAATAAATAACATTGTGAATAAATATTAACATATATATTACAATAAATGTAAACATACATTATTATTACAAAATCAAACTGTAAAACATCTAGAAGTTATTAATAACTACACTGGGGCAGCACAGTGACTCAGACAGTCGCCTCACAGCAAGAGGGTTACGGGTTCAAGTCCCGGCTGGGTCAGTTGGCATTTCTGTGTGGAGTTTGCATGTTCTCCACGTGTTGGTGTGGGTTTCCTCTAGGTGCTACGGTTTCCCCCAACAAGTGCAAACACATGCGCTATACTGTAGGTGAATTTGAGCATAGTGTAGGTGTGTGTGTGAATGCGAGAGTGTATGGGTGTTTCACAGTGCTGGGTTGCAGCTTGAAGGGTATCTGCTGTGTAAAACATATGCCAAAGTAGTATCCAGTTTATTCCGCTGTGGCAACCACTGAAATTAAACTGATGGAAAATGCAGTTTCTTTTGTCTGCCTCCTCACGATCAGCAGATCCCAATCAAAACTTCTTGGAGGCTCCCTTCCACTGTCTCTTTTGAAGCAGGCTTCTTTCTAATCCTGAAATAAAAGAATCATCAGTCATCATTTTTGTCCATCATCAGTAACTAGGTCATTATAGACATTAATATGTTTGTCATTTTTATTGTCTTTTATTGGACATCAAGACTGCACTGATTTGAACGATTACATTAATTTACAGTAACACTGTGAACATTTTTACAATTTAAAATAATGATTTACAATTTCAATACATTTTAATTTGGTAACACTTTATTTTGATGGTCCATTTGAGTATTAGTAGATTGTCTGCTTAATATCTGCTGATACTGCTCCGTCAACAGACATTGAACTGACTTTTAAAAACGTACACGTCATGTCAACTTACACTAACCCTAACCCTTACCTAACAGTCTACTTATAATCTAATGAGAATTAGTTGCAATGTAACTTAAATTCAACAAACGGACCTTTAAAATAAAGTGTGACCATGTAATTTATTAATGTGAAGTCAAAGCTGATTTGTCAGCATCATTACCCTTCAGAAATCATTCTAATATGCTAATTTGTTTGATGCAGTTTACATAATAATATTAACATTAATAAAATGAATAATTGAGAATACTTTTAAGTGACACTGATATTACTTACCTTGAACGAAGTCTGGCAAGGAAAAATAAAATGGAAGAGTGAGTGGAGGATGATCCAAAATCTAAAAATAAGAGAAAGAAATAATAAAATGATATATAATACTAACAGATCTGCACAAAACACCACAGTCCTAAGCAAATATTTGGTGAATGCTGTTTATACGCAAATTAAGCTTACATGAGGATCTAAAATCAAATGTAAAGTGAAACCCCCATAAGATTGTAAAGCAGTTTGGGTCTACATTACTACATAGCGCTATATAAATGTCTACAGTATACATTTATTCACCACTAAGAATGTCTAAAACATCTTACAGATAAGGTTCGTCCCCAGATAGTAAAATGACATAATTTCAACCGAAAATCAACGTTTCTTTTGATATTGAATCAACGTTGATCACCGACATTGATTCAACATCGTTTTGCTCATCGAGGTAATGTTGAAATGACATCAGGCACACCATTCAAATCTAACCTGAAATCGACACAATTGGTTACTTACCCAACGTTGAATCAATGTTGATATTCAGTCGATCGAAACGACGTTATAGAATCCACACATTTTCAACATATAATCGACCTAATTGGTTTGTCTATCTAATGTTGAAACGATGTTGATTTTAAGTCGATTGGAACAACATAGAATCCACACATATTCAACATAAAATCTATCTAAATGATTTAACGTTGAAATGATATGCTTAAACAACATTTTCAACATTAAACCAATCCATATTACATAATCACCATTTTTTACAAGAATACATAATGAAATTTATTCTGTATATATGACAAAACACACCACAATCTGTCGTCATTTTTTTATTTATACAAATACACAGCTCTGAATATCCATTAAGAGCATGAATTCATTCAAACCTTCTATACACGCAGTACACTTAAACACAACATATATTCAACATATTGTCACGGTTGTGGATCTGTCTGTTTCTCTTGTATGTGTGTGTGTGGGTATGGGTGTGTTTGTTTGAGTGCACTTTCACCGCGTGGCTGTGTGTGTTTACATGTCGTCAGCTGAGCGGTCACGTGCTTTGCTGTTGTTCAGCATTGCTCAGCTGTTAATCAGTGAACCACAGGTGCAGCGCGTTACCGCGCGGCTTTATTTGTTTAGTGTTTGTTTCTCGTGTTGTCAGTTCATTGTGGTTCACGTCTGTGTCTGTTTCCTGTTAGGCAGCTCTCGCTGAATCCGCTGGTGGTGAGTCATCATAGAGTCTGTTGCCTTTGGACTTGTCAAGCACGGCTTTGTTTCATTGATGTTGTTACCACTGTTTGCACTGATGACACCCACAAGAGATTCACTTTGTTTTGCTGCTCCGAAGAACTATTACCGCTGTTAAGCGTTGTCGACTTCCTTGAGAGATGCACCATTGCTCTACCCCTTCCCTCGATATCTGGTGAGATATCAGTGAGAGACTTCACTCTGGATCTGTCGCTCTGAAGAACTATTACCGCTGTTTAGCGTGTCGATTTCCTTGAGAGCTGCATCATTGCTCTACCCTATCCCTCGAGATCTGGTGAGATCTATACTAGTTGTTATTTCCTGTTATCCCTGTTAATAAATTCACTTGCATTTGGGTCTCCTGTGTATCTGTGACACATATATTTTCCATTAGAGTAAAAAATGCATTTTATTTCAGATGTGCATAATAACAAAATTTACTATTACACTGAAAAAAAAAATCTTAAAAAAAAGGTCAAATGACTGGCAGCTACGGCTGCCAAATAAAAACCATAAAATTACCGTAAAATTTCTTTTGTTGAAATAAAGTGCAAAAATAAATTTACAGACATCTTCATTAAAATGTTTACAATAAAACATTGTTATTTTACAGACTTTTGCTTGATTATTATGAACAAATACATTCAATAAAGTTACACAATAAGAGTTTTACAAAGAAACACTGTTATTTTACAAACGTTTCCTAGATTATTATGATCAAATCCATTTAATAAATTATTATATTTAGATTTTACTTATTAATTCCTTGTATATTTAAAAGTCTGAATTAAAATGTTTGTTATCAGAACTTTACAGTGATAAAGAGAATATTGTGGAAAACAATATCAAATTTATTTGAAAAAAAACAGTTTAAAATCGGCAAGATGAAGTCATGATCTCATCATGATAGTAACCCTAACATGGAGAAATTCCATTATTGGTTTTTAGTTGCTCCTGGGTTCATTTGAAAAAAAAAAAACCAAAAACTAATAATGTAAATTTACATATCAATACATATAGTGTTTAGGATCAATAGTGGTGTGAAACAGTGAAAATCAAGTAGCTGTATACGTTTTCAGTATATCTTAAGTTTACCATAATCCTATAGTCTGAGAATTTCATGAAACTGTTGTGCTGTTTACTGTAGTAGTTTAAATGTTCCTGTCACAATCACCAGCAATCTAGTCCTTGTAGATCGCTGGTAAACACGCTGATCGCCATAGAACTACAAATCGGGCATTATATGTTCTACAGATCCAGTCATGCAGCGCTCACATGCACCTGTTCCGGATTCCACTGATTGCGCACACACACAGTCGGAGGATCATTATGAACTGGTTACATGGACTTTAAAAGCAGCACAAACGCACGCACCAATTGCTAAGTCTTTGTAGTAAAGTTTGTTGTTGTGAGGGAAGAAGAAGACAGGGTCGGTGATATAAGGTAAGTAAATGCTCTTTTTATTTTTAAATGCACACACTCAAGCTCTCTGGTGTGTGTGTGCTCTCTCTTCTCTCTCCCGGCTGCTCCTTCACTCCTTAAGAAGGGTGTCTCTCCGGCCCAATCACTAGAATAAACAGGTGTTATTTATTATTTCTGATTGGCCTGCTGATTAGCCACCGGGCTCTGAGCATGCTCTCCCCCCTCATTGGGTGTTGGATCATGCTTACCTCTCCACATACCCCCACCGCCCGCCTCAGGGCGGGGAGCCGGGGTATGTGCAGCCAGTTCCACTCCTGCCACCTCCTGGGAGAGAACCGCCCCCAGATCCCAATCGGACGCATCCGTCTGTAACAGAAAGGGGAGAGCAAAATCAGGAGCGTGCAATAGCGCCCCCCCGCAAAGTATAGATTTTACCTTTGAGAAGGCCTGTTGGCACTGCTCCGACCATTAGACGGTATCTGGTCCCTTCTTTTTAGTGAGGTCAGTCAATGAGCTGACGAGGGCCGAATAATTAGGAACAAAACACCTATAACAGGGGTCACCAATCTCGGTCCAGGAGGGCCGGTGTCCCTGCTGAGTTTAGCTCTAACTTGCCTCAACACACCTGCCTGGGTGTTTCAAGTATACCTAGTAAGACCTTGATTAGCTTGTTCAGGTGTGTTTGATTAGGGTTGGAGCTAAAATTTGCAGGACACCGGCCCTCCAGGAACAAGTTTGGTGACCCCTGACCTATAATATCCTGCCAGTCCCAAAAACTGTCTCACCTCCTTTTTGGTCTTAGGTCTCGGACAGGTTGCAATAGCTGCAGTCTTATCAATTTGGGGCTGCACCTGCCCGTGACCTAAGTGGAAGCCCAGATACCTTACCTCCACTCGCCCAACTGCGCACTTCTTCGGGTTGGCCGTGAGCCCGGCCCGTCTCAGCGCCGACAATACCACCCTCAGATGTTGCATATGCCGCTGCCAATCATTCCTGAAAATGATGATGTCATCTAAATAAGCAGCTGCATATGCGGAGTGAGGGCCGAGTATTTTGTCCATCATACGCTGAAACGTAGCCGGTGCCCCGAACAGCCCGAACGGAAGTGTCACAAATTGGTGTAATCCAAACGGCGTCGTGAAGGCTGTTTTTTCGCGGGATATTGGAGTTAAGGGGATCTGCCAATAACAATTTGTCAAATCCAATGTCGAGTAATATCGAGCAGCACCTAACCAGTCGAGCAACTCGTCAATACGCGGCATTGGATATGCACCGAATTTCGACACAGCATTTACTTTGCGATAGTCCACACAGAACCGGACCGAGCCGTCTGTCTTAGGAACTAAGACTATCGGGCTGGCCCAGTCACTGTGTGACTCTTATACTACCCCCAATTTCAGCATGTTACCCAATTCTTCCTGAATCACTTTTTTCTTGTGTTCAGGTAGGCGATATGGCCGGGTCTTAACGACCACCCCCGGTTCGGTCTCAATATGATGCTGAATTAAGTTAGTACGACCGGGCAGGGGTGAAAACACGTCAGAAAATTCAGGTGCTGGACATCGATGAGCTGGCTCGCTGAGAGATGGTCACCCCCGGTGACCAGAGTGCCCGGCCGCTGCCGGCCAGTGCTCTCTGGCCCCAGATCATCCTCGTTGGTAACGAGCGTAGCCAGCATCACCTCCTCCGGCTCCCTCCACTGCTTTAGCAGATTAATGTGGTATATCTGATGTGAATCAGCCCTGTCCGAACCTACCACCTCATAATCGAGATCCCTGACTCGTCGTGTGACCACAAACGGCCTTTGCCACTTGGCGAGTAATTTAGAGCTGGAAGTGGGTAGCAGTACAAGGACTTCATCTCCCTGTGAAAATTTCCGTAGTTTTGTGCCCCTGTCATAACGCCGGCGTTGATCATCCTGGGCCTTAAGCAAATGCTCCGTAGAGAGCCGCCCCAGTGTGTGGAGTTTTGCTCTAAGGTCCAGAATATATTGAATTTCATTCTTACTGTTTGAAGGCTCGTCCTCCCAAGCCTCTCTAACAACATCCAAAACCCCACAGGGCTGTCTGCCGTAGAGAAGCTCGAAGGGGGAGAACCCCGTGGAGGCTTGGGGAACCTCTCGCACAGCGAATAACAAGGGCTCTCACCACTTATCCCAATTTTTCGCGTCTTCGTGAACGAATTTACGGATCATGGATTTAAGTGTGCGATTAAACCTTTCCACCAGTCCGTCTGTTTGTGGGTGATAGACGCTGGTCCGAATTTATTAAACGCCGAATAATCCGTAATGCTCGCGCATGGTGCACAACATGAACACGGTGCCTTGATCACTGAGAATCTCCTTGGGTATTCCCACTCGGGAGATTATGCGAAACAGAGCCTCCGCAACGCTCTTTGCCGAGATGTTACGGAGCGCTACTGCTTCTGGGTATCGGGTTGCATAATCCACTAGGACTAATGCAAACCGGTGCCCGCGTGCGGATCGCTCTAATGACCCCGATGAGATCCATACCAATTCTCTCGAAGGGGATCTCCACAACTGGTAATGGGCGCAATGGCGCTTTAGGGGTGACCGGTGGATTTACCAGCTGACATTCACGACACGCAGCGCACCATCTGCTGATGTCACCGTGAATGCCCGGCCAAAAGAATCGGGCCATGAGACAATTTAGTGTGGCCATAGGGTTAGAATGAGCTGCCTGGAAAAGCATTTCCTGATGGCTCTTTGGTACTAATAATTGGGTTGTATCTTCCTTTGTCTGAGCAACTTGGGTCACTCGATACACCCTATCATTAATAATCGCAAAATACGGATAGGAGAGGGGCCGATCAGGCTGGAGGTTTTGCCCATCAATGACCTGCACTCTCTTCCGCGACTGCTCCAGCGGAAAGTCTTTACACCGGGAAATTCCCGGTCCTTCCCCTGAGTCAGTGCGTGACGTCACTGCATGGGATTCCCTCAGCTGAGCGACCCGCCCCCTGTCCGGCTATTTCTTTTTCTAAGAAACACCAGCACATAAGATCCCTTATAATCTATTAAATCCAGGCCAATTGGTTCCCAGGATTAGCGGATGTTTGAGGTGCGGGTTAACCGCTACCTCTACGCTATGCTTTTTACCCCGGAATTGAATATCTATTGACGTTAGCAGGTAGTGAATTACATCCCCGTGCACACACCTTACCCTTACCGTCCAGCTCGTATCCAATACCGGGTCTTGAAGCAGGCTTTGGTGGATGGAGGTCTGGTTACACCCCAAATCCACCAAAGCTTGATATGTACCCTCTTTAATACTCACTGGTATACGGTATAGCCCGTCGCAACCGGGGGCGACGATTGGCGTGGCGGGGACACGAATCAACGCACTCCCCTCCTTCACGGAGCAGACTTTTGGTGCGTTATCCTCGCCCCCGCGGCGCCAATGCATCGGCCCAGATCTTCTCACTACACCCCCGGGGCCAGCAAGACCAACCGATTGAACCGGAGAGTGCTGGTGCTGTCTGGGAAGCAGCCAGGGGTGGAAACTCCGCCCCTCCATCCTGATAGGCTCCCGCTTCCAGCGGGACCAGCTGATGATCCGCCTCAGTGGTCCGCCGTCTGGGTGCTGGCGTGTGCGGCCTCTGCATTCTGGGCCTTGGAACAGGATGAGAGAGAGAGAGAAAGAGGGGGAGAGGAGAGAGAGGTTATTTCGCCGACCCTGGACTTCGCCACCAGATGATCCTCCGCCAGCTGGATGGCCGTCTCCAGATCCTTGGGCCGGTGGCACTGGACCCACTCCGATGTTCGAGAGGGGAGGCGGGTGATGAACGGCAAAGGGCCGGCTGGAGAATAGCTCGCTTTAAGTGAGGGTACTCCAGGAGATTCTGGGCCGGTAGCTGCTGTGCTGCGATCTGGGCTTCGCCCGAGAGCAGCGGGATGACTCGTACCGGCGACTCGGCCCGCAGCCAGCCACACGCCTCCGCCATCTTCTTGAAGAGATCAAGGAACACTTCCGGGTCATCCTCCGACGCTATTTTCTGTAAGGCGGGCCGGATCTCCTGGGACAGCAGACTCCAGATTTGCTCGCGGTCCTCCCGCTGGGCCTCCATGAGGACTTAGAAACGTTGTTCCTGGATGTTCTTCAGTTCCACCAGCGCATCATGTTGTTGTTGGTGGAGGACCGCGAGGGCCTGAATAGCTTCCGCAAATGGCAGTCTTGACGGAGTGGTCATTCTGGCAGCAAAGTTTCTTCTTCTTCCCGGGTTTTCGGCACCACTGTAGTAAAGTTCGTTGTTGGGAGTGAAGAACAAGACAGAGTCGGCGATATAAGGCAAGTAAATGCTTTTTTTTTTTTTTTTTTTTTAAATGCACACACTCAAGCTCTCTGGTGTGTGTGCTCTCTCCTCTCTCTCCCGGCTGCTCCTTTACTCCTTAAGAAGGGGGTCTCTCCGGCCCAATCACTAGAATAAACAGATGTTATTTATTATTTCTGATTGGCCTGCTGATTAGCCGCCGGTCTCCGAGCATGCTCTCCTCCCTCATTGGGTGTTCGATCATGCTTACCTCTCCACAGTCTTGTTATACTGTTACTGTGAACCTTATGATGTGTTTCTCTTGCCTTGCTTTGTTTGTTAGTTATGTTGTTTGCTGCTGGGACTGCCCAGATAGCAAAATGACATAATTTCAACCGAAAATCAACATTTCTTTTGATATCGATTCAACATCGCTTTGCTCATCGGGGTAATGTTGAAACGACGTCAGGCACTCCATTCAAATCTAACCTGAAATCGACACAATTGGTTACTTACCCAACGTTGAATCGATGTTGATATTCAGTCGATCGAAACGACGTTATAGAATCCACACATTTTCAACATGTAACAGACCTAATTGGTTTGTCCACCTAACGTTGAAATGATGTTGATTTATAGTCAATTAGAACAACGTAGAATCCACATATTTTTAACATATAATCGACTTAGTTAGTTTGTCTATCTAATGTTGAAATGATGTTGATTTTAAGTCGATTGGAACAACGTAGAATCCACACATATTCAACATAAAATCTATCTAAATGATTGAACGTTGAAATTAATGCTTAAACAACATTTTCAACATTAAACCAATCCATATGACCTAATCACCATTTTTGTACAAGAATACATAATATAATTTATTCTGTATATATGACAAAACACACCACAATCTGTCATCATTTTTTATTTATACAAATACCCAGCTGTGAATATCCATTAAGAGCATACATTCACTCAAACCTTCTACACTTAAACAAACAGAGAACATTTAAATTACTGACTAAAATAGTCAAAACAATTTACTCATAGTAAAACTTTAGAATATTAAAAACATTTGTCTATTTGTGTTCTATTTCAACATGTATTTTTCATTAGAGTAAAAGATGCATTTTATTTCAGATGTGCATAATAACAAAATTTACTATTAGGGTCAAAACACAGGTTTTAAATCACAATGTTTAAGCTGTTTAAAGAACAACATTTAATTAATTGAGAAAGATACAATCACAGAAACTAAAATTCAGATGCAACCATAGAAAAAATATTCTTGCTGGATTAGCAGGGTCAATAAATAAATAAATAAAAACTAATTATTTTAGGTGGTGTGAAACTATCGGAAAGCCATTCGATTTTCCTGAAATACGAAGTATTAACCAGACACTTGTCTGAAAACAAGCTTTAAATATTACAACCACCGGTAAGAATTGCAAGCTTGTTTTTAAATTACAATGATTTTTTTTCAAAATATCATTGTTTAATGACTAAATGCAATAAATAAAATACAGTGCTGCGACCAAAGAATGTAACGTATACTGAATAATCAAATGCAATGCACATGATCCTATAACGATCCCTGCGAACAATAAGCTAAGCGTTCGTTTTAGATACAAACTGTAAATATAAAAACATTAAAATAATTTAAAGCAATGAAAATCTATATGTAAAAAAACAAAACTACTTTAAACTGCGTCTCGTCAGAGCTGAGAATCACTGCAGTCACCGCAAGCGCTCTTTAAAGCTTCTGTTAAAAACACACTGTATATGACTGACACAGGGCCGGCGCATCCTAGGACGGCAGAGCAGTCAAGACGGCGCGTCTCCCCCCTTCCCTAATTCCCTTTAGTCCGCAACAAACCCCGCATCATCTCAACACCCATCCCCGCCGCCTCCCTCCGCCGGATTTTCGGATTGAAGACAGCATAACTTTCGGTTTGAGAGCGGCATTCTCGTCGTTTGCCTTGAGCGCCAGTTGAGCTTGCTCCGGCCCTGGACAGACACAATCTCAATAAAAACGTGATGCTTGTGTAACCGGTCTGCTTTTGCCCGCTGTTACTGGCCTCTGCGTTGTGTGTGTGTAAGGAAGACAAGGACACCTGCTACTTCATTCACCGGAGGTTTATTCAAGCCCAACATGGACTGGCCACCATCGCTCTGTGAATTGGCATCAAAACAGTAGCTAAATCTCCCGTGGAGCATATGACAGCAGTATATTCCTCTCCCCAGCTTGTGTAAAGTGAACTGCTATTTAACATTATTACTCATAAATACTCTGTGCTATCATTAACATAATGAAACATACTGTTAATTCAATACACGAACATAGAACACATAATAAAAGGGAAATACCTGTGAATTGGCATCAAAACAGTAGCTAAATCTCCCGTGGAGCATATGACAGCAGTATATTCCTGTACAACATAATGTCTATTAGTCGCTGTAATCACAGATTCACACTAATACAAAATGCACTACATCCACACGATATAACTACACATTCCTGATGTATCCACATATAAATCAAACAACAGAACATTGCAATACATCTAAACATTACCAACAGCATTAAATGGAAACAGTTTATATACTTTAGAAACTTAATTTTCTCAGAAAACGAGGAGCTCAGTAAAACACCTACCTCTCCCCAGCTTGTGTAAAGTGAACTGGCGAGAGGCGCGCGAGCAATCTAAAATGGCGTCGACGCGCTGCCGAAATCAAAATTCAAAATAAAAGTCTCAACACTCAATTCACATATATTGCATAGAAAATGTAAAAAATAAAACCAATAAAACAATGACAAAGATTTTAATGAATAAGACAATATCACAGGTGATATTATAACCCATTACATACACCCCTTTTTGATTTCATTAAAATCTGCCCAGAATTCAAATCACTTGGTATAGGTCCTCAATGAAACAAATTCATTCATTCAACTTGAAAGTTACCCACTAAGGAGTCAAGAAAAAACCTCAGGGTGATCAAGCCTAAAATCTTCTTGGAATAGTATGATGCCTTGTACACCATATTATGACCCAACCCTTTTTTTATCGTCCATTTAAATTCAGAACTAGTTTTTCGCATCAAATAAAATTTAAATGAAGCTCTTTAAAACAAAGACAGAAATGACTCAGATCTTCTCTTCAATTGATTTCCTACAACTTGAATGTTAAAAGGCTTCTGAACCATTGACTCAATTAATCTGTTCACCTTCTTAACAACTCTACCAGCACGGGTTCTAACACCCTGAATGTCAGGAACAGCAACCTGAGTGTCAATGTCATTTTGGGGGTCAGTTAGAAACTGTGTTGGCGTAGGTTCCTCTGTGTCACAATTCAAGTCCGCATCCAGAAATGTCTCACTGTTACTACTCTCCAGGGCACGTAACTGATTACTGGACTCTCCTCCATTCATATCAAGCTGATCTGATTCAAGGTCTTTCTCAGCATTAATGTCCTGTGCTAGAGAGGTTTCCAGCTGTGGGACAACTGGGCTTCCAATCTCTTTATCCTCCAAATTTGTAACCACACCTCCTGAATCCACTGAATCACAGTCTTCCATGGTAATTTCATCCCCATTACAACAGGTGTCATCATCTGACTCGCTCACGGAGACTGGAATGATCCTCTCCTCATCAGACGACTCCACAGGTAAGAAACTGATATCCAGCACCATGTTTCTGTGCACTACCTTTACTCTTCCATTCTCATCCTTGATCTTGTAAGTGTGTGTTTGGAGGTTTCTGTCTATCACAGTGTACACCACAGGATCCCACTTGTCTGATAGTTTCCTCTTCCCTCTTTCTCCTTTATTTGCCACCAACACGCGGTCTCCAATATTCAGACAAATTCCCTTAACTCTCTTGTTGTAACCCTTCGTTTGTTTCCTCTGTTCCTTTTCAGAATGTCTCTGTGCAATCTCAGCAGCCTCGTGAAGATGTGACATCAAGGATTTCAGGTAAGTACTATGATCGACGACTACTGGATCATGTAGAACTCGGCCAAACATAACATCCACGGGTAGCCTAGGCACACGGCCGAACATAAGTTGAAAGGGAGCAAACCCTGTTGTCTCATGGACTGTAGCGTTGTAGGCAAACGTCAGTGTTTGTATTTGCTCTGGCCATTTGTGCTTCTCTTTCAGGGGCAGAGTACGGAGCATGCTTCCCAAGGTACGGTTGAACCTTTCAACTTCCCCATTTCCCATAGGGTGGTATGCGGTGGTATGGGATTTGGAGACACCTGAGAGTTTCAACAGCTCTGTTAAAAGAGCCCTTTCAAAATTGGCCCCTGGTCGGTGTGGATGCGACCTGGAAATCCGTACACACAAAACACACGGTCCCATAGTTTCCTTGCAACTTGTTTTGCTGACTGATTTGAACAAGGAAAGGCATGTTCCAACTTTGTGAAATGGTCGGTCAATACAAGCACATCTACAGATTGCTTCTTTGCATCCTCTGCGGTCCAGAAATCTAGGCACACCAGTTCCATTGGCATAGAGGTCTTGATGCTTTCGAGAGGGGCACGGGCAGATGGTTCTGGGGTCTTGGCTAGAATACATCTCTGACAACACTTGATATAATCACAAATATCCTTCCCCATACTTGGCCAAAAGAAACGTTGACGGGCCAGATGGATGGTCCTCGCTTGTCCCTGATGACCTGCCAAGTCATGCACACCCCGGAGAGCTTTTTCCTTGAGGCAAGAAGGTAATACCAACTGATACCGCTTGAGTTTGCTGTGTGGATCTTGTGTGACTCTGTATAATATTCCTTCCTTGATCTTAAGTTTTTCCCAATGCCTGAGAAGGGACAAGGCTGCAGGATTCATTTTGGCCTTTTCTCGCCTTGATGGTTGATGTTTTAAATTCAGAAAAGGCACCACCCCTGATATAGCCAGATCAGCTTGTTGCATGTCACACATCTCATCCGCAGCAATGCTAGGAAGAACATCAGTACAGGTTGGAAAGAAATCCTGGTAAGACTGGATTAACTGCACCGCCCTTGCTTGGGATGTTTCTTCCCACTGATCATGCAACCTTAAGCAAGCTTTGATAGTATCGCTGTCAGATGGTAAGGCAAGACATGATTGGAGGCAAATCTGTAAGTTCTGAGCTCCCTGACGGAAGGCATCTCTGACTCCATCTCCGTTAACTCCTTCAGCTTCCACAAGTAAGTCTCGATAACTCTCCTTCATTAGCCTACTGCTCACGGTCTTAACAAAAGGGTCTCTACTCAGCGCATCCGCCACTATGTTTTTTGTCCCTGGAATATGTTTCAGCTCAAAGGTGTAAGCTGCCAATTTGGACACCCAACGTTGCTCACAGGCATCGAGTTTGGCTTTGGACATAACATATGTGAGCGGATTGTTGTCTGTCCAAACAGTAAATGTCTGACCCTTTAGCCAGTGGCTAAATTTCTCACACACGCTCCATTTGAGTGCTAGGAACTCAAGCTTGTGGACTGGATAGTTCCGTTGGGATTTACTTAGAGTCTTACTTGTGAATGCAATAGGGCGAGCACGCTCTTGACCTGCAGGCACTTGAGATAATACAGCCCCCAATCCATCTAGGGAAGCATCAATCGCCAAGATTAGAGGTCGAGTAAAGTCAGGGTGTGCTAACACCACACTTTGCAATAGACTCTCCTTGAGGTTATTCAATGAATGATCACATTCCACAGTCCAGTCTGTAGGCTTGAGCCTTCTGTAAGTTCCAGCTTTAGGATCACCCTTGATGCTCCTCTTCCTTCTCTGCCCAGCCGTTAGAGCGAAGAGTGGCTTTGCTAAAGATGAACAGCCAGGTATGAAATGTTGATAATAAAGGATCATGCCGAGAACTGATTTAATCCTTCGCACTGATGGTGTGCACCTGTCATCCTCCATTAGATCGAACTTAGAGAGTTTGGAGATAACATCGACTTTTGCTGGATCGACTGCAACTCCATTTCCATCTATAATGTGACCCAAGAATCTCACAGAAGTCCTCATTAGATGGCATTTCTTAGGGCTTAACTTAAGATTGTACTGTCTCAGACGGCTGAATACAACCTCAAGCCTTTCCAATGCTTCTGGCTCACTTGGAGCGAACACTAGCAGATCGTCGAGGTAGCACAGCAAACTGCTGAAGTTTAAGTCTCCAAAGATGCTTACCATCATTCGCATAAAGGATGCTGGACTGTTGCATAGCCCTTGCGGCATCCTATTATACTCATGCAGCCCAACAGGAGTCGTAAACGCAGTATATTTCTTATCTTCTTCAGCCATGGGGATATTATAAAATCCAGATGTCAGGTCCATGGTGCTAAAGAGAGTGTTTCCGCCTAAAGCAGCCAAACAATCAGACTGGTGTGGAAGTGGATGTGCATCCTTTATTGTTTTCGCATTTAATCATCTGAAATCTGTACATATTCTCAGGTTGCCATCTTTCTTCCACACTAGAACTAAAGGGGAAGCGTATTCACTCACAGACTTCCTTATTATCCCTTGTTCTTCCATTTGAGACAAAACTCGCCGCAACTTTTGATAGTGTGCAGGCGGCACCCTTCGATAAGGAAGTCTGAATGGCCGCTCATCCATTAGTCGAATGCGATGGACAAAACCCTTCACTTCTCCGCAGTCCAAAGCATGCTTGGAAAACACGTCGTTGTAGCTCTCCAGCAACTCTACTAACTTCTCTCTAGTGTCTTGGCTGACAGAACAAGATTGAAGGTCAATATCAGAAAGGCCAACAGTCTCCAAACGCTGCCTTAACCCAGCTGACGAATAAGATGGATGTTGATTCTCATCATTAAGTACTTCTGCTTGGCTTGACCCTTGAAAAAGTTCAAAATCCTCCACTGCAACACATGGGAATACATCTGCCAGTTTACGATTCCTCTTGAGAGTAATTGGTTTGTCAGAGAAATTTGTGACTTTTACAGGGACCCATCGATCACCCCATAATGGTGTTACAACTCGTCCCACCATGATGTCTCGTGATGCAGATCTCGATGTTGTCGGTTCCACCACAACCGTGCTTCCCGGTGACATGGGAACATTTTTGGGCAGTTTTCCCCATACCAGATGTTCTTGTTTTGCTAACAGAGTGACACACTGCTGTAACTTGACTGTTCCTACTTTGTCTGGCAACTCTGAACCCTTCCATCGGCACGTGTTGGCCATAACATCCAAGAACTGCTCACATCCTGTCATCGATTCCCCTGACCGATTAGAAACAAGTCGCCAATAATCGCTCGTGCCTTTCATGCGATGTGCGAGGAATTTTATCACATTTGTCCCAATAATTAAATCATCCCGCTGGCCGGGTACAACAAGAATAGGTACTTGGCAGCTCTCACCATAAATTTTCAATTCGACCTCGTACATACACTTCGGCCTTGTTACTTTACCTCCACACCCCACTAAGATGACATCCTGCTGAAGAGATGTGGCTGCAGGCAAGACATTTTCACTTAACATCCTCTTTTCTGCTATGTCACTTAAGGTGCAAGCCATTGAGCCAGTATCAAGCATCCCTTCCACAGTATGCATATTATTAATGGTGACTGGAGCATAGAACAAGTTGTCAAATACTTCAAGGGTTTGCACATTTTGCGCTATCACTTTTGTCCCTGACGGAGCCTGTGCACATGCAGTTTCATAAAACTGGAGAAGATCAACACTCTCTAGGGGTTCTCTACTTATGCTCACGCATCCCCCTTCACAACGTGAGCCATCTAGTTTAAACCTGCCAAGCCCCTGGATGGTGCTTGACTTGGCCTGAAACGATCGCTTGTGCAGTCTCTTTTTCTATGACCAGGCTGAAAACAAGTAAAGCACAGGCGTTCACGCCGACAGTGTGTCACAGTAGAGTGATCACGGGATCTGCATACTCTGCAGAGCTTACCCTGAGATGGTTGAGATGGCACTTGGACATTTTGAGAAAGTGCGCGATCAAGAAGATTAATCAAAGTCCTCATACAATTGTCATCACTCTGAGCTGTATGTGTGATGCTGACATCAAGCTCACCTGGCTCTTCAGATGATACAACACTCACTTCATCCTTGTGAGGGGTCTGAATGCAAGCAGTTACATGTCTTGTAGCAGAATGGCGCTTCGGTTTGGTTGGCATTTGCTCTCTTTGATCTGTCTGGTACCGATCAAGCTGTTCTTGGATCTCCTGTGCTGTCCATTTTTCTGGAGCTTTGAAGCGGAACACTGCAGAAAGGGTGGGGTCAGGGCAGTACTTCACGAACATCATGGCCGCTTCCTGACATGGATTCTGCATCTGTCTTCCAAGCCTCTTCAAAGCCTCTTCTGTGAGATCTACTGCTTTGTTCAGACACACCCAATACTCAATAGGGTCTTCTCCTGCTAATGGAACTGTACCATAGAAGTCTGCCAAGGGCATACAGGAATATTTAACATCACCAAAGTGTTGTTTCAGGATGTTCATAATAAATGTTCATAATAACGTTTGGGTTCTCAATTGGGTTCAAAGCTGAATTACAGCGGAGCGTTACTTTAACGACATCCTTAGCTTTACCCATCAATCTGCTTAAAATCTCTTGATGTTGTTCAGCTAATGGTGTACCTCTCTTTCGCAGATATATTTCCATTAGTTCCTCCCACTCTCGCACGCTGAGCTTATCAGTTGAATCTCCCCGATAGACTGGAGGCTCTTTTGCATCTGACTGCATAATCAACCTAACCCCCGTCAAATTGAGTGAAGGTATGTCAGTAAAGGTTTTTGTGGCACCTAAGCTCTGTGACTGAGGGTCTGTATTTTCTTCTCCCCTACTACTAGCTTCTTTTTGTGATGTTAACATTGTCTGTCCAACTTGTTGAACAATCTGTGCTATAAACCCTTGCCAATCTGGATTATTTATATCAGGAACAGCTAAAGGCATAGTGTCAGCTGTAGGGCTAGGTACCTGGTCAGTTATACACGTCGAGCATAACACTTGAGGTTTCCCATTAATCTTACTTTCTCTCACATTTGGAGTAACTGGAGTCTCACTGAAAAATCTCCCCCTACCAAGACCTAAACCAGTCATTGTCTCATCGAAATCGTCTGCATTTAAAGTAAATGCCATGTTCAATTTAAAAAAATAGAGAAAATAGAGAAGAAATAATAATAATAATAATAATAATAATAATAATAATAATAATGTAAAAATATGTGCACTTGAGACCAATTTATAAATGTAATAAACACTTGTTATCAAAAATAGTCACTTTAGTGAGAATATGCATCAATCAACACTCAAAATGAAAAATGTTCATTTGTTTTTATCACAGTCCTTCATTAACCAATGGTGAACCTTAATGCAGCGTCCCTCGGTGACCCGACTGACGTGGATCCTGAAGCAATTCCTCTGATCCGGGTCACGGCACCAATGTAACCGGTCTGCTTTTGCCCGCTGTTACTGGCCTCTGCGTTGTGTGTGTGTAAGGAAGACGAGGACACCTGCTACTTCATTCACCGGAGGTTTATTCAAGCCCAACATGGACTGGCCACCATCGCTCTGTGAATTGGCATCAAAACAGTAGCTAAATCTCCCGTGGAGCATATGACAGCAGTATATTCCTCTCCCCAGCTTGTGTAAAGTGAACTGCTATTTAACATTATTACTCATAAATTCTCTGTGCTATCATTAACATAATGAAACATACTGTTAATTCAATACACGAACATACAACACATAATAAAAGGGAAATACCTGTGAATTGGCATCAAAACAGTAGCTAAATCTCCCGTGGAGCATATGACAGCAGTATATTCCTGTACAACATAATGTCTATTAGTCGCTGTAATCACAGATTCACACTAATACAAAATGCACTACATCCACACGATATAACTACACATTCCTGATGTATCCACATATAAATCAAACAACAGAACATTGCAATACATCTAAACATTACCAACAGCATTAAATGGAAACAGTTTATATACTTTAGAAACTTAATTTTCTTAGAAAACGAGGAGCTCAGTAAAACACCTACCTCTCCCCAGCTTGTGTAAAGTGAACTGGCGAGAGGCGCGCGAGCAATCTAAAATGGCGTCGACGCGCTGCCGAAATCAAAATTCAAAATAAAAGTCTCTACACTCAATTCACATATATTGCATAGAAAATGTAAAAAATAAAACCAATAAAACAATGACAAAGATTTTAATGAATAAGACAATATCACAGGTGATATTATAACCCGTTACACTTGCAACAGGGCTACATTATTTAAGAGCATTCGCTATAACATTAATAGGATTTGTTGTCAGGTTTATTTTTCCTCTAATATTTAGATATTTCCTCTGAAATTTGTAAAACCACTCTTGTAAAATAACCAGCATTTCAGCACTTTTCTGATATTTTCCTGCTCTCTGAAACGGTGAATTTTTCACTTTAGTTTTACTTAGGCTATATTATTTATTTATTTAACAAACCAGTTGTGTTAAGGCCCTGCGGCATACAGTGGACTTGTTTTGAAGCACTTCACCTTAAACTTTATTCGTTATTTTTGTTTATTTTGTAGATAACTGACCAACAAAAATACATTGAAATTAGGTTATCTTAATCTTTATTAGTAATTAATTATACTAAACGAAATTCGTTTAAAAAAAAAATTTATTTTTCCCCAAGAAAAATATATGAATTATATTTTTGTTTGTGTTCATCCACTGCTCAACTGTGCGGGTTGATAAGGAAATAATGAATGCTCCGCATTACAAACCTGTCATATTTGCAAATTTTAGTGTCTTTATTATATATGATAATGTCATTATTTTAAAGATTATGGGCTCTATTTAAACAATTGTGGCACAACGTTTGAAGGCGCAATGTTGCCGATTTGTTGCTATTTTCAGACCAGCCCAACCCTAATTTTTACATTTTACTATGTTTAAATAGCAAATTTATTTGCGCCACTTTGTGGACTCATGGGTGTTCCAGTCCATAAAGGAGGTGTGTTAAGGCCCATCATTGGCGCGTTGCTATTTTGAGAAACTGAAATAGATTGTTGAGCATGTAAAAGCTGCTTCAAAGTCCAGTGCAGAGTGTCATGAACTCGAGGAGACCCAAATGCAAGTGAAACGACTTATTGACAGGAGTCAAACAAAGTTCAGTAATATGGTTCGTTGAAATCACAGGTGAGAAGGTAGACCAAGTGTAATACTCTCAACAGGAACAAGAATGCTCAAAGGTGGATCTCGTGCATCACAGAGAAGTAAGCGTCTCAATTGAGTCTCTCAAGGAACAAGCAGCATTAAAACTGCAACGAGCAGGCGCGTGAAGACAGAGTCCAAAAAGGTACGAACCAACAGCAAGTTCACCATCAATCCACTCATCGACGGGATCCTGACGGACACAGACAGAATGTGAAGAAATGTGAAGAACAACGAACAGACAATGAAGACAAGAACGCTGAACAGATATAGGTGTCTAAATGCGCTGCACCTGTGGATTGCTGATAACAGCTGAGCGATGACAAGTCACAGCGAACACGTGACCGCTCAGCTGACGACAAGTAAACAAAACAGGCAGCCACGCGGTGGAGACACACCCACACTCACACACACACACACACACACACACACACACACACACACACACACACACACACACACACACACACACACACATGTTCACAAAACACAAAATGTTCTAACCAACAGGCCCATGTCATATACTGTAGATACATTTCTTAAATAACTTACACCCTTTAAAAAAAGCATTTTAGAACAAAAAATAAAAAAGCGCCCAATGTTGAAGTGGTTCATCATAAAACTGAAAACATATAAAATATTATTTATTACTTTCAGCAGTTTCTTATGTAAATTCAAAGGGTTTTCTGTTCAATAACACTGGAATTTTTCATTTATAGCAATGCATTTGGATATGAAAGGCTTTCAAAATTTGGTAGGCGGAAAATACATTAAAAAATGGTATAGCACATCTTATCAGTTGGAATGCAATAACTTTTGGATACATTATGGTAGAGACATTTTTCTTTTTTCCTATGATTACAGACATGTGCAGGAATCACTCAAATTAATTACAGCAACCTAGACCACACAGAACCTAAAAGGCAGACTTTCAAATCTGAGTAAAAAAAAAAAAAATACAAAAAGCGCCTCTTTTTTTAGGTGTTTATTATAACACAGACAACATAGACAGTTATTTTAAACACTTTCAATACTGTTTTCTGAAAATTCAAAGGGTTTTCTTTAAAATGATACCAAATTTTTGCATTTCCACCTCTGCATGTGGATTTGGGAAGCTTTTAAATTTGGGTAGGCAAAATCCAGGCGAAAACCCCAAAATAGTACCAGAGTTTATAACCAGTCAAACTTCGCCGGACCCGGTACCGGGATTTGTGACGTCATCGACTTCCCCTTTAATTTTTAAAGGTCCTGGGTTGCGCAACACTCCACAAGTGGTTCCGTTTGAGAGTGGAGAAGCTATGTTTTATGCACATATGCATCACTTCGGTTTTTATTTTACTGTACAAAAGATATTTACATTATAATACACAGTAAACTGGATACCCGAGCTCAGTATTGAACATTGGTTTATTTTCATATTTTTCATATGGTTCATATATGACACATGTACAAGTTATAGCTCAAATGAAAGCTCTTGCCGGTGCTCGTGTAACTAGTCTTTTGCGTCCCTTCTGCGTTGTGTAAATAAATATCAACTTTGATATGTCTTTTAGTGATTTATTGTCTGTGAAAAACAGTCAGAACAAAAATGAGCGCAGGTACAGTCAACCAGCCCTCGTGCACTGGCTTCTTCTTCCATTACATCACAATGAAATTTTTCTTTTTTTAAGGTAACAGAGGGGGCGCTCTACATGTAAAACAGTAAACAATGTTAACCCCTTCCTTCCCAATAGTAATTCAATGTGTGCAAGTGGAGAGATACAATATAACCCTGTTACATTCTCCCCCACTGAACTCCACTTGCTCATTGAACAATTACAATTTCACAGCAGCAAAGTTCACTTATTACTAACAACAGTCAAATACAACAAAAAGAAACAAAACAAAACAAACAAATAAACAAACAAAATTTCTTCAACCATCAAAAACAGAACACAAAAAAACAAATGCAAGCCATGGAATGTAAATCTCAAAAAGAAAATAATGCTGATGAGCATCCCAGTACATATACTATTCTTATGAAGAATTAGAG
Organism: Danio kyathit; assembly: GCA_903798195.1. NCBI lineage: Eukaryota > Metazoa > Chordata > Actinopteri > Cypriniformes > Danionidae > Danio > Danio kyathit. The sequence goes on along the minus strand of LR812528.1, from coordinate 11,823,403 downwards.
AAAAGAAGGGTTAGCTAAGCCCTTTTAAACCCATAGAAAAACATGCCTGTTACATGTTTAATACCCTCAGTCAGCATACTACCATCCCATACAACCATTTCAAGTAATCTCAATGTATTGTCCAATACATTCACAGGTCCTAAATGCAAATATATGTATACCCAAAAATGGGTAAAGAAAACAAAACAAAAATCATCATTTTAAACCCATACTGGCAACTTAACAGTGTTATCTACACGTTGCAATTGCATAGTTTCAATAAGCCGCACCACCGGTCTAATGATTCTACCAGCTTTCGATCTCACAGACGAGACCAACCCTAACCCTGGATCATATAGATCATTAGATTGAACTGTGGCTACAGTAACTACATCACTTAGACTGGCAGAATCTGACAGCGGCTGATCATATTCAACCAAGTTTGAATTTGTGTCTATGACTACATCAGTGTCCTTTGAACTCGGCTGTCTTAAACCAACTAATCCCACCGAATCACTGAGAGAATCATAATTCTCAGTCACGTTTTGATAAGTCATTCCTTCCTCCATTATGTTGGTCACCTCATCACAACCTTCTGAACGTCCAAGCTCTGAAATCCACACCACAGTTCTCTGATCAACTGCAGGCTGAGGCAAAAGTTCCAGTGCTTGAGCTTCTGCAGTCCCAACACACTCTTCCACACTTTCTGATCTCTCTACCAAATCATTTGGAAGAGGCAGGAAATTTACAGGCATGATTAGGTTTCTATGAACAGTTTTCACTTGACCTGTGGAAGAATTCTCAATTTTAAAAGTATTAGTCTCTGAATTTTTTCCAACCACAATATACAGACTGCTCTCCCAACGGTCAGACAATTTACGTTTTCCTCGCTCACCTTTATTTGCTAACAGAACCCTGTCCCCAACGTCCACGGGAGCACCCTTAATCTTTCTGTTATACAAATCAGTGTGTCTTTTCAATTGCTTTCCAGCAGTCTCACTCGCAATTGTCACAGCATGTTTAAGATCACTTAACAAAACCTTAACATACTCGTCATAATCAGCAACATCATTGTCTCGCAAAACAGACCCAAAAACTACATCCACAGGGAGTCTTGGCGTTCTGCCGAACATCAGTTGAAAAGGTGCATATCCAGTAGTTTCGTGTATTGTACAATTATATGCAAATGTCAGAGACTTCAACAAACTAGGCCATCGTCGTTTCGCTGAAATAGGAAGCGCCCGAATCATGTTCCCAAGAGTTCTATTAAATCTTTCCACAACCCCATTACCCATAGGGTGATACGGAGTTGTGTGTGATTTTTCTACTCCCGCAACAGACAATAACTCAGCAATCAACATGCTTTCAAAATTTGCTCCCTGATCGGAGTGAATTCGTTTGGGGAACCCATATATACAAAAAAAATTGTTCCATAGCTGTTTTGCAACAGCTTTGGCTGACTGATTAGGGCAAGGAAAAGCATGTGCCATCTTTGTAAAATGATCAGTGACCACAAGAATGTCCACTGATTTGTTTCTGCTGTCCTCCGCTGACCAAAAATCAACGCACACAAGCTCCAAAGGCTCAGATGTAACAATATTTTCAAGAGGAGCCCTAGCCTCTGGTTCTGGGGATTTGCCATAGATACACCTCATGCAGCATTTGACATAATCTCTCACATCCCTCTCAAGTTTATGCCAAAAAAAACGCTGTCTCACCAGATATAAAGTCCTCTGCTGACCTTGATGGCCAGCATCATCGTGAACACCTCTTAACACTGTCCCCACCAATGATTTTGGAACCACATACTGAAATGACTTTTTCTTTGATACAGCCTCCCTCGCTACTCTATAAAGCACCCCAGCTCTCATCTCAAACTTTTTCCAGGATCTAAGTAGCCTCCTCACTTCTGTAGGTTCCTGCTTACATTCACGGTTAGATGGCTTCTTACCCTTCTCCACAAATGAAATCACTCTGGCCAGTACACTGTCAGTCTGCTGCATCTCTGCCAACTCTTCATGGGACAAACTCATTGATCCTGTCTGATTGGTGGGCATAATTTGCTGAATTAATTGAGGTAGCAAAAGGTCACAATGCGGCGTAACTGTGTCAAGTCTCTTTGCCTCCATAACAGCAGACACTTACAATACCGAACATTCACCTGCCAACCTACTCACTGATAACTGAGAGTTCACAGCCAGCATGCCAGGAGTTGACTCAATACCAAGCCCAGCACCAGAAACAAAAGGATGCGCAGACCATCTGAAAACATCCTGCACCCGTTCTCCCTGGACTGCTGATGCTTCCTTCAACAGAGAGTCATAAGGCACCCTCGTAAGACGATGCAAAGCACTCTGCTTCACAAATGGCTCCCTACTAAGAGCATCCGCTACAATCCTTCGAACCAGGTATGTATCTAATACTGAACTGATACGGAGCCAACCTGGCCACCCACCGGTGCTCACAAGCGTCCAATTTTGGTTTTGTCAGTATACATGTAAGCGGGTTGTTATCGGTCCAGACTGTAAAGGGCCGACCTTTCAACCAGTGACTAAATTTGTCACATACAGCCCACTTCAATGCAAAAAATTCCAACCGGTGTGCCGGGTATTTTGACTGAGCAAAGGAAAGTGACTTACTGGCAAAACAAACTGGTCTCACGACTTCCCCATTTTCTGGAATCTGCGAAAGCACAGCTCCCAGCCCACTACTGGAAGCATCAACTGATACCAGAAAGGGCCTGTTAAAATCTGGGTGAGCCAACAAAACACAATCAATCAAGGCCTGTTTCAGCTGACTGAATGCCTGTCTACAATCATCAGTCCAATCATCTGCCGTAAGCGTTCTCTTCCAGGCAATCTTCCCCTTACCCTTTCTGCATTTATGACCCTTCGGACCAGCAGTCAACTGAAACAGAGGCCTCGCAATCACTGAACACTGCTCTACAAATTGTTGATAATATACTACCATCCCAAGAAAAGAACGTATCTTTTGTTGAGATGGTGCCCCGGTCTTATCATCCATGAGATCCAACTCCGTCATTTCCGTAATCACTTTTATTTTATCTGGATCTGAAGCTACACCTGCCTCACTGACTAGGTGACCAAGGAACTTTACAGATCTTCGCATAAAGTGACATTTCTTTGGTGCCAATCTCAAATTATGCGTTTTCAGACGCTCAAAAACCAACTCTAGTCTCTTTAAACCCAACTCTTCGTTCGGAGCAAAAACAAGCACATCATCCAAATAACAGAGAAGGCTTAAGAAATTTTGATCCCCAAAAATTCCGAGCATCATTCGCATAAATGTCGCTGGGCTATTACAAAGTCCCTGAGGAAGACGGTTGTACTCATAAAACCCAAAAGGAGATGTAAAAGCAGTGTACTTCCTGTCTTCCTCATGTACTTCAACATTGTAATACCCGGATGTCAAGTCCATAGCGGAGAAAAAAACATTCCCACCTAGTGCAGCTAAAGCATCGGCTTGATGTGGCAGCGGATGTGCATCCTTAATGGTTCGAGCATTGAGGCACCTAAAATCAGTACAAAGTCTTAAATCCCCATTCCTCTTCCAAACAATAACAAGTGGGGAGGCATACTCACTACACGACTTCCTAATAATCTCCCTGTCTTCCATCTCATTCAAAGCTTGCCTAAGCTTGTCGTACTGATTAGGTGGAAGCCTCCTACATGGTAGTCGAAATGGACGCTCATCACTCAGTCTTATTCGATGTACGTAACCCTCTGCTTTACCACAATCAAGTCTGTGCTTAGAAAAGATACACTCATACCGTGCAATCAGATCAACGAGTTTTGCCTTCCATTCTGTAGACAACTGACAGGAGCTTAGATCAATGTCTGCAAGGCCCAATGCAGTTAACTTTTCTCTAAACTCACAGTCTTCCTCGGTCACACTGGTATCTGATAAACTGTCGGCACTTGAATTGTCATGCCGCTTTGCATAATTAACATTTTGCACCACTGGGTATGACAACACTTCCTTATTAACGGTCAATTTATCCCCAAAATCTTCCAATGCCAAACAAGGATAAATGTCAGCCAACTTTGCATTACGTCTCAAAGTAATAGGAACAGAAGAGGGGTTAATTACCTTAACAGGTACCCATCCATCTGCCCACAAAGTTGCCACCGTACGGCCAATCAGAACATTTCTAGGTCTTGAGCGGGCTCTGCATGGCTCCGCAATAATCGCACTACCCGCTGACAGGTGTTTCAATTCAGTAAGTTTAGCCCACACTAAATGCTCCCGCAAAGGCTCAAGTGTTACTGACCTCTTCAGTTTAACTGTCCCAACCTTATCTGGAACATTCGATCCCTTCCATCTCTCGACGTTTGAAAGCAACTGAATTAGCTTGTTATGGTCTGAATTGTCGCTCGCATCAAATGACAACTCTTCAACCACATTTCCTTTTTGCTTCAAGTCACTGATCAGATATTTTATCACATTACTACCCACAATGAGATCATCAATTTGGCCGTCTACAACTAAAGTCGGAACCAGAACCGTACATCCACAAACAGTCATGTTTATGTCAACCATACTACTTGGTTGTGTTCTCAATCCCCCACAACCAACTAGTACTACATCAGATGGGGTAACCGAACCGTCAGGCGTCATCAAAACTACCCCAGCTTCCTGTAATTTAGACAAAGCCACAGGACTCAAAGTACAGGCCATTGAGCCACAATCAATCATACCTCGAACAGTCAGTGTGCTCTCCAAGACAACATCCGTATAGAACAAGTCCTCATGCATTGATAGTTTGTGTGTATTTTGAATTATTACAGTCACGTCTTGATCAGCATCCTCCCGGACAGCAGAATATAACGATTCCAGATCCATATCATCAATTAAAGGGGGAATTTTATCAGGCCCTGCATCCCTCCCCACTGTATGCGGGCCATCTAGTTTCCCTGCTGACCAGGAGGATATGCTGTTGGCTGTGATTTGACACCCCCCCTAACAACAGCATTCGGGCACTCAAAACGTGTGTGATTTGGGGCATAGCATATAAAACAGAGTCCATCTGTTCGACAATGGTAAGAGGTTGTATGATTACTGTCTCCACATACTTTACACTCCCCCCTCCCGTCCGCTCTATTTTTGACCTTTGTACGCACAGGTATTTCTGCAGATTTTGACCCCTCACCAGGAACCTTTTCCAACACTCGTTCTAGACGCGAGATCAGGCGTTCCAAGGATTCAAAAGAATTGTGAACAGAAGGGCGCTGGACTCGTGGAATGTTGGCTTTAACTAATGACGATTCAAGACCCTCACCTTCATTATGATCATAGTGTAAAAGTGGTCCGACAGATTCCGGTTTCTGAGCCAAAAATAACAATTGATTTTGAGTATGTTTGGCTTCTCTCTGAAATTCATCCAGCCTTTCCTGAATTTCAGCAGCAGTCCACTGTTGCTGAGGTTTACATTTGAACACCAGCTGCAATTGAGGGTCCGGGCAGTGTCTAACAAACATTACAGACACCTCTTGAGATGAATTATCAAGTTTTTTTCCTTGAGCCTTCAAACAGTCTTCTGCTACATCCATTGCCCTATTTAGCCTGATCCAATAATCAAACGGGCATTCTCCTTTTTGAGGCAATGTGGCGTAAAAATCAGCTAATGGCATAGCAGAGTACGCTGTCTCACTGAAATGTTGCTTTAAGATGTCATAAATAGGTCCTGGACCATTACTCAAATCAGTTTTCAGATAGTTGCGGAGAGCAATTTTAACCACATCACGTGCTCTCCCCAATAACCTACCCAAAACTTCTTCAGCCTGACATTGCGGACTATACTCACGCTTACGCAAATATACTGACATTAATTCCACCCATTCCTGTATTGTGCATTTATCTGAGCCGTCCCCACGATAGTATTCAGGCACTTTGACATCAGATTGCAACACCAGTTTCAAATTTTGAGCATCAAATGACGCTCCAGTGCCAGTGTATCCCACTCTCGATCTGTCCCCACAACCCGTTGCCCTTAATTCCAGACAAGATACGATATTCTCACTGATGGATTTACCTATTTCTTTCACCACAGTGGTTAACAAATCAACAGGAATACTTCTCTCAACAGCTGGGGCCCTCCATTCATTCTCATCAGGTCCATCAAGTGAATTTGCTTCACCTGCACTTAGATGTACCCGTGGCGTGGAAGTTAGAGGGTATGTAGGAAAACCCCTACCCATGGAAAACGTTGAATTTGTTTGACACACCCCTCTCCCTCGACCCAGACCTGTTGTACTAAATTTATCCATCCCTACGTAAAAGTAAATGATAAAAGTAATAAAACTAAACCATAAAATGCAAAAATGTAAACAACCACCTTTCTCTTCTAAGCTTAGCGTCGGCAGGTCGTCCACAACTCAAGTGTCTGCGTCACGCTGGGCCTCCGAAATCCGCCGAGCACCGCCACTCAAATGTCCGCGTCCCGCTGGGCCTCCGAAATCCGCCGAGCACCGCCACTCGAATGTCCGCGTCCCGCTGGGCCTCCGAAATCCGCCGAGCACCGCCACTCGAATGTCCGCGTCCCGCTGGGCCTCCGAAATCCGCCGAGCACCGCCACTCGAATGTCCGCGTCCCGCTGGGCCTCCGAAATCCGCCGAGCACCGCCACTCGAATGTCCGCGTCCCGTTGGGCCTCCGAAATCCGCGAGCACCGCCACTCGAATGTCCGCGTCCCGCTGGGCCTCCGAAATCCGCCGAGCACCGCCACTCGAATGTCCGCGTCCCGCTGGGCCTCCGAAATCCGCCGAGCACCGCCACTCGAATGTCGCGTCCCGCTGGGCCTCTGAAATCCGCCGAGCACCGCCACTCGAATGTCCGCGTCCCGCTGGGCCTCTGAAATCCGCCGAGCACCGCCACTCGAATGTCCGCGTCCCGCTGGGCCTCCGAAATCCGCCGAGCACCGCCACTCGAATGTCCGCGTCCCGCTGGGCCTCTGAAATCCGCCGAGCACCGCCACTCGAATGTCCGCCTAGAAGACCGGTCACGGCACCAATGTAACTAGTCTTTTGCGTCCCTTCTGCGTTGTGTAAATAAATATCAACTTTGATATGTCTTTTAGTGATTTATTGTCTGTGAAAAACAGTCAGAACAAAAATGAGCGCAGGTACAGTCAACCAGCCCTCGTGCACTGGCTTCTTCTTCCATTACATCACAATGAAATTTTTCTTTTTTTAAGGTAACAGAGGGGGCGCTCTACATGTAAAACAGTAAACAATGTTAACCCCTTCCTTCCCAATAGTAATTCAATGTGTGCAAGTGGAGAGATACAATATAACCCTGTTACACTAACTTTACTGAACTCAAAGATTAGCCTATAGATTTAAGCACAATATCAAGCGGGAGAAAAAGGTTGACTAAGATGTTCCTGACTACAGAACTAGCCTAACTTACTAACGTTAAATGTCTGAGAAAGTGCAAACGCGGTCATTTAAACACATTAACGTTCCAGCTTTAATTAAGGCTGTGTGACCGAGTTTCAGTGAGAAACAGTTTTTCTGTTTTTTAACTATGGACTCGCGCGAATTGGAGGCATTATGTAACGGAATATGAGGAGAAAATACACACGCGTAAGGTTATTATACATCCAGACGTGTTTAGCAAAATAATCCCGGTGTTACGGTTTAACTGGTAAATGCTGCAGCAGCCGGTGACCAACGAGATTAGCCGTGCGCAGGCGGGGGCGGAGTTGAAAACGGAGCCGTCAAGCCGGACACTTCGGGGCTCGAAGTTGCTGCTGTCATGGTGACCGATCACATGGCGGGATCATTCATTTATTTATTTGTTTATTTATTGCAATAACAACAAAAGGTTTACAGTACACATAAAATAGAATACAGTCTCTACACACTATAGTTCATTTTAAACAAGGAAATTATTAATTAAATTTAAGTAGCTTATATAACAAACGCATAAGAAATAAGGGGAAAACGAGAGAGCACAATAAAAAGGAAATAAATATCCACAAATAGACCTATATTAAAGAAAACAATAAGCACAAATTCTTGGAGTTTAAACATCAGATTTTGGGCTACCAGATGTTGAATGGTGTGTCAGTACTGTTCCAGTGCTTGTTTGAATATGCTAAAAAAGGGTTTACATTTATTTACATTTATAGATATAAAACTTTCCAATATATATTAGTGTAAAACCAAAAACAAGGTGTTTTGATTAAGTGTTAAACAATAATTATTTTGGATAATAAAAACATTTAAAAAAAAAAAAAACACTTTAATCCATAGAGATTGAACAAAAAGACCACAATAAATGAGCTACACTAAATAGAAAATACCCAGAAAGAGCAGCTACATCATTGTCATTTTTAACATTTCTGCATTAATGGCTTAACAGGAAATACATATTTTATAATCATATATTTTTATATTTAGTAAAATATTTTTTACTTAAATTAAAAAATCTTTATAGGGGTGTCAGGATCGATGATGATAATTATTTTATAAGTCTGTAAGACTTATTTGAGTTAATATTTGGTTATTCACTAAAATGTATAATACAGTAGTCTGTATAAAAAGGCTGAATAAACCTGTTCAAACAATCTAGACATTATGAACAAATTATTTAACAAAAGATGATACTGCAGTAAAATATTTGTAGTCTTTTAATAAGCATGATGTGTTCAAGATAGAGATGGTATGAACAGTTAATTGTTTGTTTTGAAATTTGTGAGACGGAATTTGTCCAATAATAAACCCGAAACACACGTGGTTGTTGTCATGCTGTGAACTCGGCCAATCGTGTAACATCAGTGTCGTCATCTTAGCTCCAGCAGGCGCTCTTCAGGTGCTGCGCGGGCTGAGTCACTGTACGTTCACACCGAAAGCAGCGAGAGCGTCAAAGGTCGCTCTGGCCGCCCTGGCAACAACGCTGTCTGCCTTCAGCTCCGGCGGCGAGAGCGTCAAAATTCGCTACACATTGATCTCGTATTTAAAGGAGCCGTTGTAGGATATCATATCAGTTACACTCCCCCATAAAACATGCTTTCTAGCATGAAGATGTTGCACACTTATTATCAAATTCCCTTAACTGCCGAAGATCTAGTTGCATGTGGTTTGGCTTTGCTCCACTATGTGTCCATATGTCTGAAATATTCAGAAGCAGCAATACTATTTTGTATTGTCGCATGAAATTCCCGCTTTTTTTATGAAAAAAAAAATATATATATATAACATTGATGCACATCAGTAACTCGCCAGTAACTTTTTTAATTTACGTTCCAGTAAGAAAACATTGCAAATAATTGGAAATCCAGTGACCGCAATAATTAAACCCTTGGGAACAACTGTGGTCGGAACCAAAGTTCACAGTGACTGTTTTCTCTGACTCCTCTCAAGCGGTGGACTTCTACATTCTGATTGCTTGCCGCCGAACCGCGTCATAGCTCATTACCATAAAGTTGACTTGATTTCAACTTTCCTCGACGCTCTCACCGGCGAAGACGCGCCGCGTTGCTCCTCGCCGCTTATCGCCGCTTATCGCCGCTTATCGCCGCCTGCTCCCATTGAAAATGAATGACTTCCGGCTACTTTGACGCTCTCGCCGCTTTCGGTGTGAACGTACAGTCAGTCGTCTGATCTCGGAGCACTGTCGCAGTACTTTGATGCCACATGTGACAGTCACATGGCGTCAGCGCAGCATTAATCCGGTTGTTGCTAGATCGGATACGTTTGCGGCCGAAAGTTTACGAGAATTATTGATGTTATTTATGAAATTTCCGATTTATTGTATTTTATTAACGTCTACCCCCACCCCAACCCTAAACCCAACCGTCACAGAAGCGTAAAAACAATAATTGTACAGAGTATTATTTGTTTTATTTATTAAATTACCCATTAAATTGTATTTTTTAACCCCTACCCCCACCCCAACCCTAAACCCAACCGTCACAGTACTGTAAAAATATTAGTTATTGTTATACAGTGTCATAAAAAAATGCCGCTATATTAATGTGCATATCGCACTTCCAGCCGGCCGTGTATCCGATCTAGACTTTACCCATTAATCCGGCCAAAATTTCTAACGGGCATGCACCGCTTTAAGACAGATTTCGATCGGTCTGCGCAGCGCTGCATGAAGTCGAACGCACCTCGTGTTAACTGGTGTCCCTTTCCAGATGTAAGCTATTCACGTTTGCAGATTGGCAGATTCGTCACTTTTTCACAGCAACAAAACATGCCCATACCAAATAAAGATTCTTATTACTTGGTGTCAATGTCATTGTAAGCATTAATGATTTTAATATCTGTGTAGCAGAACAGTATATAACCAAAATTTATCTATCTATATCTATATATATATATATATATATATATATATATATATATATATATATATATATATATATATATAGTTTACATGTCATCAACGGGATTCGAACTCGTGTGGTTAAAAGGTTCAGCATACGTATCATACGACCTATCTAACTGAGCTATTCAAAACTACGCATTGATTAGTGTGTTTTAATACCTTTCTCAGTCAAAACATGCTTTGCTGTGGTTGTGAACTCGTGTTAACCTGTTTCCATCGACTCATGTGTTAACATGTTTACATGTACTCGCGTTAACCTGTTTCTACAAACTCTCCCGCTGAATAGCTCTGAATGACAAAACGATGTTTCATCACTTGGTCAAACCATAGATTTTCATAGTTGTAGACTCGTGTTATCCTGTGCCTTTGGACTCGTGTTAACTCGTGCCCCATGCTCACACATGTACATAACGATTTTACAAAAAATGAATACAATGACGATATTATTATGCAACATATTATGTCTAATATATATCTAATATATATTTAATATGTATAATATTATGCAACAGAATATTACTTGAAAATAGCAACATTTCAATGTATTATTTTGGTCACATCTGTACCGAGGCAAGTATGAACAAAACTACAAAAAGCTGCTAAACAGTGAATGGTGTCTGGTAGCTCAATTAGATAGGTAGCAGGTTGTCTTATGACGTGTCTCTTCTCTTTGCGAGTTCGAATCCCATGAATGTTGAGTTTTGCTTATCTAGCCTGATTTTTAATTCTGTTTAAAATAAAATGGGGAAAGACTGTGATTTATAATGTAGGCTATTTAGCGGAACATCGTTGTCATTTAGAGCTATTCTGAGAAAATATCAGCTCGTGTGACTTTGTAGACACAGGTTAACACGAGTCAATGGGACTCTATTATATTCTGATTGCATAATACCTATTCTATTATTCTGTTGCATAATATTATATATATTAAATATATATTAGATATATATTAGACATAATATATTACATAATAATATTGTCATTGTATTCATTTTTTGTAAAATCGTTATGTACATGTGTGAGCATGGGGCACGAGTTAGCACGAGTCCAAAGGCACATGATAACACGAGTCTACAACTATGAAAATCCATGGTTTGACCAACTGATGAAACATTGTTTTGTCATTCAGAGCTATTCTATCAGCGGGAGAGTTTGTAGAAACATGTTAACGCGAGTACATGTAAAAAACTTGTTAACACATGAGTCGATGGGAACAGGTTAACACGAGTTCACAACCACAGCAAAGCAAGTTTTGACTGAGAAAGGTATTAAAACACACCAATCAATGCGTAGTTCTGAATAGCTCAGTTAGATAGGTCGTATGATACGTATGCTGAACCTTTTATCCACACGAGTTCGAATCCCGTTGATGACATGTAAACTATAATTTTTATTTTAGATAAATTTTGGTTATATACTGTTCTGCTACACAGATATTAAAATCAATAATGCTTACAATGACACTGACACCAAGTAATAAGAATATTTGGTATGGGCATGTTTTGTTGCTGTGAAAAAGTGACGAATCTGCCAATCTGCAAACGTGAATAGCTTACATCTAAAAAGTGACACCAGTTACGGTCACCAGTTAAACCGTAACACCGGAAAGGACGATTAGAAATCGACGTGATTAGGGGGCGAGTGGATTGTTCATGCGTTAGCCACCGCAGGTAACGAAAAAGTTTATGTTGTCGCGCTAATGTCTCCAATTCCATACTTAAAAAAACAGCAAAGCTGTTTCCCGCTGAAACTCGTTCATACAGCCTTGATACGTCTGCCAAACCCCTAAGGTCACTTGCCATATCATTAGTGAGAAAATAATTATACTCGAGTATATATCTTGAGTATATATATAATCTTCCACATTAAAATGCCCATAAACACCCCATCAATATGTTTAGTCAAATATTACACTCGCGTCAATAATAATAATATTATTAATAATAATAATAATAATTTCTAACTACCTATTTCTAAACTCTTAATTATTACAACTTTTAAAATGTTGTTTATGAAGTGTTTAGTTAAGGCACTTTGTTGTAAAACTATATTTTGAATGTATTATAAGGTACTGTATGTTATACTGTATATAAAAATAAAAGTAATACCAAAAATTCCAAAATTCTCGCATTATTTACTGACCCTCTTGGCATTTCAAACCTGTATGACTTTCTTTGTTCCGTAGACACAAAAGAAGATATTTAGAAAAATGCAGGTAACTGAACAGCAGTGGCACCTGTTCAATTTTGTTTTATGGATTTGAAAGGTCTATCAGTCAACACAAAATATTACTTAAATTACTTCTGTGTGCATCTAGCAGTGCCTATATTGACATTTTACCCTCTGTCTATTCTATCTCCTAGGATGATTTATCAGAGCTGCCAAGCACCCCATGTATTCTTGTAGTAGGTAAGGGTATGCATGTGTTGTATATTTGTTTTATTGCTTTTACACACAAACACACACACACCTTTTGCATCTCTAACATGCACATGCTCACGCATGTACACATGCACACACACTTTCTGCATCTCTAAGGGCCGGGATATACCAAGCTGACAGTCAGTCGTTGGGCTTCGTCAGTCTGGCTAGTGTGTTTAGCGTGTTCCACAAATAGGCTGTCTTCAGCATTTGGGTCCAGATGCAAGCCAACATCAACACAGTTTGGTTTTGTCGGTGCTGGTTGTTTTGCATCAGCTTGGTGTGTTCCAGACTCAACACACAACTCACTTTTCTTTTTCTTTTTTTCAGATGAAGGAACGAATCAAATATCTGTTGATCAGAGTCAACATCACAATAACAAGATCACCGGGCTGTCCTCTTAATTGTGGTCAGCTACATGTTTAGTCACTTATGTGCTAAACATTATGTAGCCTAAGGGAGCAGCCCTGACTCTGGAGTTTATATGAAGGTATGTTTTTAAATTTTAAAGTGTATTTCATTTTTACAAGACTAGTAAGGTGATACATGTTTGTTGTATTTACAACAGGAGCCTGCTGAGTAATTATCCAGAACGTGGGTCCAAAGCAGAAAAAGGGCACCAAGCAGAAACATACCACCTAAACTCCTTCGATTCCTGTCAGACCAGAAAGACTTTCAGAATCCTTGGAATATTTAAAGGTAATTAAGCACACCGATAACACTTTATAATAACTACACAGTATTGATTCATTTATTAAGCATTAGCAAATAGTGAATTCATTATTTGCTGAGCATTAACTGTATGTTAATAGACCTTAGTAAGCAGTTTATAACTACAAATGCTGTAATCTTGACTTATAAGCACATCTATAATATGCTTAATGATTGTGTTTTCATATTTTGTTAATGATTAATTTTTCATTACTAACTTTAATATCGCAATATTTACAAACCAGTGATTTAAGAATAGTTTGTGTATTTTTTTCAGATCATTCAGAATGTGTAAGTAAATGATAAATAAACTATTCAAACTAACATTTATATATCTTATTATTCAGGCATATAGTAATAGTTGGGCAGCACAGTGGCTCAGTGGCTAGCACTGTTGCCTCACAGCAAGAAGGTTGCTGGTTCGAGTCCCAGTTGGCATTTCTGTGTGGAGTTTGCATGTTCTCCCCGTGTTGGCGTGGGTTGCCTCCAGCTGCTCTGGTTTCCCCCACAGTCCAAAGACATTCACTATAGGGGAATTGATTAACTAAATTGGCCGTAGTGTATGAGTGTGTGTGTGTAAATAAGTGTGTATGGGTGTTTTCAAGGGCGTACTCAAACTATGCAAAGTTGCCTTGAACCGGGCCAAAGCGCGTTTGTCCCCCCTCCTGTCTCCCCCAACGGACCCGCAGTCACATTGCATTCGAGCCTGAGCACGCTAACGTCATCGATGATGCGCTGTTCAGTTTAAGAAGGGCTCTCGCTCAGCACAGTGGAGATTTCTTCATATCGTTTTAGCGTTTTAGTCGTTTGGGATGCAGTGACACGCAGTCAAATATTCCGGCGAACAGATCAGCCACTTTTGACGCTCATAAACAATCATAAAGTCCTCGTGCTGCAGGAATGAGGAGGTTTGCTAAAGCTGCAGTTGTGCAGTGAGGGATTTGTATCTTTAATCTATGACAGTTTGCTTTCATTGAACAGTAAGAATGATTAATAAATCCATATGAAACAGTCCCCTAAAAGTCATGTCTTGTCTTTAGTTTCGGAGCCCAAGTGAACCGTGCTTTGGCACACCTCTACGGGTCAGGGCAGGTAAACTGAACCATGCCTGAGCCCGATTCAGAGCCCTTACACTTCTCAACTGACCCGAGAAACAGACCTGGGCACAGTTCGGATAGCATAGTGTGAGTGCGCCCCAAAACTGGGTTGTGGCTGGAATGGCATCCGCCACGTAACCATATGCCGGAATAGTTGGTGGTCCATTCAGCTGTGGCGACCCCTGAATTAGAGACTAAGGGCGCACTCACACTATGCTATCCGAACCGTGCCTAGGCCCGTTTCCAGGATCGTTTGAGAAGTGTAAGTGCTCTGACGGGCTCAGGCGCGGTTCAGTTGGCCGGCCCTGGCCCGGTTGGAAGAGGTGTGCCAGAGCGCGGTTCACTTGGGCTCAAGTGCGGTACTCTTGTAGTGTGAGTGCAAAGCGCGCCTGAGCCTGAAGACGAGACGTCACTTTTAAGGGACTGTTTGATATGGATTTATTAATCATTCTTACTGTTCAATGAACGCAAACTGTCATAGATTGTTAAAGACACAAACCCCTCACTGCACGACAGCTGCACCTTCAGCAAACCTCCTAGTACCTGCAGCACGAGGACTTTATGATTGTTTATGAGCGTCAAAAGTGGCTGATCTGTTTGGCGAAATATTTGACTACCTGTCACTGCATCCCAAACGACTAAAACGATATAAAGAAATCTCCACTGTGCTGAGCGAGAGCGCTTCTTAAACTGAACAGCGCATCATCGATGACGTAAGTGTGCTCAGGCTCGAATGCAATGTGAGTGCTGGCCGTCGGGGGAGACAGAGGGGGGACAAGCGTTCAAGGCAAAGCAACTGTACATAGTGTTTGTATTTTAATAAGTGCTTTATTAACTTCATCCAGTTTTGTGGCCTAGGTTGAGGATTGTTTATGCTTTGTAAATCCCTTATAAATGACAATTAAAGGCTCAGTTATATTCTAAAAATGAAATTCATTATATTGTGTTAAATGAATATAAATCTTATCTAAAATAAAATTACTGTACAGTTTAAACATTGCTAAATAACACTGAAATGTTGCATCATAATATATCATTAAATTATTATATTGTTGTTGTTTTATCCAGTTTTATGTTATATTTTGGCACTCCTGCTATTCAGAAATGTTTAATATTTACAGGAATTAATTTTTTTTTAGATAAGATTGTAAAGATTTATTGTTCACTTGATACTGAGCTTAACTGTCATTCATAAGGAATTTATAAAGCATAAATAGTCCTCACTTTAGATTAGGTCACTAAACTGGATGAAGTTGAGTTAATAAAGAATTTATTAACATACAAATTAACTATTACTATATGCCTGAATAATCAAATATATAAATATTTTAAAAATTTATTTATCATTTACCTACGCATTCTGAATGATCTAAAAAAAACACCAATTATTGCTAAATAACTGGTTTGTAAATAGTGCAATATTTAATTTAGTAATCAATCATTTAAGTATGAAAACACAATCATTAAGCACATTATAGATGTGCTTATAAGTCAAGAATACAGCATTTGTAGCTGTATTTATAAACTGATTGCTAACATCTATTAATGTAGAGTTAATGCTTAACAGATAATGAATTCACTATTTGCTAATGCTTCATAAAAGCAGCTTTTCCACTATTGTGCTGAACCGTTCTTTATGCTGAAGTTGAACCGTTCCATTCCATGCCAAACCAGACCAGACAGCACGGATACAGTTTCATTTTCCACTGTCGTGCTGAAACAGAGCTCTTTGAAACTGCACAAAACACTTCAGTAGTTGCCTTGGTAACGCAATGTAAACGGCTCCCTTTGTTCAATTAAATTTAAATAATATCCGAAACTAGTTTGTTTCATGTGCATGTGTACAAGCGAAAGCAACCGCGTGACTGAACACTGTTTTCTGCTCTCTCATATAGGGTGCTAAATATACCTAGCTACAAGTCACAGGTATTTATTTAGAGATCATATGTTGCGTGGCTCTGGGCAAATTTTATTTGGAGGGAAAATTACCTAAATGTAGCGTGATGATTGAAAATGATTGGAGGGGAAATAAATAATATATTTCAAATCTCCTTACATAACAGAAAAATAAACAATACTAATACAACTGTTATGTTTCAGAATGTAATAATTATTTTTTCATTTATTTTATATATATATATATATATATATATATACAGTGTTGGGGAGTAACGGAATACATGTACCGGCGGTACGTATTTAGAATACTATTCTTGAGTAACTGTATTCCGTTACAGTTACTATTTTTAAACAGGGTATTTAGAATACAGTTACTTTCCTAATACCATAATGAAATACTTGGAATACTTCGGGCGATGCGTGTCTGGCCCATAATAATATTACTAAATTGCCGCCGAAACCATAGAAACAGAAGCTACACTCCCGACTCCAATAACCAGCGTTAACTCAGTGAGACTCACGCAAATGACCCTGTTCTCACGCTCTCACGCCACACCTCCATTTTCTCACGCAGAAAAAAGGACGATCGCAAACACCGAACAACCGGACAACAACCAAGATTTTCAGATAAACTGCTTTTTTTTGCCGTCATTGTTCGTGAATTTGCTGCTTGATGTTTCGTTTGCACTGTTCATAAAGCACAATTGCCATCTGCTCCTGTAGAGCGACTCTTCAGCCAGGGAGGACTCATTTTTGCTCCTCATCGCAACAGAATGACAGATAAGCACTTCTAAATGTCTCTATTGCTCCGCTACAACCACCTTTACTTGTCTGTTGATTAGGAAAAAAAGCATAGGTAGTTAGTTAGGTACTGTAGATAGGTGGCTATACTGGCTAATATGTTTGACTTAAAACAAAACTTGTTCATTTTGATGTTTACATTTTTGTAAAGCAAACTCATTTTGCATTCTTCTAATATTTGCAATATTGTTCTTAGGTGAGAAGTTTTCATAATAGAAATTAAAATGTTGAATAGAACCTGTTACATTACCTCTGATCAGGGGTTTTATTTGAGGCATGCACGCGAGTAAAAATGATGATGATTTTTATGCGTTCACTAGAGTGAATCGGATTAATGTTAGTTCCACATCTGTCAGGCACCTGTAGAGTTAATGCGTTCCAGTAAAACATATACAAATAAAATGGAGCGGCTGCTTTTTAACATGAATGACGCTAAATGAAAGTCAAACCGGTGAGCCAAAATAGTGCCCTTCTGAATCAAATCAGCAGGATGCCCTTCTGGATCTTTCACTTACTTTGAAGACATACGACATGAAGACAGACTACCTTTACATTGACATCAGTAGTTATTTGCCTTAATCTGAATAGGACAATAATATAATTACGGTGTTACGTAAAGTGCTTTTTGAACGTCTATTCACGTTTCCTGCAGAGTCTCATGACATTTCGGGTGTTTCATCTTTAATTTTTCGACTTTAACTGCAGTTCGGCACTTTCACTCATGAACATTTCCCCATGACAAACTGGGTTATTAGACGCGAATATTTAGTAAGGAATGGTGGAAGATGTTTTAATGGGATTTGATAGCGCACGTGAAATAGAAAGAAAAAAACTTCCGCATTTCGTGATCAGTGTTGCCAGATGTAGCTGACTGATTCCAGCCCAAAAGCTATCCAAAACCCGCCGAAATGCAAATTCAAAACCGCCCAATCTGGCAACAAGGTTGTTCGTGATGGGTGTGTGTGTGTGCGGTCCTTTACTGACAGCCTTGTGTGTGGATCTTGTCGCAAAATGCAGAGAAAAGTCCTACATGACAGTAATATCTTGATTGCGGTGTTTACTTCAATAATGCCACTAATATATGCATACTCCACAAGTCTTAACTCCATTTCTAGTTCAGTTATGACTGTAGTCGGATTAAGATCATCAAAAATCGCTTTTTACATGGTGACTCAATCAGAGTATTGTCTTAATCGTAATAAAATCATATTAAAGTATTGTTGCCCATGTAAACATACTCAATTTTCGACTCAATCACACTGTCAGGGCTCTGTGAACTTGGATTTGCGAAGCAGCATTTTCTGTACGTTCATCAAAAGCAAGTAGACTATGGCTCACACTTATTGACAGTGGAAGATGATTTACAGTTAAAAATAGTCGAGTCAGTAATCCAACCACAGAAAAAGGCTCAGCCTTCACACTGAATCAGGTAAGCTGTATATTTATGTTTCAACGTAATTAATGCTACACAATTTAAACGCAGCCAGTAATATGTGAATGATGTTTGCACATGGGGAATGGAGGGGAGGGGGGGGAAGTGAAAATGGACAGTCTTGGGGGGGCGTGTGTCCTAAAAGTTTGAAAACCCCTGCATTACCTTGGTTTTACATAAACTATTTTGAAGTTTTTCTTTTCTTGTATACCTGATATTTTTCTGTGCAGACTGTGAAATACAAAGGGTAAGCAAAATGCATATTATATACATATACTGTATATTACAGACAGTAATGCTGTCTATGTTCAAGCTCTTTTTATGTTTATTACAGAAACAGAAATTTAATTTGTTGACACTTTATTAAATAAACATTATTTAATAAACATAATTATATTGTTTTATTTATTTTTCCCTGTCAGTCAATAGTTTAGCATTATAGGCCCTCTGTTTTCCTGCAGAAATTGCTACCAACGCATAGTGTGGCATTTAATAGACTTGAAGGCTGTTTTCAAGGGAAGTATTCCAAGTATTTAGAATACAGTACCAGGATTAAGCAAAGTAACGGAATACGTTACAAAATACATTTTAAAGCAGGTATTCTGTATTCTGTAACTAAATACATTTACAAAGTATTCTCCCCAACACTGTATGTATATATATATATATATATATATATATATATATATATATATATATATATATATATATATATATATATATACACACAGATTTGTATTTTGTTTATGCATCTGGAGCTGATGTGTCTAGAGCTGCGCTTGATTATATAAGCGGAGGAGAGGAACAAAAGGCCATAATGCATTTGTATTAGTGGCAGAAATATATTTTTGGACAGGCCTTGTCAAAAGTGAGCGGGCACTTTCACTAATAAAAAATATAGCACTTAAATTATTTAATTTTTAACAATCAATTAAATTACACAGCGATTTTATATCAAAAGTTGATAATGATATAAAATACCTATACTAGCCTACATTTTGATGGTAAAATATAACCTTTTAAGCGATGGTTGTTATTTGTTTCAGTATTCAAACATTAAATAACGAATGCATCAAGTTAAATAAAAAACGAATATGAAACACATAGCATATCAGGATATAAAGCATATAAAGGACTATATTTAGCAAAATGCTGCTCTTTTATCTTTGTATTTTTTTCATTTTATTTTTTGTTGTTTTAATTATTTTTTTGTCTTCATAATTAACTAACAAGCAATAGACAAACTCCTGCTTGACGTTTAAGAAAATATTTTGCGTAGCTATATTAAAGATCACCGAGGGGAAAAAAAAAACACAGAAACATGTTACATGGCCCCATAAATGTCCAACTTATTTAACTGAATCGTATAATCCCTATAAATGTTGAAAATTGCTCGTTTTATTTTTATAAAACATTTGTCAAAATGTATTGATATTTTATTTTAATAAAAACAATACCGACATTTAAGAATCCATATTTATTTTCTTTATTCATTCATTGCACTTGTTTTTTGGTTCATAGGCTATAATTTAAATCTTACAACAGTACCTTGGTCAGGCAGTGCACCTTCGTAAAGCTTTCAAGTAATAGTCCAAAGAATTAAAGAAAGAATTGACTTTCTATGGTGACGGCTGACATCCCAACACGCCGTAACTGTCCTTCAGGTAGCTAACTGGCATTAAATAATAAAACAATACGTCTGGGCTTTGAATTAAAAAGTGCAATTATTTCCCAGCTGCTCAGAGTCTGCAAGTTCCTCTTTCAAGGATATAATGATGTTATTGTGGATATCGAAAGTGTAATCGTGTCTTTATTCGATGCGCAGCAGGAAAAAAAGGCTTTCAGCTGTGCATGTAGTCGTTGGTAAAGATCTCACCCAGATCAGCGCGAGTTTTTGTGCTGCCACAAAACACAGCACTGCATGCAATAAACTCACGCTCAGTCTGCCGAAGTAAATGTCTTATTGCCTGTCAATCAGATTAATCAAGCTCTAGCCACGTATAAAACAATATGCTATTTTATTATTTTAAGATTTTAGATGGCGGGTTAGTAATTATACATGGTTAATTATATTCAGGTCAATGCAATAATAACTTTAATAAATAAAATATGTTCGCAAGAATGTGGTGAGCCAGTGATTCCCTTCTCCGCCAAAGACTACTCTATGGTTTTAAAACCCTTTTCAAACTGTATCGTTTAGACCTGTAGCATTTGTTTATGTTAAATGTAGTGTAGTTTACATGTGGATGTCTGATGACTAGCTTCAGCTGAGCCAGCTGTGGTAGCTTGGCAACAGAGCCGCGACGTCAACGCAAAGAAATCTGTCGGCACAGTTCAGCACGGTTGTCTAACCGTGCAGAGAATTCCGGGCCGAGAACAGTTTGTAATCGTGCCGTGCCGTGCCGTTCCAGGCTCAGTGGAGAAACAAACGTAACCGTACCGAAGTGTTCTTAGAACGGTTTGGCACGATAGTGGAAAAGCGGCTAAATGCTTCATAGCATGTAGTTATTATAAAGTGTTAGCAGCACACTTTGTTCATCTTACTGTTTCTCTCTTGCAACATATATTGTTCCAAATATTGTCAAAACAGGGTTTCTGCGGGGTCTTAAAAAGTAAAAAATTTAAAAATCTAAATTTAAGACCTTAAAAAGTCTTAAATTCGCTGTTCTACTGTAGGTCTTATATATTTTTGCACAGGTCTTATTTTTTTGATGTCCATGTAATTACATCTAATGCTCATTTAAATTCTTTTTTGTTGCTGTTGCTTGGTTTTCGTGGTGTTGTAGTTCTTTATTTCACTAGTCCAATTGTAATTTGCGGTATTACAACTACAAATGAGACCAACATGCAATAGCCAATCAGCTTTCTGTTATTAAACTCAGTGCGCGTAGAGAATGTGATGTCATCGCTGTTTGTGGAGGTTCGCTTTGGGTGTGTGCGACATGATTTCGGCTGGCGGAGTATGGCGTTATTTCACTGACAAATGTCGTAAGCGCAGTAATACAAGTCAAGAACGCTTTCATGAAATACGAAAGAGCAGATCTCTTTGTTAACGGGCCGGTTTCCTCTGTTCGTGGACAAAACTGCTAGTGAGCTCTCATAAACAATTGCTGCTCACGTGCGAATTATCTGCTCTCGCTTTGTCGGACGATGCGGACTCACAATTTTTGTGTCTTGTGTTTCCTCTTCCTTTCGTGCTTTTGCTCTCCGGAGATCCTCCTGTTAAATTGGTTAGCCCAAGAAGGTTGATGTGGTTTAAATATTGCTACACTGTTTATTAACAATACACAAACTAAAAAGTTAAGGTAAATTGTATAATAAACAATAGTGTTTTTGAGTGTTTTTGTTTTTGGCTATTATTTACAACTTGTTAATGAATGCTTCAACATACTGTAGTATTAAGAATAGTGAACTGATAAAATGAAATGCAGTGTAGTTTTACTACAGTAAAGTGTTGTGAATTGTAGTATAATATACCCTATATTGTAAACAAAAAAAAAAACTACAGCACTGGGTAGTTTGTTTACATTACACTTGTTGTGTTATCATAGCAACTATAGTATACCACAACAGACTAATTGAAGTACTTTACTATAGTACTGTTCAAAACACTGCTTCTCCTCAAAATGAAGAGGATGACAGGGAAAATGTCCTCCACAATCTCATCAACAATGTGGAAGACAACAGAGACTAGTTCACTTTATTTTAGTTGACATGACAAAATGAGATTGATAGTGAGATTTATAAGAGTGAATAGTGCAGTAGGCTATAATACCTTATCAAATTTTTCCCTATTTTCTATCACATGTTTAATAAATGTTTTTAAAATAAAACTATTCTCTGTGTCATTGTGTTTGAAACTGAAAATATCTCATCATATAACATACAGCCAAAAATGTTATGGTTTATTAGATTAAAAATGTAATATGTAAGTCTATTTTAATATTTTCATTCATTCATTCATTTTCTTGCCGGCTTTGTCCCTTGCGGGGTCGCCACAGCGGAATGAACCGCCAACTTATCCAGCACGATTTTACGCAGCGGATGCCCTTCCAGCCGCAACCCATCTCTGGGAACTTCCACACACACATTCACACTCATACACTATGGACAATTTTAGCTTACCCAATTCACCTGTACTGCATGTCTTTGGACTGTGGGGGAAACCGGAGCACCCGGAGGAAACCCACGCGAACGCAGGGAGAACATGCAAACTCCACACAGAAACGCCAACTGACCCAGCCCAGCCGAGGTTCAAACCTGCGACCCAGCGACATTCTTGCTGTGAGGCAACAGCACTACCTACTGCGCCACTGCGTTGCCTTATTTTAATAATTTGGTTATTGTTAATAAATAGTGCACCAATATAAATCATATCAAAAAGCACGAAAGGAATAAGGAACACAAGACACACATTGAGAGTCTGCATATAATCTCAGTGAGCGATCAGTGTACTGAGAGTGCGCAAGAAAATTTGTGCGTGAGCAGTGCATATTTGAGAGTGAGAAAATTTGTGCGCGAGCAGCTTATTATATTTGAGAGCTCGCACGCAGTTTTGTCCATAAACAGGAAATCGGTGCACGAGCAATGATATTCGCTTGCTGGTATTATATGAATGTGCTCTTGACTTGTAATACTGCACTCACAACATTTGTCAGTGAAAAAACACCATAGCGGAGCTCACAGAATTTTTTGAGACTCGGGTGAACAGTTTGCGCGGCGCTGCATTTGATTTGAGTTGAATATGAAACACTTTGAAGAGATTTTGTCTAAAATAGGTACGTCTGTACAGACATCTTTATGATCGGTCCATGCGTGATCATAGAGAGAACCAGATGACCAAATATTCTTGGCTAAAAATTGCAACAGCAGTGGGAAAGGAGGAAAGTTTTTTTTGTAAAAGTTTGGAAAAACCTGAGGGATAAGTTTGTTAAAACAAAAAAAAGAGGCCCCCCCAAAAATCTTCAATGATATTAATGATATGACCTAGTTCCGGAAACTTTCTACTTCTCTTTTTATTTGTCTGATTTTACTGTCTGTTTCTTTTGACCGTCCTCTGTCATTTAAAAGAATATCTCAATGGCGAACACGTCAAGTATAAAAGTCTCGTCCGTTTCGTGAGGTGTGCGATGTGGTGCCAGGCAAAAGTATAAATCAGCATTAAGATGTTTGTTTGTTTGTTTGTTTGTTTTTTGCTGTAGTTTAATGGTGCATCTAACCTGTCTTTAGTACTGTTCATTTTGAATACATTTATTTTACCACTAATTTTGTGATTTAGCATTTTCTCTTTGTGTATGCGTGTTTTTGATATTGTGATATTGGTCTTAAATTTAATACTTAATGGTCTTAAAAAGGTATTAAAGTCTTAAATTTGACATTATGATATCTGCAGAAACCCTGCAAAAGTACCTACACTTTATTTTGAAAAATCTTAAAGTGATTGTTCACCCAAAACTGAATAATTAATAATTTACTCAGTTCTCTTGACATTTTAAACCTGCATGACTTTGTTTCCTCTGCAAAACACAAAATATCATGTTTTGAAGAATGTTGATAACCAAACAGGGGCGCACCCATTTACCTGCTTTGGTTATGAGTCAGTACAATGCAAGTGAATGGGTGCTGCCACTATTCGGTTACCATCATTTTTCTAAATATCTCCATTTGTGTTCTGTGGAAGTATGTCAGTCAGACAGGCTTAAAATGACAATAGAGTGAGACAAGAAGATGCTGATAAAACATTCATTTTTTTGTGTAAACTATTGACATGCAAGGAATCACCCCAGTTGTAAGTGAAATGTCATTAATGATGTTTTTTGTTTGTTTTACAGACATTGAAGTATCAGTAATGGAGAGGAAGAAGATCCAGCTGTATCGTCTGTTTCCTGCCATCTTGCAGTTAACCTGGTTTCTTAAAATGTAAAGTACTTGTAATTTGCCCACTTGTCCTCAGTTATCTTAAAGCTAACATTTAAAACTAATTTCCTATGAGATTATTTGCCAAGACTTCTCACTGTGTGATTCAGATGTTAATATGTATTATTATGTGTATAACTAGCTGTTTGGAATTCAAATGATTTGTATTCATTAAAGAATCTGTTTTAAATGCAAAGTTGTTTTTTACTAATCATTGTAAGTGCACAGTTAAACTATTTACTGCTTCTCTACACATACAGAAAAAATGTTTTGTTTTACTATAGGTAAACCATAAATAGTGTATTTTCCCATATGTATATATGTCTATTTTTACCATTTGCCATTTCTATGCTGCTTGAATAGCATTAAATTAGTAAAATAGGTTTTTTTAACAGTAGTTATACCATTAAAACACAGAATCTGTTCATTTTTTGACTGTAGATATACTATTAAAACACCAAAAAAGGGCCTCTTTTTTACAGTAGGTATCCCATTAAAACACAGAATCTGTCTGTTTATTTACTGTTGTAACCACGGATAGGATGCAGACAACAGAGGTGCGGATCCGTATGCAGGACTTTATTAAAGGGGATGTCAGGCAGGCAAAGATCATACAGGAACAATCAGGTGTATGTGGGAAATCCAGAATCGTCATCAATAAACAAGCAAATGGTCACAAGGATGGCAGCAGACAGGGAGAAACAGGAAAACAAGGCGAAGGTCAAAACACAGCAAAAACAGGACAAGGAAACGCTTTGAATTGCAACTGGAACAGAATACAAGACTCGGCCCCGGAATGAGTGTGTGTGCTGCTTATGTACTGTGTGCAATCAGTCTTGACAAGCCTCCGGTGGTGTGTGTGCAATCAGTGGAGATGAGTAACATGTGTGTGAGAGTGGAGTGCATGTGTGGAAATGTAGTCCATTATGTGGTGGATTTGTAGTCCATAGTGTTTGTGCATGTAAACCAGCGATCTAAGGGGAGAAGATCGCTGGTGATCGCGACAGAGCCCCCCCTCTAAGGAGTGGCTTCCAGACACTCCTATCACAGTTCAGGCGGGAGGTGGAGCGGAGGCGGAACAGGGGGAGGGATGGAGGGCCAGGACCATGCAGCTGAGGCGTGTTTGAAGCATGGAGCAGCAGAAGGCCCGGAGAGTGGAGCTGCGTAAGGCCCGAAGAGTGGAGCTGCGGAGGGCCTGGAGCGTGGAGCTGCGTAAGGCCCGGAGAGTGGAGCCGCTGAGGGCCTGGAGTTGCGAAAGGCCTGGAGAGTAGAACTGAAGTTGGTCTGGGGGTTTAGGTTCAGCAGGCACAGGCAGTTCATCTAACCCCCATGGGTCAGGAGTAGGCATGGGACGATAACCGTTTTCAAGGTATACCGCGGTTTGGAAAAGTCAAGGTTATCATACCCGCAAAAATTTTCTCTAATACCGTTCCTAAGGTATGTGTAAGATTTATTTATTTTTTTTTACATTTTTTTAACAACAGCATCCCCAGCAGAAAAGAAAAGGTCAATGATTCATTTTCATTATTTAGCCTGGCACGTTTACTGCTCCAAAATATTATAAATGTTTCTCAAAATAAAATATATTGTGTTCAAAGGGGAAAAAAACTTACTGGTTTTTACCCAGACATTTAAAAAGAATATATTTTAGAGCAGTAATCACAATACCGTGAAACCGTGATATTTTTATCCAAGGTTATCATACCGTCAGAATCTTATACCGGCCCATGCCTAGTCAGGAGGCTTTGGTTCAGGGGGCATTGGCGTTTCAGATAACCCCAGTGGGTCTGAAGACTTGGATTCAGAAGATACAGGCAGGTCGTTTAACTCCAGTGGGTCAGGAGGCTTGGGTTCAAGGAGCACTGGCAGTTCGTATAACCCCAGTGGGTCAGGAGGCTTAGGTTCAAGGAGCACTGGCAGTTCGTATAACCCCAGTGGGTCTGGAGGCTTGGGTTCAAGGAGCACTGGCAGTTCGTATAACCCCAGTGGGTCAGGAGGCTTGGGTTCAAGGAGCACTGGCAGTTCATATAACCCCAGTGGGTCAGGAGGCTTAGGTTCAAGGATCACTGGCAGTGTTTCATGAGACCCAGGCGGCAGTCCGGGCCTTTCGTGGGACTCAGGCGGCTGCTCGGGCCTTTCGTGGAACTCAGGCGGCTGCTCGGCCTTTCGTGGAACTCAGGCGGCTGCTCGGGCCCTTCGCGGGATTCCGGAGGATCTGGCGCCCGCCATTCGAGGGCTTCAGAGAATTCTGGCGCCCGCCATCCAAGGGATTCAGCGATATCTGGCGCTCGCCATTCGGGGGATACAGAGGGTTCTGGCGCCCGCCATTCGAGGGCTTCAGAGGTTTCTGGCGCCCGCCATTCGAGGGCTTCAGAGAATTCTGGCGCCCGCCATTCGAGGGGTTCAGAGGTTTCTGGCGCCCGCACGGCGTGCTGTCCGCCATCTTGTCAGGTAAGTCATTTGCAGTTGACAGGAGTGATGGTGATGCCAGCATGATTGTAGTGATGGGTGGTCCAGCAAACCCCGATGTCAAAGGGTCTTGCTGTACACAGCCCCCCCCCCCCCAAAAAAAAATATTTAGGGGTGTCCTCCACCTCGCCAACAGTGGGGGGGGAACCACTGAGTTGTAGTGCTAAGTCTATATAATCAATTATAGTACAGTAAGGATCGTTCAGCGGCATCGCTGAGTATAGTGGCTCAGATAGCCCACCATGAAAAAATATCATGAGGCATACCTCGTCCAACGTAGTTAGATGAGCCAACTTGATAAAGTCCTCCACATACTCCTCAACAGATCGTTCTCCCTGACGAAGACGCATGATCTCGATTCCTGCTGGATCCATGTTGTGGCCGAGTCTTCTGTAACCAGTGGATAGGATGCAGACAACAGAGGTGCGGATCCGTATGCAGGACTTTATTAAAGGGGATGTCAGGCAGGCAAAGATCATACAGGAACAATCAGGTGTATGTGGGAAATCCAGAATCGTCGTCAATAAACAAGCAAATGGTCACAAGGATGGCAGCAGACAGGGAGAAACAGGAAAACAAGGCGAAGGTCAAAACACAGCAAAAACAGGACAAGGAAACGCTTTGAATTGCAACTGGAACAGAATACAAGACTCGGCCCTGGAATGAGTGTGTGTGCTGCTTATGTACTGTGTGCAATCAGTCTTGACAAGCCTCCGGTGGTGTGTGTGCAATCAGTGGAGATGAGTAACATGTGTGTGAGAGTGGAGTGCATGTGTGGAGATGTAGTCCATTATGTGGTGGATTTGTAGTCCATAGTGTTTGTGCATGTAAACCAGCGATCTAAGGGGAGAAGATCGCTGGTGATCGTGACAACTGTAGGTATATCATTAAAACACAGAATATTTCCACTTTTTTTACTGTTGGTATACCCTTAAAAACACAGAAAATAACCGTTTTAATATAGAAAATCCGTAAATTAATTTAAAATGTTTCGTTATTTTATGGTAGTTTAACCGTCAAAAAACGGATATTTTTTTTGTTTTTTTTAATGTGGACATACTGTCAATTAATGGAAGTTTTCCGTTTTCAAATAACAGAAGTTTTTCATTTTTAATTTACGGTAAACAATCTGTGTAATGAGCTGCCAGTACATTTTCCCGTTTTTTTACGGAATTTTTTTTTAGAGTGTGTAAGGAAGTTAGTTCTTTGATTTCTTCATTTGTTAGATTTTTTTTACTTGTTAATTTCAAAATTTCTTCAATTAAATTGTTTTCCTTTGCTTTTTTAACTTTAGCAATATTTTTCCCTATATTTATGGCTATATGTCTTATTTCAAATTTCATTAATTCCCAATTGTGACCAAATTTTTTAACAATACATGCTTTTTTCCAATATTTTTGTATAATATCAATGGACTGCTTTTTAAACCATTCATTCTCTAACAAGGTTTTATTTAATTTCCAATAGTTTGTTTTAGGACTGGCCATTCTTATGCCATCTTTGTTCATTTTAATCATTATAGCTTTATGATCTGTTAAAACTGAAGTATAAATTTTTACTAATTCCACATCGTCTTTATTGATTGCAGAGATTAACCAGAAATCAATGCGCGACTGTTTAGACAGGTCATTATTCAACCCATTCTCACCCCGAAGGCGTCAAAATCTGAAGCATGGTCAAGCACCTTGCGCGTCAGTATGAAGACGCCGAAGGTGCCCCTTGGCGTCAGTATACCGACGCAAAAGGAATTCCAATTGATTAACCAGGTATCTGATGTTACTGTATATAATAGAATAACCAGGTATCTGATGTTACTGTATATAATATATTAACCAGGTATCTGATGTTACTGTATATAATAGAATAACTATCAGGCATAAAACACCTGGGATCAGGACAGGTATCTGATGTTAAATACAATAAAAGTGATCATACACGAAACACCTGGGATCAGGACAGGTATCTGATGTTACTGTATTTATTGGAATAAATATCAGACACGAAACACCTGGGATCAGGACAGGTATCTGATGTTACTGTATTTAATAGAATAACTATCAGGCATGAAACACCTGTGATCAGGACAGGTATCTGATGTTACTGTATATATTAGAATAACTATCAGACATGAAACACCTGGGATCAGGACAGGTATCTGATGTTAAATACAATAAAAGTGATCATACACGAAACACCTGGGATCAGGACAGGTATCTGATGTTACTGTATTTATTGGAATAAATATCAGACACGAAACACCTGGGATCAGGACAGGTATCTGATGTTACTGTATTTAATAGAATAACTATCAGGCATGAAACACCTGTGATCAGGACAGGTATCTGATGTTACTGTATATATTAGAATAACTATCAGACATGAAACACCTGGGATCAGGACAGGTATCTGATGTTAAATACAATAAAAGTGATCATACACAAAACACCTGGGATCAGGACAGGTATCTGATGTTACTGTATTTAATAGAATAAATATCAGACACGAAACACCTGGGATCAGGACAGGTATCTGATGTTACTGTATTTAATAGAATAACTATCAGACATGAAACACCTGGGACCAGGACAGGTATCTGATGTTACTGTATATAATAGATTAACTATCATACATGAAACACCTGGGACCAGGACAGGTATCTGATGTTACTGTATATAATAGAATACTATCAGACATGAAACACCTGGGATCAGGACAGGTATCTGATGTTAAATAATATAAAATTGATCATACAACATACCTGGAAAAAAGTCCCTGCCCTATGATGACGGTCAGCAGCAGGCACTTTTCTCCAGGAGTTTCAGTACAGCGTAACCGCTACCACATCATCGGGTGGGCGTGGCCTATCTGTAAATTTGCATAGGTCACGGATCATGCGCAGATTGTGAAAACAGCCGTTTGCTTCAGATACCTGTACGCAATCGCAGGGGTTTTGTGTCCAATGCCTTTTATACGCAGTACTTTGAAATAGCTGTCCTAATCGCAGGTGTTTCATGTGAAGTTAGTCTATTTTATATTAAACAAAGTAACTTAAGATACCTGTCAGATTAATACTGTAATATAGAGACCTGTCCTGATCCCAGGGGTTTTGTGTTAAATACTTTATATAACATCAGATACCTGTCCTAATCCCTGGTGTTTCGTGTATGATCAATTTTATATTATTTAACATCAGATACCTGTCCTGATCCCAGGTGTTTCATGTCTGACAGTTATTCTATTAAATACAGTAACATCAGATACCTGTCCTGATCCCAGGTGTTTCATGTCTGATAGTTATTCTATTATATACAGTAACATCAGATACGTGTCCTGATCTCAGGTGTTTCATGTCTGACAGTTATTCTATTAAATACAGTAACATCAGATACCTGTCCTGATCCCAGGTGTTTCGTGTATGATCACTTTTATTGTATTTAACATCAGATACCTGTCCTGATCCCAGGTGTTTCATGTCTGATAGTTATTCTATTATATACAGTAACATCAGATACCTGTCCTGATCCCAGGTGTTTCATGTCTGATAGTTATTCTATTATATACAGTAACATCAGATACGTGTCCTGATCTCAGGTGTTTCATGTCTGACAGTTATTCTATTAAATACAGTAACATCAGATACCTGTCCTGATCCCAGGTGTTTCGTGTATGATCACTTTTATTGTATTTAACATCAGATACCTGTCCTGATCCCAGGTGTTTCATGTCTGATAGTCATTCTATTATATACAGTAACATGAGATACCTGTCCTGATCCCAGGTGTTTCGTGTATGATCACTTTTATTGTATTTAACATCAGATACCTGTCCTGATCCCAGGTGTTTCATGTCTGATAGTTATTCTATTAAATACAGTAACATCAGATACCTGTCCTGATCCCAGGTGTTTCATGTCTGACAGTTATTCTATTAAATACAGTAACATCAGATACCTGTCCTGATCCCAGGTGTTTCATGTATGATAGTTAATCTATTATATACATTAACATCAGATACCTGGTTAATCTATTATATACAGTAACATCAGATACCTGTCCTGATCCCAGGTGTTTTATGTCTGATAGTTAATCTATTATATACAGTAACATCAGATACCTGTCTTGATTCCAGGTGTTTCATGTATGATAGTTGTAAGAAATCAATCTACGTTAAAAGATCGATTAGGAATTATTAGCTCATATCAATGACTCGGATCTTGAAGATTCAAATCATTGATTCGACTCAATTGAGTCGGATTGAATCAGATCCAAGATTCAAACTTTATCTGAAGTTTGTCCCGCAAATGGAGACATCACATGTTACTAATCTCGTCTATATTATTTCCGTGGCCAACAGTAATAACATAACACAGAATAGGGTTAAATTTTAGCAAGGTAACACGATCTATAGCTTGAGGCAATGACTTAGAAGCACATAAACAAGAACACAGTTCTTACAAAGGAGAACAAAGATTTATTGAGCTACACTATTCGATACATGAGGCTAATCTACGTAATAATCAAAACAACAAACAAACACACACACACACACACACACACACACACACACACACGTTCACGCACACACACACAGGCAGTTCAGAGGATGCAAAATGAGTTGACAAACAGTCCCGAATCATCTAGTATTTCGTACTAGATCTTAGAATCACCTGAGAAACCACGAAAGCAGAGATTTGACTCGTCTTTAGCTGCTTAAAATCATATGCACCAGATCAGAAAGAGACAACAGTTGTCGTGTCCTTGCGAGTTTGTTGAAGTCTTCTTGACTGGATTTTCCCTCACCGGGTTGGCTTGAGGAAACACGTGGCGCTCACGGGTGGCTTCTCTGTGACGTCGCTGGGATTCACCGGGCGTGAGTGGAGCTGGTTGTCCTGGGTGACCGGGGTAACGGACTCCGTAGAGAGTCAGTTCGCGGAAGTTTCAGCGGTTTCGAAACTTAAGAGGTTTGGATGAAGAGTTTGTGGTGACCCAACCGCGTGGTGGCGATTGGGGGCGGAGAAGCAACAGCGGGCGGACACCGGCTTGATGCTAAAAGGCGCAGATTTGACGCTGCAGTGGGCTTTAAGGGACACGTGTTGATCCGTCCCTCATGACGCTATCGTCCAATGAACGGCAAGATGAAGGGCGGGGCCACGCCCCGTACCAGTGTAATCAGGTTTAATCATTAACCAACTGCGAGAGACTTCACTTGGTAAAATCTCTGGTAAAATTGTAACTATCTGACATCAAATGTTACAAGACGAATATGGTTCGTATTTCAAAATTCTCATGTACAGCAATGTATTGCAAATAAAAAACATTTTGTTTAACACCAAACACGAAGCATTTCAGACACATACAGATCATTTTAGCCTGTCATAAGGGTAAAAAGCACACATTATGAACCTGGTTGGTTGGAATAAACACAGCACATCAATACCTATAAATGTCATTCAAAATATCAAATTTTGCCTTGGATATAACATTTATAAGATAATTGTATTTCTTAAGTCTCTGAATTCTTTTCTTTTGGGATCTCTTTGTCTCTGAGAAGCTCTGTCCATCTGTCAGGATGTGGAATGTCCCTAAGGGCGAACAAATGGCCGCCAGATCACATGATCGTTCATCCAAAAGTCTTGTGATGGAGGTCTTTCAAGAATTACGTTTTTGTCTAGTTGGTTAACGATTAACCAAAATTGCGGCCACATCTCTGTCCAACTTAGGGCCAGAGTATTAGGGGGAAGAGAGTCGAATGAATTGGCCCCTGTTATGCTGATCGTACAAGCCCCGGAGCGAATGAAGCAATTTGCGCTCAAAATTCCAAGCCTGATTCGAACTGGTCTTAATTCAGTGAGTTCCTTCATAGTTAATCTATTATATACAGTAACATCAGATACCTGTCCTGATCCCAGGTGTTTCATGTATGATAGTTAATCTATTATATACAGTAGCATCAGATACCTGTCCTGATTCCAGGTGTTTCATGTATGATAGTTAATTTATTACATACAGTAACATCAGATACCTGGTTAATCTATTATATACAGTAACATCAGATACCTGTCCTGATTCCAGGTGTTTCATGTCTGATAGTTAATCTATTAAATACAGTAACATCAGATACCTGTCCTGATCCCAGGTGTTTCATGTAGGATAGTTAATCTATTATATACAGTAACATCAGATACCTGACCTGATCCCAGGTGTTTCATGTATGATAGTTAATCTATTATATACAGTAACATCAGATACCTGTCCTGATCCCAGGTGTTTCATGTATGATAGTTAATCTATTATATACAGTAACATCAGATACCTGTCCTGATTCCAGGTGTTTCATGTCTGATAGTTAATCTATTAAATACAGTAACATCAGATACCTGTCCTGATCCCAGGTGTTTCATGTCTGATAGTTAATCTATTATATACAGTAACATCAGATACCTGTCCTGATCCCAGGTGTTTCATGTCTGATAGTTATTCTATTATATACAGTAACATCAGATACCTGTCCTGATCCCAGGTGTTTCGTGTATGATCTATTTTATTGAATTTAACATCAGATACCTGTCCTGATCCCAGGTGTTTTGTGTATGATGACTGTAATTAAAAATAGAAAATAAATATATGTTCTGTTAATTAACTAAGATCGAGTCAGAAAAATTAACCACGGTTTATTACAGAAAAATGTGGTATTTATTTGTTTAAACAGGACTGGTTACCACATTTTAAACTACAAAAACACGGTTAATCTAATGTACCACAGCCATTATTAATATTTTGTTGTTTACCATGGTAGTACAAAAGCCCCGAGCCTTTATTGTTGTACAACCATGTTGAATTTTCAGTAAAACGGAGTAAAACAAATGGCTACAAATGAAGGTTTACACTTCTCGTGGTCGACTGTTTTGCTAAAGAAGTCATTAAAATATAACATTATAAAAACAAAAAATAACCTGTATGATTGTTTTTTTTCCTTTTTTATCCATCGCGGTAGTTCTTTATCCATCAGAGCTAATGAGCCTATTTGAAATGACCGCGAAAAAAAAAAACTGTACTGCGCATGATCGGTGACCTCTCAGTATTGTTTTTTTTTTAGGGAGGCGTTTCCCAAACAGACCGAGCCACGCCCATTTTACGTCGCGGTAATGAAACCCCTGGAATTTAGTGCATGCCGACGGTCAGCTCACGTAAATCTGCAGTAGCCTGAACTTGTTTTTCGGTTCATAATGTACCAAGCTTTTCATTGGTCCGTTAAGATGCGATTTTTTTTATTGGCTACCGAAGTCAGTGGTTGAAATATTAATTTAATTACAGTACTCTGTAACGAATTGTGATTTTAAAAGTAATGAAGTAGCTTACTCAGCTTAATTTGTACTCAAGTACAAGTAAAATTACAGACTTAAAATTATACTCATGAAAGTACAAATACCCCAAAAATGTACTTAATTACAGGAATGTGAGTAAATGTAATTCGTTAACTCCACCACTGGCATTCATATTGTTTATCACCTATTGTTTTAGAATTTTTATTGTAACAATTTGTTACAAAGAAAGTAATTAAATATGTTAAATATGGGGAGGTCAAGATCACAATTTGTAGCTGTAAATAACACAAAATAAATAATGATGACTTGGCCTTTTGTTATACCCTAAATTGTCAACATATGCTGAGAGATACAACTCATAAAATTCTTAAATCATAAATATTTAAAAAAATATTTTGATATGTTTTGTATAGGTCAAGATAATATATAAAATGGCATGAATAGTTTTTTTTTTTTTTTTTTTTTTGCTTATTTTTCATTCCTTACTGTTTAAGGATTAAGATTTTTTAATATACACAGAAACAAGTCAGAAAATCTTAAGTGAGAAAAGGATTTTTGCAGAGTATTTATTCATTCATTCATTTTCTTTTCGGCTTAGTCCCTTTATTAATTCGGGATCGCCACAGCGGAATGAATGCCAACTTATCCAGCACGTTTTTTTCGCAGCGGATGCCCTTCCAGCCAATAATGTTAAAAAAATAAAATGTTGTCTGGGTTTTTGTTTGTCAGGTATAGCTAAATGGTCCTTGGAATTTTAGAAAGGAATGATTTTTTTGTCTAACGTTCTGCAGCTGTCTGGTCGTCAATACCACTGCATTCTCATCAAAGCATATCAATAATCCATATTACACTGTATTGTTTGGTTATAATTTTGTTATTTTCAGAATGCAACTTTATATATAAACAATACAACAACATGCATATCTCTATATAAAAACGTATAACTAGGCTACAATTAACCATTAAACTATCCAACTATTTGTGTTTTTAATTTTTTTTAATTAATTGTATCTAAATTAATTTGCAATTGGGCTTTTGTATATCTGAAATAATTTGATAAGTGTATCAATTGTGCATATTCTATAGTGAGTATAAAACTCACTTTCTGATACATTAACTTAGCGTTTATTTAGCGTAATATAATAAAAAAATATATGTTTATGAATATGACATTTAATAATATGGGAGCGTTGACTTCAAATGTGTTATTTGGCCATATATATTTCATCCGCATTAGGAACAACAGGGGTGTAAAACTGTGTGGGTCGTAAAACTGCCTAGATCCAAGTCTGCAGACGCCCCATGCGCTCCACACTCCTATCCAGTAGGTGGCGGGAATGCACCATGGAAGTTGGTCTGCCAACCGCTATTAACCCCACAAGAAGAAGAAGAAGGAGAACGTCACTATGACGTCCAGTGTGGGCTAGCTTTAGCAATGTTAGCTGTTTAACGGTGATGTAGTCAGTGTTTGATGATTTTTTAAGCATTTTGACGCTGATCGATATTTATGAGGGGAATTTATTACCGGTAAGTTAATGCTTTATTGTGCACCAAGAGCGCTTTGTGTAACGTTTCTGTCACATATTGTGTGATGATGAATATGAATGATTAAGCGAACGAAGGGTAAACGTCAACGGAGATCGAACAAATCTAAGCTGTTATTCATAAAGTCCTGATTTACTGGTGTAATCCTTATTTTAAGAAATCAGTAATAGTGATCTAATGATATAAACATTTTTTTAAAAACGACAGGGCTTTCATGAGTCTTACGCCAGGCCTATTTTGTTTATTAAATTACAATCTGATCAAATACAGTCCAAACAGCCGTTAAATGTATAGACATCATGAGATCACTTGTTCTAGGAGGATAACGTTATGAGTGATGCATTGTGGTGCAGTATCGATATCTAGTGTATATATAGCCATGCCCTGCCTATATGTATTAGGCCAGTGTTTCTCAACCACGTTCCTGGAGGACCACCAGCTCGGCACAATTTCCATGTCTCCTTAATCAAACACACCTGATTCAGATCATTAGCTTATTAGCAGAGTCTGAAAGACATGTAATGGGTGTGACCGATAAAGGAGACAAGGTTTAGAAACACTGCATTAGGCTTACAGACCCTTATGCATCCCTATTTGTGAATTGTTTTTTTTTAATGTAAAGTCATTAGCAATTTTAACGCATTGATTCTAAGTTTTTTCCTTGTTTTTGGAAGGATCATATGTTTGTTAGTAGGATTGTATGTGAAATGTTCAAGTCTTTGACATTACATTACATTTTATTTTACATTGTGTACAGCTCTGTGACATGTCGGTGAAGAGCCCATCAGATGTGCTCAATGAAAATGCATACATCTCATCCTCCCTGACCCTTGACCTCTGTTTATCACATGAAAAAAAGTTAGTTCTTAATGATACTTCTGGGTCTCAAAAGAGTCGTCATAGTTACTCCAGCACAACTTCCATCCAGCTCCTCAAAGACATTATGGGAGGACTAGATGATGATGATGATGCATCCCTCCGACACCAAGAAGGTGAATGGAGCAGAAATCAGGAAAATGAACACAGTCTTTCTGAAAGTAAAACCAAGTGGATGAAGGATGATAAGAACCAGATATGCAAGTTAGCAGAGCAGCAGCAGCAGCAAGACCAGAATTTAAACTTGGTCGAGAACAAGAATGAATCAACAGTTACAAATCCAAATCAGAACTCACAGAGGCACAGTGAAGAGAAGAACAAGACAATGAATGCGCTCTGTTCTGACCTGAATGATTGGGTGGCTGATGAATCTGTACTGATTTACTCTTCTGTCATGATGGAGAAGAATCAGGAAGAGTCAAGAGATGTGGATGTAGAAGAAGAGGAAAATTTAAATCCTAGTGGAGGCGAGAAAAGAGATTCATCTGAAATTCAAAAGAAACGTGCTGAAGGTAGTGGTAGAAATACTTGTTTGCTGTTCAGCAAGAATGGCATTCCTAGTGACGAGGACTCCAGCTGCATGTCACTGTCACAGGGAAGCACTGCAAGCAGCACCCCAGATGGTGAACCAGGTAGGTCACACAACAAGGTCGATGTTTACAGAAGAAATATTTTGTGATTGTATAACTGTGACCACACTTAAAGTAGTTAGAAACACATGACCTTACCTCATTGGATTTGACAGTGTGCCTGTTCACCAACCACTTGGCTAGGTTTGACATTTTTGCAAATAACACCTCAAACTAGCCACAATGTCATTTTCACAGTGAACAGGCATATTTAGGGATGGGTACCAAAACTCTGTACTTTATCAGTACCGGTGCTAAATCATAAAATACCAAAGTATCGATAAGTTCTGACGTTAACAGTTCTGCTATTGGTTTCGGAGAATTAGTGCTAAATAAATGTTACCTACGGTAGCATGATTTAAATGACCAACCTTTTCTAATTTGCAATATTTTATATTCATCTGCACTGTTGGCAATCTCACGTAAGAAACGTTCATCTTGTTCCGCCCAATACAACAGCAATAGCGTCAAGTATAAAAGCCTTCACAGTTCTTGGCTGTGCGTGCGCACTAAATAAAGGCTCGCACTGCAGACCCAAGCAAAAGCATAAGTCAGCCTGTACATAGAGCTAAGTACACACACACACACACACACACACACACACACACACACACACACACACACACACACACACACACACACACACACACACACACACACACACACACTCAATCAATCAATCAATCAATCAATCAATCAATCAATCAATCAAACAAACAAACAAACAAACAAACAAACAACAAGAGACTCGCGCGTGCACACACAGCTCATAAGCTTGCACTTAATAGAGACAACGCCCGTTGCAACAAGTTGTTTTCTTGTAAAAATTGAAATACAAACAGTCTACTAGCTAGGCATTTTTCAAACGTACATTAAGTGCAGAAAGACAAATGCAAAGTTTTCTACTGCTTGCCTACTATTGTTTCATCATCCACATCTCTATGCGAGCTGTCAGTGATATAAGGTCTCTCTAAATTAGTCTAATAATAAAGGGGTGGTCCAGAGTGTATTTTGAAGGCTTGGTTGTGTTTATAAGATTCAAAGGAATGTGTCCTCATGCTTGATTTTGTTTTTTTTTTTTTTTTTTTTTTTACAAATGAAGTTATTTTTTCATATATCTTACTTAGATTATATACTGCTACTCCGCTAACATGAAAACTAATATCATAAGTCCTAGTTCTTCTGAAACCCCTCAAGAGGCTCTGATTGGTCAGCTAACATAATGTGCTGTGATTTGCGTATTGGCTCCACATTACCAAGAAAAGCATCACGCCTCTACTAGCACGTGCTTTGCTTCTGCTGTGTAAATACAGTCAGTCAGTGTAACTGTCAGCTGAACCTCATGCATGCTCTCTAAAATAATACCTAATAATAAAATAATATAATTAATATATATTTGGAATAAGCATGTGTAAGTAATATGAAATGTAAATTGTTAACGATGCCAAACAGTATTTCCCGTTGTTTACATCCTTGTTTGTGTCCTTGCTACAATATACCGTTAATGCTAGAAACTATGCATGTAATAGATCAATTTTAACAAATAAGAATACTTACCTGTTGTGGCTCACAATCCACAGCTTTTTCTTTTATGGTTGGAGCTGCTTTGGGGAGTTTTTAGCCAGCACTGAACTGTCCTTTGTCAAGTGCTAGAGCTATATTTTTTATAATTCTCTGGAACAGAATTAAAATCAAGTTGTAAGCACTTCTTTTTGTTTCATGTCCTTTGAAAGCCCAAATACAGAAACAGAACAAGCTCTGTGGAAATAGCAGCGTTTGGACGGCACTTTAGCTTTCTCTGCTTTACATTACAGCGCCTCTGCCCTTATAAGAGTTATGGATTAGAAATGCTTTTAAAATACCTTCATGCTATTTGGTTTACTGTATTAATATTTTACATGTTGTGGCATTGATATACAGAAACACCAGAGTGAACCTACATATTATTAATTCACAAGACTTTGTCAAACAGTGAAAAGCAATGGCGCGACAGAAAAGTAGATACTGATCACTGATAGTCAGGGTGATTCAAAGTTCTCAGATGAGCCTATGTTATTCAGCGGTTATATAATAACATGCCTTCAAATGTCACAACTGACTAGTCAGAATAGAGTATTCCAGACAGCCATGTAATAAACAACAAAAAAACTTTTGCTGCTGCTACTGTTGCTAATCATGCTAAATGTATACATTTACAATTCTAATCATGTACAACAACACCTTATTGTATTTATTTATTAGACTCATTTTAAACTAATTCTATAACTCACTCATAAAAACTTTGTTCAACTTCTAAATAATAGATCTCAAACTCAAAATCAAGATTCAAATCTTTGATGATTAATGATTAACTGGCAGCTATACACTGAATGCAGTAATTTATCACATATTTATCATGGATAAATTGCGATTCATTATACTCCCACTATAAACAATAAAGTTATTAAAATAAAACATGTTTCATTGTTGTTTTTAGAGTCCTATTGGGATGGTAGTGCATTTGAAACTGACACGGATCTTCCTGCTGGTTGGATGCGAGTGCAGGACACATCAGGCACCTACTATTGGCACATTCCTACAGGTACCACACAGTGGGAACCACCTGAGACACTGGAGGAGAGACCATCAAGTGCTTCACCTGTAGTCACACCCTCTGATGAACCTCAGGTACTGTACACACGCAAAAATATTTTTTTGTTTGCAGTTATTAATTTTCTATTAAAGGACACCTATTTTACCCATTTTTTAAGATAAGTCTCCGGTGTCTTTAGAATATTTGTAAATTATACCTAATATTATACCTTTCTGAATATGGGAAGTTTGAGGTCCGAGGATTCTGTAGCTGTTTTTGTAGCCTGTGCCTTTAATGCAAATATGCTGGTTTTGCCCACTCGGTTATATCCACAAGTGCTGTCGTTAATCTGTGGGTCAGGTAATTAAAAAATAGGTTGCATGATATTTAAGTATGGGTGGGTCACACGTGGATGAGATCAATCACTGGTGATGCAAACTTTAACTATTTTCTCTAAAATATTAAGGTGTTTTAAACAATCTTGACAGACTGGCACAAATATGCTTTCATTTTAAAAATCGCTTGTCACGGCCAGACATGCAGTAAACATCTCCGTTCTCACAGGTTTCTGAGTTCTCTCATCATCAATCACTCTCAGTCTGGGAGCATGTTCAGTGCTGCGAATTTTGTTAAGCCTGTCCTGCCTCATTGTGGTCAAATGACTTGATTTAATGGAGGATATTGTGTATTGAGGAGGATATAGGCAAAGATATCGCAAAGAGCTGAGACCTGTGACGACTTTAAAGACCATATTTAGCTTGTTTCGCATTAATGTAGATATATTACATGTTTTAATTACATTATTGAATAAAATGAATAGCATTATTATTTGTAATCATCATCATTAATAATAAATAAACTAAAAATAATTTGACAGCTTCAGCTGTTCACATCAACATGACCGGCACATTCGGACTTCAGCACCACGCATCTTTAGCTTGAATTGAAATAGACTTTCCTTCCTAAAGGAAAAAATACAATAATTTTGCAAGGCGATTATAGTTACGTATTCGCAATTTCACATAAATCAGCATGTGAAAAATTAATTATTTCCTTTGCGCGCTCTCTCTCTCTCTCTCTCTCTCTCTCTCTCTCTCAGCAGCAGTTGACGCGCGCTGCACATGAGGGCACTACCATACCCAGCCATATCTCATAGCAAATTAATTTGCAACTTTGTTGCATAAAAAATAGGCTAAATAACAACATTTAATTACCAAACATATTTAAAAAAATGATTTGTAAAAATGAAACTAAAGAAAAAAGAAAATGAAAAGAACTGAAACCAAATGTTCTGTTCTGGAATGACAGGTGTTGCGATCAAATTAACTCGATGGAATGATAAACACGGGCAAATTTTTCAGAAAATAGCCTATTTTATTTAAATTAAAAATATGTTAGGCCTATAGTTATTTATATTTATATATATATTTTTAAACAGCCTATATTAAATTACCATTCATTTTAGCCTTAACGAATTATTGAACAGATTATTAATAAATTATCAAAGAACATTTTACTGAGCTCAGTGAAAAGTTTTGTATGTAGGCTAATATTAGAGCCATGGCTGCGGCGGATCAGCAACAGCCTATGTCTAAAACGAAACTGTTTCTATTATCAGACAAACAATAAACACATATCCCAAAGCGCAACATTGCGTTAGATTTTAGCAAATACAGAGGTGACACTGTTGAAGACTACTTTTGTGATGATGATCAGACCTGAAGCCCTGCGCGCTCAACTGAAAAACCAGACATGGATAAATGCCTTCACTGCATACAAACAGTCACGCGCGGGCGGTGAGTCCTCCGTCCGCCTCCCATCTGAAAGGACCTTAATGCATTGTTTCTTCTGTGTGAAGATAAATATAATTTAATTTGCTTTTATCCATTTATATTATATGCACTTTGCAGCAGTCCTGCTGATAACGGCATGGAACTATCGAACCACCCGAAGTCACCATCAAATCCTGTCCCACGCCACACTGTCTTGTTTGAAATAATTTTTGTCTCAGCGCCTATTTAGCTGTAAGAGCGCGGTGATTTGCATTATTTTCTAAGATAAAACATAATGCATATAAAGTAGGTTAATAAATAAGTTTTTAAAAATCAGCCGGAAGTTAAGGCCTATTAAATACGTTTAAAAATAGTTCAATAAATGAGCAAATAAGAAACATAACCCTGCCGCGCCCCCTTACCGTGTCGGCGATCTTACGGACGATATGGCGATCTGAAAAATTCTTTTATTGCTCAACACTAGCTGTGAGATGTCATTGGTCTGTCATAGCATATGGTCTGTTCTTCACGGAAGCTTTAACAGAAGTGTGTGCCGCATGTTCACCTCTGACATACTCAGCCTGTATCCTAGTTTGGGTTTTTTACATATAATGTTGCATTACATAAAATGTCTTATATTTTATTTTTATAGTTTATATAGCTATAAAATGAATGCTTAGCCTATTTTGTTGTGACGATTAAGCAAAAATCATAATGCAATGCATATTCGGCTCATTCTTCAGTAGCTTCAACACAATAGGCTGGTAGCCTAGATTTAAACGGATCGTTTATAAGTATGAGCAATTAATCGATTAATTGATCGTTAATTTAAGTGATCATAGATCACGGGATTTTGTAGAAACTGACATCCCTAGTTATAACTTTTCCCTGTGGTCATTTGATGTATTTGTTGTGGATTAAATTTAAGGCTTTCTGCAACGATCAGTCACACACAAATGATGGTATAAACTTTCCAATTTGTGTACCTCTTGCATAAAATAATTTAAAAATAAAAACTAATTTCTCAGTAACACATACACACACTCATACACTCACACACACACACACACACACACACACACACACACACACACACACACACACACACACACACACACACACACACACACACACACACACACACACACACACACACACACACACACCCACACACACACACGTTTAACTTTGCACTTTTTTGCATGTCAAATGTGACAGGATACACATTATACACTGTAGTATGGATATGTTATGCTAATGTGTAAAATAAACCTGATTTAAATAAACCTTAGCTATTTACGTATACGTATATGCTGCACCAGATAGTTGCGTTTGACACAAACAGCCATACCGTTATTTAAGTTGTTTGAAAACGGCAAGATCAGGGCCCCGTGTCAGAAGGGTGGTTAAGTGAAAACTCAGAGTATGTTAACCCTGAAATGAGAGAAACTCTGGGTTTTCCATTTTAAAAATGGCAGGTTTGTCAAACTCTGGAAAGCAGGGTAAGTCAAGCCTGTTTCTGAAGGAGAGGTAACTTTAACTCCGAGTCAGTTACCGTGGTAACTTATTCTGTGAACCTAACCTGGTCAGGAGCAGGTTTTATTCTCTAAACTCTGAGTTTCTGTCGGTCTCCTCCTCTATTTTAAAGATGAAGCGTCATTTCTCACCTTATACCTTACGTTTCCAGTCACCTATTTATATCCAAAATGAACATAAAAAAATCGGTTGATGGAAACGTCAAGATGGACATAACTTTTGAAAATAGGCATAAAAAACATACGCATAACTGAGTAGGATAAACTTTTTATTCGATAAGAAAAGATGCGCATAATCTACGATGGAAACTTTTTACCGAACAAATTTCAGTATGTGTATTAAAAAAGGTTTGTTATAAGAGATCATATGATGATGAAATTGTGTGTTAATGGACAAACCAGCAGGCTGAGCACATTGTAAAACATCTGAAATGTTGTTTTGGTCATTCTTAACGCCTTAACTGTTTTAGTATTAGTGTTGTTGTATTATTAATGACCTCCAGAGCATCTGGAGT
Organism: Danio kyathit; assembly: GCA_903798195.1. Lineage (NCBI taxonomy): Eukaryota > Metazoa > Chordata > Actinopteri > Cypriniformes > Danionidae > Danio > Danio kyathit. Next base: position 11,779,552 of record LR812528.1, on the reverse strand, counting down.
GTGTCGAGAGCATCTGTTCTCCGCGTCTCATGGCTTCAAACGCCACCACGTGTTCATTGTGTGTCGGCATTGTCTTCTGAGGTGAAAGTCATTCATTAAATAAAGAAAAGATTCACGCAGCTTCTTCTACTGCAGTAAATTCTGTTTTTACTGTTGATATTTGGTGCCAGTTAATCAGGAAGTGATGATTTTGTTCTTATTGACTATGATGGAAACGCTATTTTATTCGCTTGTCTTTTATGCGATATTCCAGTTTTGCACATAAATTTAATTAGCCTTTTTGGATGGAAACATAGCTATTGCCTACATTTCAGTCACACAAAGAATAGTCACGTACGAGAATGGCTTGTTTTTTTTTAATGAATAATTAGCTTAAATTCACTGACCTTTGACAGGGACATGTACTGTAACTAGATTTAAGGGGCTTATTAATGGGATTATTATTTAGTACTGCTTGCATTCTAAATGTCATATCAACCTCTACCACTTGATCAATAATAAAGGCATACACACAAGTGCACTTTTACATCTATTAAGAACTCAACTTTAGAAATTTTATCCTAAATGATCAACGTGTGTAAAAGTGAGAACCTTAAATTAAACGTTTCCACTGAACATTAAGCTAAGGATATATGCATTCTTGTTTTGTCAAGTTTGTTGTAGAAACTATGCAGTAGCCTATTTTATGTAATTTAATCCATAAAATAGGCTACTCAAAGTTGATTGACCTAACTCAGATCAGCTGTTCTAAAACCGAAAATTCAGATGGCCCTATCATACACCCGGTGCAAGACGTGTTTCTATGACGTGTTGCTATTTTCGGACCAGCGCAAAACTAATTTTCCTGTTTTCCACCACGTTGTTTAAATAGCAAATCGATTTGCGCCACTTTGTGGACTCATGGGTGTTTTGGTCTAGATAAGAGCTGTGTCAAGGCACATTGTTGGCACGTTGCTATTTTGAGGAACTAAAATAGACTGCACAATAGACCAGCTGAGAGCAGGTCTAAAGTCCAGCGCAGAGCACATTAGTTGTGCGCCTTCCTTACACATTGCTTAATACACACAGGATGTACAGCAATACGCAAATATCTTTACAAATGAAAAAGATTTAAAGGAATAAAATATTACTATATTAATATATTTTCAGTTAAAATATTAATAAAATTTTCTACATAAATATAAAAACCACTGCCTTCATCTCGGGGGGCTTTTTCAGTTTATTCATGACAATTTGCTTTTGTATAATGTTACTATTAGTAGTAGTATTATTTATTATATGCATATTTATATTTGTTTTATTAAAAACAAGTTTAGATTTGCTCACCTGTCAGGTTTAAGACCATATAGGGCATAGCATGTGTGTTTGGATATAACTCAGTTTTTTTAACACTCTTCGTTATTACTGTTCATTTATTAGTTTGCTGGAACTTAGAAATGAATTTAGAAATAGTTTTGAAACAAATCTTTGCGCTTAACAAACTAAATTAATTATGTAGGCTAATGGATGTCTGTCTGTACAACACGTTTCCTTATCCACGAAAGAGAGTGAAAGGGAAAGTAAAGAATGAGGAGGCTCATTCTCTCATTCTTGCGCTGCAGATGGTCTGTTTAACTGTTTTGTCGCTAGTAAAGCGCTCAGTTTTTCCACTTACAAAGTCTGCCATGTAAATAGCAAATGCGCCATGGCGCGGCGCAAATGACTTTTAAAGAGAATGGGAGATGAGACTCTGATTGGTTTATTCTCAAATCACACCTATAACTCATTAAAAGAATAAGCTCAAACCTGTAAACTATGCGCCGCGGTGCAGAGTGGATTTTTCCGTCCTTAAAATGGCAAAAGTGGATTCTGACATGCCCTTGATGCTTTTGCACCCAGCGCTTTGGACTTTGTGCCTAGATTGTTAAAATAGAGCCCTGTGTTTTTAATCTCTCGGTAAGTCAACTCAGAATTCAAGTTTAAACTCCGAGCTGGTTAAACCTCCTTACTGAAACAGGCCTCAGTACTACTACTTTGCTGAACCTCTGTTTTTTTTTTTTTTTTCTTTGTGCTGTTGTGCCATCCAAAAGTGCTCAGTATGAGAATTATTTCATGCAAAAAAAAATTTTGTCTGCGTGTGCATTTACAGCCCATATTTCTCAGCCTGATTGTTCAAATTCACCAAAAACATGTGGATTGGGGGTCTGCATGACAAAAAGCTATGCTTATTGGTTGAGAGAGAACAGTTTGAACCAATCAAGGAGGAGGGACAATGCATCAACAATCATGTCTGATTTGTCCAGAGACACAAACCACATCCATTCCTTTTGTCAAATCAGTATTGTCAAAATGTCATGACGTAACCACACTGATTTTAGAGCCTCTGAAGCCCCTGATATGTTACATCGATGAAAAGCTGTTACTCTTTTCTTTATGCCACTCTCTTCTATAGTCCACACATGGAAGCAACCAATAAACTTTCGCCTCAAGTCAAGCTAAATTAGGGCTGGACAATAATTCGATATCAATATATATCGCGATAGATTCTTTTTCAATAACGGTGATATGATTTTTAAGCCCATTTTCGGTATATCGATGTAAATTTGCATATATATATATATATATATATATATATATATATATATATATATATATATATATATATATATATATATATATATTATTATTTATATAAGATCTTATACATTGTATCACTTGTCACTGAATAAAGTTCAGTGCTCAGCTGTCAGAAAGAGCGTGATGTCACTTGCCTGATGACGTACACCACAGGCACGGTGCCAGTGCTCCGTTGCAGAAAGTTTTAGCTACAAAATGAGTGCCCTGATGTGAATAAACAAGCTTCCACAAGTAAGAATGCAGACAAAATAGTTGATAAGAGAGGATTGACTAATGCAGTGGTGTGGAAGTGGTTCGGCTTTTTAAGTTCAGATAAAACTAGTTTTGGTGCTCTGCAAAATGTGCCGGAGAGTGGTGCCGACTAGCAGCGGGAACAAATCAAACCTGTTCCACTATTTGAAGCGGTTACACCTGATAAAACGTATTGAGAGTCAGAACATGAGGCATCATAAAAGTTTAAGCCAACCTGTCGCTTCACAATCACCACCGTCCACCTCCGCCGTGTAGGATTTAAATCAAACTTTGCTTATCAACATGTGCATATACACCTATAAATTACTCACATATAAACCTATACTATTGAATGTTCAAAAAAGGTATGAAACTTGCGCATATAACCTACAAATAAACTTGATGAATACATACACCCACACGCACATGCATATAAACTCGATCCTTGCATATACTTCTGCATTAACAACACACGCACATACATAAAAACTCGATCCTTGCATATACTCCAGCATTAACACACGCACATACATATTCAATTCAATTCAATTCATCTTTATTTGTATAGCGCTTATACAATGTAGATTGTGTCAAAGCAGCTTCACATGGAAGATTATAGTGAATATATACATATAAACCCGATCCTTGCATAAACACTCACATACACTCGCTGCATGCTGGCAAACATATTTATCAGGATGCAGGTTTGCAAATCTTTGAAATAGAAAGAATGTGATTAATAGAGCTATTAAATCTGTTAAATAATGAAAACGTGCTATATAAAATAATCTTTAAAATAGATCTTTCTGAATGAAATGCCTACTCTACTACATTCGTTAGAAAAAACAGAAATTGTTTCTCTAGAAACTGCGTCACAATACGAAAAAGAATAATGATCGCAGCTTCCGGGTAATGGGGACTTTAAATAATAGCGGAACAAAAAACAAAGGAAAGCACCAAAATAATAGGATATTCATGTCTGCTTTATTCGTAATTACAAAATAAGAGCCCTTCAAATCTGCTGTGTCTCAGTTTTCAAATATGAATTTACAACCTTTTACAGGTACGTCTGAATTAAAAAATAAGAGCTACACAAATCTTATATATTATTCTTATTTTATAATTCCACATTAATTTTAATGACATTTTTAATTCAGTGACAGCAGTATTTTTTTAGGGGAGGCGCTTATTTTATTATATTTACAACCTTTTACAGGTACGTCTGAATTAAAAAATAAGAGCTACACAAATCTTATATATTATTCTTATTTTATAATTCCACATTAATTTTAATGACATTTTTAATTCAGTGACAGCAGTGTTTTTTTAGGGGAGGCACTTATTTTATTATATTTACACATCATATTTGAAAAGAGGATTTACAGTAGTTGACACAGTAGCAAGATGAACTATGAATTTGAGGTGAGCCTGGCTTGTGAAATCAGTCAGTTTAATTTGTATACATTTGTGAATACAGAGACATAACAGTGCTTTCTATCAATAAGATTTGAAGGGCTCTTATTTTGTTATTACAAATAAACCAGACCCGAAAATCCTGTTATTTTGGTGCTTTCCTTTGTTATTTGTTTCGTTATTCTTTAATATTTCATCATCAGACAGTGTGGGGCTGTGATATATAATGACAAAATGCGTTCAGGGTAGTGGTATTTGTGTTTAGATCGGTTCTTTGGTGTAATATGCAGTTTATGGGTGCCCAAAAAAATTACGTTGACTAGAATGTCCTGGTGCTGTTGACTTAGCTCGCCCAACCGCAGTAACGTCACCCCTTTACTGTACAACTTTTCTACACAGACAGTGATAATCAGATGAGAACTTCTTAGACAGAAGTCAGCTAAAGCTAATAAATCCCTGGCATTAGAGTCGCTTTGCTGATCTTTAAACTCTCGATAAAATGAGTTATGTTTTTGTCTCTGTCCAATGACAGTGCGCTTTTTATTTACAAACGAAAGAGGGTTTAGCTCAACTTGAGGCGAAAATTGATTGGTTGCTCCCACATGTGGTCTGTCCAATGACATTTTTTACTCCATTTATTTTCAACTAGAGAAAAGCATGTAGCAAAAGGAAAAGAAAAGCAAGTGGCAAATAGAGAGAGAAAAGCATTTATCAAATGCCCTTTTAAAAAGCTGTTCAATTTCAACTCAACTCAATTTATTTATAGAGCACTTTCAACAAACCACAATGGGTACCAAAGTGCTGTACATAAAAACAGATAAAACACATGCAAACATACAAGGAGCCAAAGTACCTAAAATCACAACACATGATTAAAAGCTAAAGAAAATAAGTGTGTTTTCAGTGACCTCTGAAAAGACTCAAAAGTTGGAGCTGTTCTTATGGAGGGTGGAAGATCATTCCAGAGTCTAGGAGCTGCTACTGAAAAAGCTCTATCACCTCGACATTTCAAGCGTGATCGTGGAACTTGCAAATAGAGTTGATCCTTAGAGCGAAGAGATCTCACGGGTTGGTGTATATTAATTAACTCAGAAATATACTCAGGGGCCAGGCCATGGAGGGATTTAAAAACATACTGCAGTACTTTGTACTGAATTCTAAACTGGATCGGTAGCCAGTGTAGTGAAATCAGTACAGGTGTAATGTGCTCTCGTTTTTTTGTGCCTGTTAAAAGCCTGGCAGCTGCGTTCTGGACCAGCTGCAGTTGCGAGAGAGAGCCCTGACTCACACCCAAATACAAAGCATTGCAATAATCCAGACGAGAAGAGATGAAAGCATGAACAACCTTCTCTAAATCACTGAAAGAGAGGACAGACTTCAGCTTGGCAATATATCTAAAATAGAAAAAACTATTTTTGACAACTGCATTAATTTGCCGATCAAATTTAAGCTCAGAGTCAAAGATAACACCAAGACTTTTTACGTAGGAATGTATTTTTCCAGGGAGCAATGACATATTGCCATTAGAATCCGAACCTTTTTGACCAAAAACAATAAATTCACATTTGTCCTCATTCAGTTGGAGAAAGTTATTCGCTAATTTGTGCATTTAAATGCATTTTAAATGATCTATAAATGTATGTTTTTATTATTTGATTAATCAGTGTTTTCAAACATGAATTAAATAAACATTTATAAAATTGCTATTTACTTATACATTTAATAGATATTTTTATATGCATTGATTTATTGCTTTATTAAGTGACATTTAAACACAATTAAAATGAACACATTTAAATATGTCTATTTATTTGTCCATTAATTGTCCATTTAAACTGTGATTTTATTTATACACATTTTAATGCTTCAATTATTAAATTGATAATTTGATTCTTCATTTTATTTCTACCCGGCACTCCTGGTCCTCCATAGTTTCGGTCTTTAAGGGTTAATATAACATTATAATTGTCTAGTTGAGCAGCATATTCTTTTAACCCACAAGTGAGTACAAAAAATACATGTTTTTAACATTGCTGCATTTTGTATTTAGATTGCATGGAATGATGTTTCACACCAGAACACATTCAGTGGTGATGAACTCTGGCAGGTAGGTTAATAATGAAGTCTCAGATAATATCATTAGATTTTTTTTAAGATAATATTATCAGGGTTCCTACGGGTCATGGAATTTTAAAAGATCTATTCCAGAAATTAAAAGTCAGAAACTTTTTTTATATTTTTTCCATGGAATAATTTTGGGCTTTTGTTTGTAGCTTTCAATTTGTTTCCGCTTATCAAAATATATTTTTTTTTCTATACTATTTTTTTTTTTTTTTGCATGGTATTGTTTCACCCCTGTTGTTATGGATAAGCTATTTTTCAGCTCTATTTTATTCCTTTTGTGCTTATCTGTGTGTACATTGAGGAAAAATTTACTTAAATGATTTTAGCAAATGGCTGCAATATAACAAAAAATGAAAAATTTAAGGGGGTCTGAATACTTTCTGTACACACTGTAAGTTACCGAAAATGTTACGTTTTTAAAAACTATTGCAATATAAAAAATGGGAAAAGGATAATTTAACAGCCACATAAAACAGTAAGTAATTATAAGACTGTAAACCGCAAACAGTAACTTTAAAACATCAAGTAGCTTTTTAGTCAGTGAAGGTCAAGGAATATTGATATTTGGCTTTAAAGTGGGAACCCTGTATAATGCAGTTTTGTTTTCTATTTTTCAGACGGAGGTTGTATCTTCTGATGAAAGTCTGAAGGAGTTTGAGGGAGCAACTCTACGCTATGCCTCAATCAATCTCAGGTACAAGATAAATCAAAGGTTCCAATATACATAAAGTTTAGCATTATACAGCATGGTTTCCGCTACATTCATTCTTCCATGGCGGGGCGCCACACCAAAACATTCAGTTGTTTTTTTTAATAGCTGGTTATAATCCCACCAAAACGTATAAAAAGGTAAGTGAATTATATTATAACAGTGCGAACTTTTCTGTAATCGGAATAGTGCTGTGCGTTATTTGTTTAACTCTTTAAGGTGATTGATTGACTGACTGACTGACAGGTGCGTGATGCGTGAGGCCAGTAATCATGACGTAGCTTTCAGTTAAGATGAACACAGTTTCCATAATTATACTTTATAGATAAAGGTCTATGACTCTGCATACAACAACTTTATCTTGCTGGAGTTTAGAGCCATTTCACTTTACTTCAGGACGCATTAATGTCGGTCTGTGGGTCTTTTGGAAACATTCATAAATATTCCTAGCAAATCTAATAAATGTTGGAGACATACTTGTTACAGAAACGCACTAAATCGCGCTTCAGCAGTGTTTATTTGAGAGCGAACAAGAACATCTGTACTTGAGCTGTGTATATTTGAGGGCGTGCAAAGAAGTTTTGTGCACGAACAGAAGATATCGGCATGCAAGCAAAGAGATTCACATGCTCGTATTACATGAATGCGATCTCAACTATTATACTGCGCTCACGACATTTGTCATTGAAATAACGCCATCGGTAGTTGGTAGATTTGTGTAAAAGGCCTGCCACCACAGCTGGAAAAAAGCCTAGAGGAAACACTGTACAGTATTACCACAATAACTTTAACTTTGCATTGACATTTATGTACCTAAAGACACTTCTGTTTCATTCTTGGCATACTCCTTTCTTTTTTTAAACTGAACCCGTAATTTTGGTTTTTGAGCAACAGGTGCACTGACTTTTTTCTGTCTCATTTTCTTTTGTGTTTAGTTTTTCTCAGACTGAGGAGGAAGAGGAACAGACTTGTTTCAGCAGTATTGAGGGTTCAAAGGTAAAAGCATAGATGGCTGACCACATACACAACCTCGAAATGCTTGTTTTCTTCATGTTTGTGTTTTACAGTGTTTTGCAGTGCGTTCTCTGGGCTGGGTGGAGATAACAGAAGAGGAAATGGCTCCTGGCAGGAGTAGTGTTGCTGTTAATAACTGCATTCGACAGTTGTCCTACCAGAAACACAATCTAGATGACACAGCTGGCATCTGGGGTGAGGTATGTGCATCTGTTTGAAATCATTAGAATTTTAAGGAAGGAAGCATCAAAGGAATGATCATTCAGGATTGGTGGGTCCACCGTGGTCATTTGAAACACCTTAAGATGTCAAAGCTATTGCCTCATGTAATCGGTAACTAGTGAACACTTTGACAGGGTATATGCAGGAATCCTAAATTAATTTATAATTAGTAATTTCAATACTTTAAGACTTTTTAAAGACCTTCTCAGAATATTTTAAGACCTCATCGTAGGGCTGGGCGATATGGCAAAAAAAAAAAATCTAGATTTTTTCATAAAGTTTGACCGATTTACGATTTCGATTAGATTTTTTTTTTTTTTACTGTGTAACTATAGTCAACTTAAAACATTACAACAACATGACTGAAGTAACAATCTCTTTATAAGTAACTTGAAAAACCATCTGGTTAAGGAACATGTATTTTTAATGGCCATACATACATAAATTAATAAAGGTGTAGCCTATTACTTTCCTATAGACAAATTCCTGCTTGACGTTTTAGAAAATATTTGTGCGTAGCTATATTAAAGATCATTGTGAACAACAAAAAACCCCACAGAAACCTGTTACATATCTATCTATGTTTAAATGTCTATTTTATATTTAACTGAATCGTATAATAGCCTATAGCTGAAATGTTGAAAATTGCTCAATTTATTTTTATAAAACATTTGTCAAAACGTATTGATATTTTTTCCGAGTAAAAACAATACCAACATTTAAGAATCCATATTTATTTTATTTATTCATTCATTTTACTTGTTTATTGGTGCATATATGGGTTATGATTTAATTCATAGCTACAGTACCTTGGACAGCTACTGTGCCACTCCATAAAGCTTTCAAGCAAAAGTCCAAATTGAAGAAAGATTTGACTTTCTGCGGTGACAGCCAACATTCACAGCACGCCGTAACCGTCCTTCAGGTGGTGCGCAGGTATAAAATACAAAACCAGACGTCTGGGCTTTGAATTAGATGCAATTATTTCCTCGTTGTTCAAAGAGTCTGCAAGTTCGTGTTCCATGGATATATGTTGTTGTTGATTCGATGCGCAGCAGGAAAAAAAGGCTTTCAGCAGTGCATGTAGTCGCTGGTAAAGTTCTCATCCAGATCAGAGCGATCTGTGCTACCGAATACAGCGCAGAATGCAATAAACTCACGCTCAGTCAGGCGAAGTAAAGGTCTCATTGCCTATACAGGCAGTGCAGAATTATTAGGCAAATGAGTATTTTGACCACATCATCCTCTTTATGCATATTGTCTTACTCCAAGCTGTATAGGCTCGAAAGCCTACTACCAATTAAGCATATTAGGTGATGTGCATCTCTGTAATGAGAAGGGGTGTGGTCTAATGACATCAACACCCTATATCAGGTGTGCATAATTATTAGGCAACGTCCTTTTCTTTGGCAAAATGGATCAAAAGAAGGACTTGACAGGCTCAGAAAAGTCAAAAATAGTGAGATATCTTGCAGAGGGATGCAGCACTCTTAAAATTGCCAAGCTTCTGAAGCGTGATCATCGAACAATCAAACGTTTCATTCAAAATAGTCAACAGGGTCGCAAGAAGCGTCTGGAAAAACCAAGGCGCAAAATAAACTGCCCATGAACTGAGAAAAGTCAAGCGTACAGCTTCCAAGATGTCAAGATGCCACTTGCCACCAGTTTTGCCATACTTCAGAGCTGCAACATCACTGGAGTGCCCAAAAGCACAAGGTGTGCAATACTCAGATACTTGGCCAAGGTAAGAAAGGCTGAAAAACGACCACCACTAAACAAGACACACGAGCTGAAACGTCAAGATTGGGACAAGAAATATCTCAAGACTGATTTTTCTAAGGTTTTATGGACTGATGAAATGAGAGTGAGTCTTGATGGGCCCGTGGCTGGATCTGTAAAGGGCAGAGAGCTCCAGTCCGACTCAGACGGAGGTGGAGTACTGGTTTGGGCTGGTATCATCAAAGATGAGCTTGTGGGGCCTTTTCGGGTTGAGGATGGAGTCAAGCTCAACTCCCAGTCTTACTGCCAGTTTCTGGAAGACACCTTCAAGCAGTGGTACAGGAAGAAGTGTGCATCCTTCAAGAAAAACATGATTTTCATGCAGGACAATGCTCCATCACACGCGTCCAAGTACTACACAGCGTGGCGGGCAAGAAAGGGTCTAAAAGAAGAAAAACTAATGACATGGCCTCTCTGTTCACCTGAACTGAACCCCATAGAGAACCTGTGGTCCATCATCAAATGTGAGATTTACATGGAGGGAAAACAGTACACCTCTCTGAACAGTGTCTGGGAGGCTGTGGTTGCTGCACGCAATGTTGATGATGAACAGATCAAAACACTGACAGAATCCATGGATGGCAGGCTTTTGAGTGTCCTTGCAAAGAAAGGTGGCTATATTGGTCACTGTTTTGTTTTTGTTTTGTTTTTGAATGTCAGAAATGTATATTTGTGAATGTTGAGATGTTATATTGGTTTCACTGATGAAAATAAATAATTGAAATGGGTATACATTTGTTTTTTGTTAAGTTGCCTAATAATTATGCACAGTAATAGTCACCTGCACACACATTTCTGAAAGACTATTGATCTATGTATCTGTATATACACATATATATACATACACATATATATATATATATATATATATATATATATATATATATATATATACATATATATATATATATATATATATACATATATATATATATATATATATATATATATATATACATATATATATATATACACACACACACACACACACACACACACACACACACACACACACACACACATACATACATATATATACACATGCATAGATCAATAGTCTTTCAGAAAAGACTATTGATCTATGGGACTTTGTCAGAGCTTGACAGGAACTTTACAGTACACAGTTTATGGATCAGTTCCTTTCTCCATTTAACAAGTGTAAGTAACTTAAGTGCGATTAAATGGGTTGCCTCCTTGTTTTCTCTAGCTTGCAAATTATTTGTGTTTTGTTACTTGTAACCATTCCACACGGCTTGTACTATATCTGCTTAACGTCTAAAATCACGTTGAAAATGCGTCGCGTGCTGCTTTGTTTACGGATTTAAATGAGTTTGTGAGCTCGCGATCCACTACCGTTTGTCTTTGCTATGGCCACTATAAGCTTTTCTTACACACGTGTGGCGGTCAGGTTTCAAAATAGTTCCACTTTTGCCACTGTGTGGATTAATACTGAATGTATGTCATGGTTAAGAATAGAGCAATATGCTAGTGTTAAACTGCATTGCTTTAATGCACTGCTGCATTGAGTTCACACATATACTCTGCACTCTGACTACTTAAATGGTTGATAAGCCGTGGTGGGCATTTCTCTCTGTCTCACACTGAACGAATCATATGGGAGTCGTTAGAATAATTAGGTAAAAATAAATGCGTATTTTAGGACAATGAAAGTGTTTTTTGACCTTGCATGCATATCAGACTGTTGTTGGAGACCCCCAAAACCAAAATATGATCTTTTTTAATGCATAATAGGGGCTCTTTTAATATTGGTTTGTAATTACCCAAATATTTTTAAAGCCTCAGAGTAAGGGTTTTTATTTATTTATTTTTTTTTAAATAATTTCAAGACGTGGCAATTTAATTACATTTATTTTTAAATTATTTTTTTTAATGAATAGATATAAAAATTGTACGTGTGCATAGAAAAAGGTTTGTAGCTTTGTATTGTGCAGTGCAGTTTTGGTCACGAAATTCAATAGCACACATTCAAATTGGGCACCTTTTGTGTTTATCGTACTCAAAATTGAGCAGTATATCTGTAACTGCTTCTTTTAGGACAGTTTGAAAAAGCAGAGTCTATTTGAGAGTGGAGGTATCGACTCTTGTAGTCAACTCCCCATCCATAGATTGAAGCAGAGATGGGAGACTTGAGTCATATGACTTAACTCGGGTCAGACTTAAGTCACAAAATTGAGGACTTGAGACATGCTTGACAAATATCCAAAAAAGACTCGACTTGACTTGGACTTGACTGTCATGACTTGAGACTTGACTTGGACTTGAGTTAAATGAGTCGAAATAATATGTTTTTGTTAAATACATAATCGTTTGCTATATATTTTGCATTTAACAACAAAACAAAACCGAAAGTTCTACGTCACACATGCGCAGTATTATCAGCTCCTCGGTCCGAAAGATTCAGGTTCTCTGTACTGTTTCGAATAAAGCACTGCAACCGATTTCTGACTCGAGTTGATGATTTTTAAGTGGATATCTTGGGATATTTTTTTTTTTTTCCATGTCAGAGGGAGATCCAGGCAAGTTAAAAAGTGGGTAACTTTAAGTAATATGTGGATTAGTGTTTATTGGAAATGCAAACCATTTTAAAAGAATCAGTTGGATTTGCTGAACTGGAGCAATCGGTTCATTAAGAAGAACCACTCAAAATGAGTCATTAGAGTCATTAGAACGATGCATTTGGACTTTACTTGGGCGGGCCGCCCGAGTATATTTAGTGACATGGTTTTTTACTATTATTATCATTCTTCTACACTATTTTGTATCCGCCTAATATAACCAAATATCCGCGGTCGATGTAGTGGGAAAATCCTCTTTCGTTTACCCGTTTTGTTCTGTGCGTGCTTGAGCTGACCGGTCAGCACCCCCGCACTGCAGATCCACAGAGATGTGCCTTTTTGGCTCTTAACAATCTGTCCGGCCGCCTTTCTAAATGTCCTAAAATGTCCGGGATTCTGCTTTTGCTTTCTAAAGCTGTCGTTCGTATGCGTTTTTGCATTATCTTTTTATTTAAGGCTACTTGTGCTTGGCTTTGCAGTTGACTGAGCGCACAGTCGCGAGAGAAACATTCAATAATTCATTCCTTAATCTAAACAATTCAGAAAAACTTCACTGTATACTCTGAGAAGACGAAATGACTGGTCTAAACTGGCTGCAAAATATACCTACACCATTAGGAATAGTTAATCAACGCATTTGCCTTATTTAAATAATATACATGTTTTAATCTTGTAAATATGATCATTTTTAGTGATATTGTTTCTATTTCTTTTTCTGTCATTTATTTCTTATTTGCTGTATATTTTATTAATTTGATGATGTCATTAGGCTATAATACATACGCTATTTTATATACATATCTAAAATGTTTTGGCATTCAAGTTTGTTTTGAACTTGAAAGAGAGAAGCAGTTTTATCTGTCAGCGGTGCACATGGCTCCTGAATAGCATAAAGGAAAGAGAAAGTGGGTCTTTTTTAAACAGTTTTTTTTTTTTTACTTTAACCCATTGAAAATAAACTGTGTATAACAGTGTCATAATAAATGAAATTATTGTTAAAATTTTAATTATGTTGTGTTTGTCACATATAGTTAATATGTGATGTGGGTTAATGGTGTGTTTCAATCCAGCTACCACCCCAAGTATATTTCAAACCTATGAGAAGCACTGATATGAATACAATACTATGCTAATGTTTAAGTTTTTGACATGTTAGGGGTTAAGTTTAATCAAAAAAAGATTGCAATAAAACAATCTGTTAAATGCTATATTCCAGTTTTTTTACTCGCATGCATAATTTTTTTTCCCACGATACATTTTTTTTTAAAAAGAAGAATTAAGTTTGGCAAAACGAGAAACCATTTCAGATCATGGATCTCCAAACCTGTCTGTAACGTATGTGTGAAATGGGCTATACTGTATATAATATCTGGAATCTAAAGGTTCAAAATTGCCTTTAGAGTTTATTCTTAGCAATGCATTTTACTAATCAAAACATTTTTGTTGGGGTTATTTAAATGTACAAAATGTCTTTGAGGAAGATGACCTTTACTTTTAATATAAATTTTTTTATTTATTTATTTTTTTTGACCAAAAATGTACCTGTGCACTATAAGATTGTTTTTGTGATTGGGGTCGCGTTTAATTAATATTAAGATATTTTAATGGCTTTGAAATAAGCACACACATTCCCCTAAGCAGAAAGCCATCTGATTCACTAGTAATGAAAGTAATTTCAAATGACAGTTTATGTGTGTGTGTGTGTGTGTGTATATATATATATATATATATATATATATATATATATATATATATATATATAGACTTGACACGACTTGAAATAAGCAATGACTTGACTTGAGTCCGACAAAAATTGACTTGACTTGCTTGAGACTTGAAGGTTATGACTTGAGACTTGCTTGTGACTTGCACATGTGTCACTTACCCCCATCTCTGGATTGAAGGGAATAAATTGAATTACGCCTCAGATGTTTGCATGGTTATTGTTATCTTGAAAGTACAGACACTTTTTCAGTTAAAACACAAATCAGTTTGATTGTGTCAAAGTGATTTTGAGTACCATCTTCATGTTCTACAAACCTTGTACACATAACATGATTGTATGATATTGTTTGTATTGTGTAGGGAAAGGAAATGTTGCTGGTGCTGGAAAATGAGATGCTGAATCTGTTTGAACCTCATGGACAAACACTGCTTCACTCACAGCCAATCGTTAGCATCCGTGTATGGGGAGTCGGTCGTGATGATGGCAGGTGAGTCTGTGAGCATAATTAATAATTTACCTATAATTTACCTTTTTTTTTTGCTCTTTAATTGTAATGACAGCTTATGATATTCATATGATCATAGACTGACAGATGCACAATGCTACACAAACTGAAGCATTGTTTGCTGTATTTAATTTAATCTTTTCTATGGTAACATCAATAGTCTGTTGAAAGCTTGTTTTGTTGTATAATTCAGATAATGCTGCATTGCAATGTTTTAATATTTTCGTTCTGTCTGTTCTGCTGCATCCTGGATCTCAGGGAGAGGTAGAGTTGCTGTGTATATTATATTGTTTTTGTTTGCTTTTGTGTATTTTTACAATACCAATTTGATAAACGCGTACTGTATTTGAGATTGTCTTTAAATTTGTATTTCAAAAAAATTGCAACTATATAAATTCCACCTTATTCTTACATTTCACAGGGGAGGGGAAATCCTGTCTATTATTATTATTATTTATTTTATTTATTTATTTTTAGTTAGAGCATTTGGTCTCAGCTCAGTCAACATTGACTTAATGTTGTAACTTTCTGTTGTGTGATGATAATCTTATTAATTAAAAATATCAGGACCACCCAGTGAGGCATTGCTTTACTGACATTTTAGAGTTTGTACTATAACAGACATATTTCTCTATAGGAAGAAGATTCTTCTTCCGTTTTTGCAGCATTTTGTTTCAGAGAATGAATTTTAGTAGGTTTTTAATGTGTATAGTAACACAATTTATGTATTTTTTTAATAAACCAAATTTATTAGACACAAAATTCTACCTAACATTCACAAATAGATGGACTAAATCCCCGTTTACACTAATACGTTTTAGTTTTAAAACGCCGTTTTAGAATGAAAACGATCCGTGTCCATACTAGCGTTTCACTCAGCGTTTCTCATCAACTCTCCGTCCACACTTCACCGCTGAAAACGAACATCACGTGACCACACACACACTTTGGCATGCAATGCAGTGTATGTGGACGTCTGAGCTCCAGGCAGTCATCTACCCAGATGAGAGCTATGAACGTCAGACTGTTCATCAAGGATCTACCACTGAATCTTATATATGTTAAACGTGATATTTATTCTTGTTGTCTATATCTAACGACATATTCACCGACTTTGGTCTTCTGAATCTATTACTTGGTCTCAGGTTACATATTTTGGCTGAGCACAAAGATAAGTTAATATATTAATTAATGTAACCGCGTACACTGATTCTGTGCATTTGAATGATTGCTTGCATTTATTTCCTATAATGTGTAAACGTGTTGTGCGTTAAACTTTTATAATGGCCATTATTGATTATTAAAACTGATATTCAGCAAAAGAGACTGTATGTTTCATATTTTCAATGAGAATGAAAGAAGGCAGTAATGTTATAGGTTCCGTTTTGTTATGCAGTGAAGATGTTGCACATATAAATATGTAGCTACACAACGCCTCAATATTTTTGGTGTCTGTTAAGTTGCTAATATCAAAAAGAAATAGGCAGTTGTGAATGAAGTTATAAAGTACACTGGTCCCTTTCAAGATTTACCAGACGTGTCCTCGGGAGTTTGTTTTCCCTATCAAACTTGCAAAGTTTGAACCTATACGGAGAGGAAATGTTATTAAAGCTTATTGACAATTAATCAATTATCGAGTAATCGTTAACATCCCTAGTCTGAATGTCAACAATTCTGTGTTTTCTGTCAATACGAGGTGCTGTGTGTACATTGAGGATAAAATTAAGTGATTTTAGTAAATGGCTGCAATCTAACAAAAAGTGAAAAATTTAAGGGGGTCTGAATACTTTCAGTACCTACTGTATGTACTATACATAGGCTTCATTCAACATACTTTTACATTATGTGTAGATGTTTACTCTATGTTAGGATAGATTTTAACTGATGAACTCCTAAATGAATCCTGCAGATTTTTCCTAACTTTGAAATTCTGAAGTGACTGAACAGTTTTCATTATAGCTCAGGTTTGGGCAAAGACATGAATCTTTTCTTTAGTCTTATTGTTATTTAATGTTGAATGCATCACTGAATTGCAAGAGAATTAAATGAATAAAGGCCAAAAATAGTTTTTAAAGTTCACACACAATATCTTGTCTTTTTCCATGGGATCTCTGTCATTCCCATGGCACCTGTGCTGTCAGTACAGCTTTTTTTTTTTAGATCTTCAGCGTTTCTTGCCAGTGGTAACTTTTCATTTACATACTTTGTTGTGTAAAATTATTGCAATGCAGTTAGCCTACATCTCTTCTCTATTGAAATGTAAAAAGTAAATAAAGCATTGGATTCTGATTTCTTGCCAGTGCATTGCTATTTATTACAGTTTTTTATACGTTACGTCATGAAGAAAATAAACATACAAATGATTAAGTCATAATTTATGCTTGCTCTCATAGGCTAATAATTCTCTGGTTACCTCTGATTTGCCATAATATACAGGTACACAATGTTGAAGTGAATTTGTAAAAGAGAACATCTTTAAGTACACCACCTTCAAAAGTATGGGGTCAGTTTTTTTATTTTTTATTTTTTTATTATTATTAATTTTGTTTAATCATTTAAATAAAATGGTTCTGTTCATCAAAGCGGCATTTATTAAAAGTAAATACTTCTTTATTAAATATTTATTTATTACTTATTGTATGTAGCTTCAAATGAAATTATTATTCCAGTCATTATTGCTTTTATTACTATTACCATTAATAATAATAATAATAACAATAAATAGCAATAATAATAATTAATATTAGAGTGATTTCTGAATGGATCATGTGACTCTGAGGACTGGGGTAATGAAGCTAAAAATTCATCTTTAAATCACTGGAATAAATTATTAAATTAAATTATAAACTACTTTTAAACAGTTATTTTATAGTGCAATAACAATTCTTTTACAATTTTTACTGTATTTTTGATTAAATAAATGCAGCCTTGATGAGCAGGATAAGCTCATTTTAAATCATTTAAAAATCCTACTGACCCCAAACTTTTGACTGGTAGTGTATGTGACTTCTATAGTCTTTCTCTGTGTGGTTTTCTAAATAGAAAATCTTTCTATGATGGAGTCATAAACCATGTACTTTTGAAATGTCAGTGAAGCATCACCTCCGAGAGCATTGCTAGTGCAATAACTTTTTAGACATTTTTCACACCAAAGGCTGTTCTTGCAGAGTCAGCTATGATGCAGTGTTCTGTTCCCAACTCTGGGAATACATATCACATACTTAAATAAGTCCTTTATTGGAAGTTTGTTGGTGTGCAGATATATTGGGCTGACATCAGTCTCTTTATTTGGCTGTTTTCTTTAATTGCAGGGACTTTGCATATGTGGCCAGGGACAAGTTAACTCATGTGCTCAAGTGTCATGTATTTCGGTGTGACACCCCGGCAAAAAACATCGCCACAAGTATGCATGAGATCTGCTCTAAGGTAAGTTATTGTTTAATATTTACACTATAATATGTAGGATTGGTTTAAACTCCATTTCAGACGTTAATAAGCAGAAAATAATACTTGAATTGGACAGACTAATCAGAAAACATAGTCAATATGTGGTGATTAATAGTAAGGGATGTAGTAGTTGACAACCCAACATTTACATTTATTCATTTAGCAGATGCTTGTATTCAAAATGACTTGCTAATGAAAATAAAAAAGCACTTCTAATCACCAGAGAACAGCAATGTATAGATGCCATGACAAGTCTAAGTTAGTTTAGCATTTTTATTTGTTATAGTTTTTTATTATTATTATTACAAACACACAAGGCCATTGAGGCCACATTGTCCGAAATACAGATTGAAAATATGCGTTTTTAGTAGGGTTTTAGAATCTTAAACATAGATAGAGATTATTTATTTCTAAGTGAAAGGGGTAGTGTTTTCTATAACTTGGGGGAGCATTAACACAAAAGCTTTGCTGCTGATTTTTGAACCCACTGCAACCAGTCCAGTTTAGGCAGACCAAAAAAAACAGCATTGCGATAATCCAGATGTGACTGGATTCGTGCATGGACTAAGATTTCAACTACAGCAAGAGTTAGAGAGAATTGAAAATGTGTGATATTATGAAGATGGAAAAAAGAGGTTTTAACAGTAGAAGATATGTGAGGGCAAAAACTCTTAAGATTACAGACAGATCAAGAAGCCTTAATGTAAAGCCTGTCCATGTCAAAGGATGGGTCCATTATTTGACAGAGATAGCAGAGCCAATTACCAGTATTTCAGTTATGTTATTTAGTTTTTAAGTAAATTCAAGGACATCTAGTTCTTGATGTCTCTAATACATGCAGTAAATGAATCAGGCTGTGATGACTTGTCAGAGCTGGTGGTTAGGTACATTTGAATGTAATCAGAATAGCAATGGAATTCAGAAGAGTAAGTAAAGGACATGCTCACATCTTTCACAATAGTTCACTGCGCAGCCCAAAGTCCAACACACCCCATTTCAATTTCAAGGGTTTTGTCTAACCTACATCGCATTGAGAAAAAAAATCTATATATCTCTAAAACTTGATTTATGACCCAGCCCTAGTCATAACTCTTTTTTTTGGGTTTTATCAAACTTGATACCTAGCATACAAGTCAATGAAAGCATCTACACCTTTTTTTGCAAAGATGTTTTGAAGCTGAGAATTCCTTCAAGCTTTAGATCTGCTGAATACCAAATACTGTTTACTTAATTCTTCTATTCTTTACTCTTTACTCCCTTTCCTATAACAACTGAATGTGTGCATGTATGTTAGTTTAAGTGTTTAATGTAGAAGCCTTACCTGTGTCACCCAAGTTATTCTGCCCTAAACCCAATAGAACACCTTTGGTATGAATTAGAGAGGAGGCCTTCTCATTCAGCATCAGTGATTTTTTTTTTTTTTTTATTTATTTATTTATTTATTTATTTTTTATAATTTTTACACCAATGTTGTAGATAAGAGTCTTTTAACTGACATTTGGACACTTGTGATATTTAATCAATATTTATTAATGTTGTCATGTCACCCATTATTGATTGCATTTTGCAGCATTGATTATTTTAGCGTTTATTATTTATTTCACAAAATAAGTGGTGTTTGTAATCTTCCATCAAACACTGCATGTGTTTCAGACTAAGTTTTTATAAGATCAATTTATCCTAAATAAGTACAAAAAAATAATGGCTGGACAACAAATATGTGCTTCTCAATAATCATTGTATCCTCACTCCTTTGTCCTCCATTCCATAACCGATCAAGCTCAGCCATCTTGTAGGACATCTCAATTTTCTAACTGATGAAAACACTTTGAATTGATGTTAAAGGAAGTGAGGATACAGCGGGAAAAATAAGTATCGAACACATTGAAAACATATTTCCAATGGTGCTGTTGGCTTGAAATTTTCCCTGCATGTTGGTAACAACCAAAGAAATTCATATATGCAAAGAAAACAAATCTAATAAGTTTACAAATTAAGTTATGCGTATTGAATAAAGTATTGAACACAGGAAGATAAGGAGATGTAGAAAGGCAGCTGAAATCTCTCAGTAGATATTCAGCAACCCCCTGCCTTTCGTCATTGTACATTAATATTAGCTGCTTCAGTCCAACATCTACATTAGAAGGATGATTAAGATGAAACCAGGGTGGACATTTCAGTAAGACGGGGAGTACGTTTACATGGACACCAATACTTCGATTTTAATGCTATTAAGACAACACTCTGATTAAGAGTCTACCATGTAAACAGTGGTTTTTGATTAATCCGGTAAAGGTCATAATCGAACTAAACAGAAATTGAATCAAGACATATGGAGTATGCCAATTTTTGTCGCATTTTTTAAGTGCAGTACAGACATGTAAACACCTTAATCAAACTATTAAAATCATGTAGGTCTTTTAGCCGTGTTTTGCGACAGGATAGTCCACACACACACACACGTGATCATGAAAGGAACATTCAAAAAGCAACTCCTTTAACCGCCTTAATCTTATTATTTTCTTAATAAGATTAAGGCAAATAATTTGATTAATGATGTCCATGTAAACGTAGTCAATGATTCAAAACACAGCCAAGAAACTCAAATTCTTTCAGAGAAAGAAAATCAAGCTGTAGAATGCAGGGTTCCAGCGTGTCCTTAAAGTCTTAAAATGTCTTAAATAAAAATCCGGGAAATTAAGGTCTTAAATTGTCTTAAATTTACCATAAAGTTGCTGTAGGTATTAAATTTTCAGCCGGTGTGCTTAGTGACGGAAGCACAGTGGTCCACCGTAAAACATCTAATATTTGATCAATTTAGTATGTGTGAAACAGGAGTGAAATGACAGTCTGCGTGATTTATTAGCTTATTACGGTAGGTCGGCTACAGACGCTGACATCGGTCTGCACCTGCATGCTGCCATAATTACGCGGTTGTTGAGGTGAGGTGACCATGGAGCTCAAAGCCATCGAGTCGCACATGAAAGGAGAAGAGCATCAGCGGTACGTTGCAGCAGCCAGGGCTGGCCCCTCAATGGAGGTGACCTAGGCGACCTAGGCGACCGCCTTAGGTGGCAGAATAGTGAGCGAACCCCCCCGGTCCTCACTTTAATCCGCGACACCCACCCCCTCCCCTCCCGGTCCTCACTTTCATCCGCGACACCCACCCCCACCCCCCCGGTCCTCACTTTCATCCGCGAACCGATCACTTTCTATTTCACTTTCGGGTTGAGGGCGGCGTGATCGCCTTTCGCCTAGATGCCAGTTCAGCTTGCTCTGGCCCTGGCAGCAGCTAGTCATAGCGGGTCCAGGTTAATCTTTGCGTTGTTTGCAGCTCGACCTAACGATGTTACTAGTTCAGACGCCACCTTACAGTCGACTATAACAAGTTTCATTTCACCGCCAGACACCCAAAAGTCAGAGATACTGTGGGTTCTCTATACCAGGGGTTTTCAAACTTTAAGGACATATATATATATTTGAGGGGTGGCGTGCCCCAGTAGAGCTTTGTCTAGCAACGCCCCTGTGTGAAACTACAGAAAAAGATGTAGATGGCCTTGCAGAGAAGGCTGAGAGTACAGCAGGGACCAAAATGGCAGAACTTATCTCTAAATCTAATTCCATGAGAAAAAGATGCAAGGAAAAGAGAAGGAAGTTGGTGGACCTAGATCATGAAATTAAGAAGAGAGATGTGTTTTCCAACAATTATGTAGACTATTTGTCAACATTTTGGCTCGTGAAAGGCTGTTTTGAGGACATTCATTATTGAGCTTATTTTCAGTAATCTATTCAATATGGTTCCTTCCTACAAGGCATTGTGTTGTTTAGTGTAATCCAATGTATCTATGTTACGTTGGCTCTGTTCTACATCACAAAGGAACAAAAAAAAAGGAAAAGGTCTCAAAGAAAGTATTTTTACCTTTTTTTTTTTGTTTTTTGTTTTTTTTACTTACCGAGTCTACACATTGCACATAATTGATACAAATGGAGTTTTGATTTCCATTGTAGGAGGCAATAAATTGAGTAACCTATTCCAAAGAAATTCTGAAATTTTTGGGTCTTAAATTATATTTGTTGAGGTCTTAAAAAGGTCTTAAAAAGCATTAAATTGTACCTTGAAAATGGTGCAAGAACCCTGGAATGGCCCAGTCAATCATCTGACTTGAATTCAATATAAAATGCAAATTAAAGATCAGATTTGATAGATGAGACCCACAGAAACCTCAACATTTTTACACTCTGTTGAAGTCTCACTTAAAAACTTAAACCTGAGCAATTCATGTGACTTCATTCTCCATATAAGAGGCGTCTTTAAGCTGCCATCACCAAAAAAGCCTTTTATATAAAGTTTTAAATATGTTTCAGTAGTTCAGTACTTTCTCCTTGTGTCATTTCATTGTTAGTACACATAACTAATTTTTCAGATTTATGTTTGTATTGTTTTTTTTTTTTCTTCCAAAATCTGGTTCAGTTCCATGTCAACAGCCCTTTTAGAAATATTATTCCCAGAAAAAAACATGACATGTTCAATACTTATTTTTCTCACTGTATATTATTTCACTTGATTCAGTTCCTCTTTCCTTCTTTTAGCATCTTTTCCTTGCATCCTTCCCTCATATCTGGAGGGGGTAGAGCTAAGAAAGAAAGTGAGGAAAGGAAGCATTAAGAATTGAGAAGCACCCTTAGTGTTGCTTGTAAAACTGTGTCGCTTGTATCATAAAGTGGAGGAACTATGACATCACCTTGTAGGCTAATCGGCTGCTAGCATAAAACTGGTTCCCTCGATAAAATCCTTATAGGATTTTCCCATAGGCTTTTCGAAGATTGCAAATAATAAGCTCTGTGTTCAAACACATTTCATTACACTTACACGTTTTGTCCAGCTAGATAATCCTCACACGAAAATATAACTTTTAGCACTTTTGAATCTTAAATGCAAACAAAAGAACTGAAAAGCTAACATTAGGCTATAAACTGACTACAGTGCCCTCGGGGCGCTCACCTGTGACGTCAGCACCACCCTCCTACAGGCAACTTCTCAAGCTTATTTTTAGAAATATGGTCCATGACAAAGATTTACTCTCTCAGTTTATTAAATTATAATCCACGCTATATATTATAAACAAATAAATACACAAAAACACATCTGTATATAGACCTACGTTCCTTTTGGATAGTGTTTTACATAGGAAATACATTTTGTTTTGCTTTACGGTTGTTGTAAAAGTTTTAAAACTGTATGTATAAATGTGCCTACATACTGTAGTATTATCATAAGACATTTAAATGTGTATCGCTCGCATGCTTACAACCTGCTTACCTTAGTAATAGATGACAGAAATGAGGCGTGAGGGACAAGTCTATATGCTTTCAAGTCTCATCACAGATAGAGAACAACGTTCAATATTCTTTTTTGCCACTAAGTACAGTGAAAAACAGTTGAACAGTTGAAAAACATTGCAGTTATGACCGTTAGATGTGTTCAGATGAAGAAAAAAACAGACAAAATCAATTAATCACTTTAAAATGACCGTTGATATGTATGTTGATATATGTATAATATCGTTTAATTAAAATAAATAATCAACAAATTAATCTGTCTTGATAGTCTTTACAAGTGAAGGCATTATCTACACACAATATAAATTCCCAATTAGGAAAATACTACAAACTATAAAATACTAATCATGAAAATACATAAATAACAGACAAATCCAAATGCCCAACGCAAGCAAGCTGCGTTCCAGACCAGCTCAGCTCAATGATGTATAATGTCTCCCACACCACCTGTAGTCTCATTTAGCAACTTGATAGCAACCGTCTTTTTAAAGAACCGTAACAGATTTAAAAATTCAAGAGTGTGATGTAACTGATGTGTTTTATGTAGTAGAATAAAACATGAAAGTATCTTGAGTTTGTGTTAACCACGAACCTTATTTAGGCGATTTAACTGAAATCCCATTGAAAAAACCTATTGACTTTGGGACGTTGGAACCGGAACTGCTAAAATGCTAACTCTCTTCCGGGTTTGCATACATGCATACAAATTGACGTCATAGTTCCTCCACTTTATTTTGATGGCCAGATGTAAATGAAAACATGCAAGTATGCTACAGTTACTATGGAGAATGCAATTGTTGATGTGTTTTTGCGGTCTTTATTTCTTTATTTTTCCAGATTATGGCTCAGAGGAAGTCATCAAGCAGACTAAGCTCTGACCCCTCAAGACTAAGAGACATCCCTTTTCAAGGTAAGATCTAAAGACAAATTATGATGTACATTTTTGCTTTGTACTACCATGAATGACTATAAGTCTTTGTCTTCCAGAGTTCCCAGTTCCCAAGAATGAGCTGGTACAACGCTTCCAGGTGCGGTATTTGGGTCGTGTGCAAGTGACAAAGCCAGTTGGTACGAAGTTCTCTTATCTTAATTGCATTACTCTCATGCATTTTCCCCTCAATTGTCCCCAATTGTTACCTTTACTTGTGTTCCATTGTATGCCTTTATCTGTGACTGCTCACAATATCGTCTTACATTTTCAACTCAAAATTAGTTCTCTGAAATAAGCTTGAGTTGTGTTGGTTTTGTTATTTGAAGGAATGGATGTTATTAATGTAGCACTGGAGACTGCCCTTAACAAAGACAAGGAGGAATGGACACCTGTGACTGTAAATGTGGCCTCTGCTACACTTACTGTTCTAACATCTGAGGTCAAGTTTTTTTTATACTAAAGTATTATTAAATTGAATACCCAATTATTGATTATAAATGTCTGCTTAGCTTTGTTAATTGCACTGAAGTTCCACCTTTTTTTCACAAACAGACAGAGGAAGTTCTCTCTGAGTGTCGTGTGCGTTTCCTGTCATTTATGGGAGTCGGGAAAGACATTCACACCTTTGCGTTCATCATGGCAGAGGGACCTGGAGACTTTATCTGTCATATGTTCTGGTGTGATCCAAATGCAGCCAGTCTAAGTGAGGCCGTACAGGCTGCCTGCATGGTGAGCAAGGAATACCTAGTACATTCTTTACATACTTGCCGATTACTATACAATCAAATGAAATCACCCCAGATGTGAATGTGGACTGTGCTGCTTGTAAAACTAGCATTACATTTTTAGTTCAAGCAGCTGTATAACTTTTGTTAAAGGAATAGTTATCATGCAGGTGGAACACAAAATAAGATTAATAAATTGTTTATGCTTTTCATACAATGAAATAATAGTTCCACAATACTATGAGCCAAATATTTCCACAAAAAAAGCACTGTAACACTATCATGACATTAGCCCCTTTCACACATACAGACTTTTCCAGAAAATTACTGGCAATTTTCCGGAAAGGTCTGTATGTGTGAACAGGCCCTTTTTGAAAATACCGGTAAATTCGTTCCAGCTATTTTCTGGAAAGATAAGTTGTAATGTTACCGGTAATTTGCCGGAATGCTGCGCTGTGTAAACCCAAAAGAAAGATTGCCCGAAAGAGCGCGTTCACGTGTAGAACGCACTGACGTGAGACGTCTACTTTAGCAAAGACTATAGAATACACAAGACATGTCACTTGTATCTTTTTGAATGGGGAAAAAGTGTAACGGTCAATATGGCGAATAAAGCCCCACCGACTAGTACAGGAGCCAATCATCGATCGTTATATGGTGAACAAAGCCCGCCTTCTAGTACAGGAGCCAATCACCGATTGGTATAGACTAATGTTACTCTGGTTGAGGGGCCCGGACCAGACATGAGTTTCTGCAGATTTTGTGTGGTTTGCACGTTTAGAAATTAAACTAAAGACACAGTTGTTGTTTAATTTTATTGGGGATTCCTAATGTGAAATTCAATTGTAAGCTTGGCAAGCAGTTTTGGAGAATTTGATGTTTTCCCATTCAGACAGAATGCCCGAGCATACTGCCTGAGAGAGGTTTCAAAGATGGCTGCCGAGTGAAATTACTTGCCCTAAAGGGACTTTGACTTTAGCCAATCAGAACATTAAAACGCATTCACATCCGCGCTGTTTATGAAGATAAAAACCTTTGAATATTTTTCTAGACACATTTAGCTGCTAGATGTTAGTCAGATAACATTTCTATGTTCCTTCTTAATGCCAACTGTGTAAATAAATAATAATAAAGCGCCAGCACACACACCTATTATGTACATCTCGACATGCAAAAGTTTTTTTCCAAATGTTTTCAACAAAGTTGTTCACAATACTTATCCACCCACAGAGTTTGTAATGTAGTCAAATGTTTACAAATACAAGCGCAGCCGTTTAGAGGTCATTTCTGGTTAATAATGTCAGAATTAACCGGTATTTTGGAATGGATGTGTGAATGGTCTTTTCTGGAAAAAATTACGTAACATCCTTGCCTGTGTGAACAGTGCTTGTTTTTAATTTACCGGTACAGTCGTTCTGGACATTTTTCGGATATTTACCGGTATCACTGTAAAAGGGGCTATTGTCTGTATAACTTATCTATTTTCCAAATCTTAACTTATGATTATATTTGTTTGGAAATACGAAACAGATCTATCTCCATATTAACTCATCCACAGACCATCATACGATATGTGACTTAAAAAAAATAAATTATATAAAAAATATATATTATTTGTTTATTTTAAATAGTGCAAGTCAATGGTAACCAACGCTGTGAGAGTTAAAATATACTGCAGAAATTTAAAACATTTGTTCATTAGACTGAGAATGTGGTGAATGTTAGGTACTGATTTCTTTTGTCTTAGCCATGATGACAGTACATAATATTTTTCTACTTGTTTTGCAAGACACTAGTATTTATTCGAAAGTGCAGTTTAAATTATAATGCTAACTAGGTAAAGTTATCGCACAACGGTGGTTTCTTTGTAGACAATGGGAAAAATATATTTCTAATAAAATAGTCTTTTAAAGAGCCCCTATTATGGGTTTATTAAAGTGACCTTCCATGTAGTGTGTAACGCAGCTCTAAGTGAAGTGAAATATCTAGCTAAGGCTTGAATCTGAAAGTGCACAGTGTTTAAAACTATTGATTCATTTATAAAAGAGTCTACTCATAGTGCTTCAAATGAATCGTCTTGATAACAAGGGTTTAGCTGTTTCGGTGTGATGTCGATATGAAACTTAAGCTACGCCCAATTGTTGTGTGCACAAAATTGGAAAATTGCCCACAAACACTGTAGCAGATCCTGGTTGAATCAAGTCATGAAGACGCTGTGCTCAGCTGGATTTTATTGAAAGTGTGAGGGGAATGTTGGTGTTTTTTTTCTTCTACTCAAAGATGAAACTGTGAAGAGTCAGTGGTTGAGGTTTATTTTTGCAACAATATCTCAGCATTATCAACCCAGCCTTGTGCTGTTTTTCCCTGGAATCTACACGCTTACAACCTGGGATTCGTCGGCCGTTTGTTTAAGGAAATATCAGAAAAGACTATTGATGTATGGGACTTTAATTTAAATTACAGGACTTTTAAATTACGGGAGTTTTCCGGGATAAATAACAAAACAGGAGTGTGGTGGGAGATAGGTCTGAAATACAGGAGACTCCCGGGAAAAACGGGAGTCTTGGCAGGTATGCTCACACACACTCTATGCACTCTGACTACTTCAATATTGTTGATAAGCCGTGGTGGGCATTTCACTCTGTCTCGCGCTGAACGCAGACGACCAATCGCAACAGGCTGTCATCGGCCCAATCGGCGCAGATTAGCTTCGCGCTAAGGAGGGGTTTGGAAACAAACGAATCGCTGAATCATATGGGAGTCTCTGGGATAATTAGGTAAAAATAAATGCGTATTATAAGACAATGAAAGTGTTTTTTGACCTTGCATGCATATCAGACTTTTGTTGGAGACCCTTAAAATCAAATTATGACCTTTTTTAATGTATAATAGGGGCTCTTTAAATTTGTTAAAACTGCTTTTATTCCATCCAAACTAAAAGAAATAAGGCTGTCACCTGAAGAAAAAATATTATAGGAAATGCGGTAAAAACTTCCTTGCTCCAAGTAAACATCACATTTTTGAAAAAGAATAGAAATTTTACAGGAGTGTTTACAATTTTGACTTCAACTGTATCTATAAAGAGTAATCCTACAAACCTAGTTGAACTCTGATGCTATTTTTCCAAAAATGTTTTTATTCTAAATGCTATCTTCCATAATTCACAGCTAAGGTATCAGAAGTGTTTGGATGCTCGTCCTCCCATCAGTGGCAGCTCTTGTCTGCCCGGCCCGCCTGCCGATTCTGTTGCACGCAGAGTTGGCTCAAGTGTGAAGAAGGGTGTTCAGAGTCTGCTGGGTAGCTTCAAGAGATCTGGATCTCAGACCCCCTAAAAAGGATAACACTCCCTCATCGGTGCTCAGTGCAAATATGTATTTCTTCCTTGTGTGTTTTTATGGGCCTGAAAGTAGTGGGGTATTTTAAAAGGTCATGCTATTTCAGCGGTCATCTTGCAGTTATCACAAGATGACCAAGAAGACACAAATTGTAACTGTATATTTCCTTATTGTACACTACATTTCTTCCCACATATTTGTTAGTAGATGTACTGTAAAAGTGATTTGACACCACATATGAATGTAACTTCAGATTACAGATTGGATTTACAATGTTATGTGGACTACACTCCCTAAGGACACTAAATATTGTGCATGCTTTCCCAAAACACTAACATTAGTTTATATGCTGTATGATGTGCTTATTTATTATTTGTTGTTCTTCCTCTTACTCTAACTGCCAACTAATTCTGACTTTTCATGCTAACTTTGGTTGCTTGTTCAAACTCAACATACTGAACCATCAACTGAAAACAAATCCAGAACTCCTAATGCGACCCTAAATTGAAAGTTTTCATCCTTCAATAATCCTCAAATTGTTCCCATATTGCATTTTTTTTCTTCACTGGAACACACATGTAGTTCATTTATATACAGTTAGTCAAAATGATTAGCCCTCTTGTTAAATCTTTGTATTGCTTTTTTTAAATATTTCCCCAACTACTGCTTAATGTAGTGATTTGTTTCCAACATGTTTTTAAACATAATAGTTCTAATAGTGGTATAAAAGGGGTTTAAGCGCAGTGTGTGAATATTGTCAGCCTCTAGTGGTACAAAATGAATTCTATTTTTTCATAATCACACTTAACCTTTCTACATGTCATCAGAGGGGGAAAGCCCCAATGGTTAGTCATGATCTCTCCCTCATTAGCAGAAACGAGCAGCAGTTCACCATTAGAGTTTTGAATCTTCTGCTATGCTCACACACAGCCATTTGTAGCTCCAGCCTGTTTTGAAAAGGGAACACAATCTCATTTCAATCTTAAAGGTGCAGTATGTAAGTTTGACACCCAGTGGTTGAACTAGGTATTGCACTCCTAGATCAAAATAAACACACGCGTGGGATGCCAGAGATTGAGTACAGGAGCGAGTGATTTAAACCGTGTTCTAAATAAATTCAAGGACACACGATAGAAGGAATTATGTTCCATATTAAAAGGAGTTTTAGTTCTAACCAACACCTCAAATTGAGATATTAGAAACGGTTTCTATTTCTCACAGCTCAACATGTGAAACCTATGACAGTGCACCTCAGGTAAGCCTCGTGTGTTTTATTCAGTGCTAAATGCTAACAATGTGAGTTTGAATGGATTCTAAACCTTACCGTTTCGTGAGTGAGTGCTTATTCTGTGCTTCTGAAAGGCTGTATTTACATTTTTGTCGTGTTTCGTCTTGTGCAAAGAGTCAAACTGCTGTTTGCGTGTTGTTAGGACACGAGATTACAATGTAACCTGCTCACCTAATGTTTACGTTCGTAATATTTATATCATTTGCTAATTAATAACCTCATGTGGAACTGAATCTGTCTCATTTCGACGTCTGATACTGTCCATTTCGGTCACGGGCGCATGCTTTCAGAGCCTTTCTGAATGAATGAATGAAATACGCTGTTTTCCAACAAGGCAACCCGGAGTGCTGAATTATAATTGGCTAAACTGGCATTGTGCAGGTTAACTTTACCTAAACAAAGACAGCGTTCCGGCACGGAAAAACTATTTTCAAAGCAGAATATCTGACTTCAGCATTGTTTTTCAGTTAAACAAGTATGTTCACTTGGGATGTTTCTTAAATATCTGCAAACATATTATGGTATTTTTATGCTTTAGAAGAATCAAAAACTTACATACAGCACCTTTAAGTGACAGTCACCAAAACAGTACAATTTGGATCAAAGCCTAAAAGAGGCAGTTTCACAGAGTTACACAAAAAAATTACTTGTGGTATTTTGAGCTGAAACTGAACATACACACTCTAAGAACATCAAAGACTTATTTTACATTTGGTAAAAAGGGGCATTAAAGGGTCCCCTTTAATTATTCATTTCTAATAACTAATTTCCTTTGTCTTTGCCATGATGATAGTACATAATATTTTAATATTTTGCAAGATGCTAGTTTTATTTACAGTGCTTTTTATAGGCTTAATTTGGTTAACTAGGTAAGTTGGGTTAATTAGGGAAGTTATTGGAACAGTGCTTTGTTCTGAAGCCAATCAGGGAGGCAAATTCTTAAGAAGGCTAATAATATTGACCTAAAGCTGCGGTCACACTAGAGTTTAAGCTTGCGAAATTCTGTCGTACGGCGCTGCGAAAAAGGGCAGGATTAAACAAGATGATTAGACATTTAAAAAATGCGAGTGATTAGTCCATATTTTAAATTCCTGTACAGAGAGGTCATGTTTTGATCCTCGATTGGTCTCACACAGTCAAGTGATGCAATTACGCGTGTGTATAAATGGAAGTCTATGGGGAGAAAAGTGCAGTGTGACCGCAGCTTTAAAAATGTAAATCTGCCATTATTATAGGAATTACTGTAAAAACGTCCTTGCTCTGTTAAACATCACCAAGGAAATATTTAGGGAAAAAAAAAAGAATCATTTTACAGGAAGGCTAATAATTGTATATTTACGTTTAAATGCAGTTCCCCACTTTTGAAGTTGCATTTTGCGAGGCACAATGCCTTTTCATTTCTTTCATTTTTCCATTGCCTTATTTCATTTACCCACTCTGTTAATTTGTGGATTAATTTTTTTTTTTTACCTTTTTTTTTCATTTGTAATGGAATTAACATATCCTAGTCTTCCAAACTGGATCTGCTCATTGCTTTAAAAAACATTTGTTATTACTACTTTGTAAGTTTATTTTTGTTGCGTTAAGTGGTTATCTGATTTTTTTGCTTATTGTCAAAAATGCTCAGCATCAGCTGTTGTTCAACAGAGATTGTGAAATTTTCTGGTTATTTAGAGGGTTTGTACATACTGGTTTGTCACTAAAAGCATTCCTTGTCACTCTTTAAAATGTAAATTGAAGCTAACTGATTATATGCACATATTTAAATGTTTTGTGAATAATCTTAAATGTTGCAATGCTGTATGTAGACATACTTTCAAATACACATTGTCTTATTGTGACACTTTTAGGAATGTTTTAGAGTTCATTAATATCAAGGTCTATATTCCCAGTAATGTACATCATTTAATACACTTTTAGGGCCACACTTTTGTTTTTCATGTCGAATAACACCTATGACTAAAGGGAATGTTTGAATGCACTTAATTGTTCAAGCTGTCTTGTCTATGAATGCTTCATCTTGGCCCTTCTAACTCTGAAGTGTGTAGGTCTTGATAATGTGATGCTTAATGTAGTACTGTTGATTAGACTATAGAACCAACTTCATTGTAGAAAAAGCATACATGTACATAAATATTTAGCATTACATGGACAAAACATTATAGTAATTTTTTTTTTCTTTTCCGTAAAATACCATGAGGGTACTTTATATCTGTGTGCAAGAAAGCACAGCTTTACAAATTGCTTGTTATAAAACAAGAAAATGTTACTTTTCTGATTGGTTAAACAGATAGTTCTCCCAAAACCGAAAATCCTGTCATTATTTACTCACTATTAACTGATCACAGACCTGTGGAGGTTCTTTTTCTGTTGAACACAAAATAAGTTATGAAAAATGCTGGACTCTGGCACCATTGACTTCCTTGGTATTTGTTTAGTTTTCCTACAATGGAAGTCAATGTTTCTAACATTTTTCAAAATATCTCTTTTGTCTTTAACATGAAAAGGAAACTTTACACTTTAGAACTACTTGAGGGTGAGTACATTTTCATTTTGGGGTGAACTCTCTTTAAATGTAATAAGTAAATTTGCTTCTCAAATTTTAGCTGGTATTTTGTGAAGTAATTGATCAAAAATTTTATTTGATTTATATAAACTGAATGTTACATAGGTGCATATAATGTGACAATGAAATAAACCTTTGAAAATGCATCTTGTGCTTATCTTCTGAATTAATCTGAACTAAAGCATTTTGGCAGTTTTTAAAATCACAATATCCCATAGAGGGTGGAGATGAGTCCTGCACTGGGTGATTTATTCTGCTGTGGCAACCACAGATGAATCGGGGACTAAGCTGAATAAAAAACAACCACCTGTGCAAACTTTTTTTGCATAGCTTCCCAAACTTGCTTTGTAGTAAATGCCTCTGTAAAACTAGGTGATCTCTGAATATTGCAATTCTAATGGAAGCTGTTAAACAACAAACTAACAGTGCTTGGACTAAGAACATAACTTTGTACTTGGTATGGGTGTAATGGTATATGTATTCATCCCGAACCATGACGGCTCTGTTCATGCACTCCCACGATGATATGCCAGTGCAGTCTAGAGTTAGGCAGAAAAGACTACGGCAGTGCAAAATCTTAGCAGCCATTCACAAAGTATGTATCTGTCTGAAACGCAAGTGCTCAGAAATATTCCGCCATTTAATTCAATTCACCTTTATTTGTATAGCGCTTATACAATGTAGATTGTGTCAAAGCAGCTTCACATATAAGATTATAGTAAATTGAAACAGTGTCAGTTAAAATTTCAGAGTTTAAGTTCAGTTTAGTTTAGCTCAGTTCAGTGTGGGTTAATAATCACTGCTAAGAGTCCAAACACTGAAGAGCAATTCCATCGATGCGCAGCTCTACAGATCCCGAACCATGCAAGCCAGTGGCGAGAAAAAAACTTCACCAATTGGCGAAAGTGAAGATATAAAAAGGTAACACTTTATTTTGATGGTCCATTTGAGTATTAGTAGACTGTCTACTTAATATCTGTTGACACTGACATTTAACTGACTATAAGAAACTTTGCAATTACATGTCAACTTACACTAACCCTAACCCCAACCTAACAGTCTACTTATAATCTAATGATAATTAGTTGCAATGTAACTTAAATTCAACAAACGGACCATCAAAATAAAGTGTGACCTATAAAAAAAACCTTGAGAGGTCGGCGCCAGTGGTGTAGTAGTTAGTGCGTCGACACATGCACTCCGGTGTTCACGGCGACCTGAGTTCGATTCCGCCTCGCGGTCCTATGCCGATCCTTCCCCTCTCTCTGCTCCCCATTCTTTCCTGTCAATACTCTCTACTGTCCTATCAAATAAAGGTGAAAACCCCTAAAAAAAATAATTATAAAAAATAAATAAAAAACCTAGAGAGAAACCAGGCTCAGTTGGGCACGACCATTTCTCCTATGGCCAAACGTCTTGTGCAGAGCAGCAGTCTAGGCGCCGGAGGCTGGAGAATGCTGGACCTCAGCGAAGACTTGTCTGTCCTTGGAGCGGCACAGGAATCAGTCTCATGCTCTCCACTCCTCCATGACCACCACAGCAGCTGCTCAGGATGCGGCCTGGTCCAGGATTATGAAAACCTTGGTAATATCTCGTCACTGGTTTTGGATCGCATCAGTGGCGCTGTATAGTCTGAGGGCCTCGGGATGAGTGTCCCCAGGTGGAAATAGAGAATAAAGAGAATATTTAGCGTAGCTGCTGTTCAAAGTGTATATAAACGAGATGCAAAAAAACCTGCATGGGGCATATCTAGCGTCAATACCGCTAAGTGATGCACGGAGTGTATGCTTTACTAAAAAGATAGGTTTTTAATCTAGTTTTGAACTGTGAGAGTGTGTCTGAGCCTCGGACATCATCAGAAAGGCTATTCCAGAGTTTAGGGGCCATAAATGAGAAGGCTCGACCTCCTTTACTCGACTTTGCTATTCTAGGTACCAGAAGCCCTGAGTTTTGGGATATTAAAGAGCGGGTTGGATTGTAGCAAGACAGGAGGTTGGTTAGATAAACAGGCGCTAGATTATTTAAAGCTTTATAGGTAAGGAGCAATATTTTATAGTCAATACGAAACTTAACAGGCAGCCAGTGTAAGGAGGATAAAATAAGGGTGATATGATCATATTTTCTAGACCTGGTAAGAACTCTGGCCATGTTGCCGTTGTCATGTCAACTTAATACAAAGAAGCTCATGAGCAACACTTGCCCTACTTCCAGGTTATTCTGATCCACTGCTGTGTAACTGACATTGAGCGCCACTCCTGCAAGGTGCTGCAAAAAACGCAAATGATCACACAGATCAGCAAGTCTTTTTTTTTTAACACAAACTTCACCCACTGTGATGACTAGACCCCCAGTCAGTACTAGCATTTAGCAGTAGAGTTTAGAAACTTACTGAATTTATGCACAATTTCTGTTGTTAGGAGAGGGTTGGGCTCAAACTTTGAAAGTTTAATTCGCAGTTTAGTTATAAAGTTTTATCTTTCATTATTCTGTACTTTTGCATCACAAGTAGCCAGTGGTGGAAAGAGTACTGAGAAATCATACTTATGTAAAAGTACCATTACTTGCCGAAAAATGTGGTGCGAGTAAAAGTACCTGTTGTGAATATTACTCAAAGTATGAGTAAAAAGTAGCCCTTTCAAAAGTACTCAAGAGTAGTGAGTATTACGCTGTCAAAAGCTGATGCAAACATGTAATTTGTGGATATGTGTAAACGTAACATTCTGTAGTGAATTTAGTTATTGCCCAGCAGGCACAAAACATCATTAGATGTTAATATTAGGTTAGATTTAGGTTGTGGTGTTGGGTGACCAAAATTCAATGTCTAACCGGCGTCTAAGGACAACATTATTTTGACGTCCAATAATGACATCAAATGATGTTGATATTTGGTTGATTTTAGGTTGTTAGAAAGCGACCAAAATCCAACGTTGAGCCAACATCTTAAACCAACGCCATATTGACGTCAAATACTGACATTTATTTATCGGGTATGGCAACCCAAGTCCAATATCTGATAGTCATAGTGGTAACATCCACACAACCTCAAGCTGCAACATCATTAGACGTTGATATTTGGTTGGTTTAGGTTGGACGTTGGCCTGACGTTGAGTTCTGATGTCAACCTAATTTTCATTTCCAAACAAAATGCAATGTCCCCATGACGTTAGGGTACAATGTCAATTTGACATCATGTTGACGTCTTGTGCTTGCTGGCTGTTTAAGGCCATTTCGGTCATCATACATTAAACATCCGTCATCTTCTCATCAGTGACATGCATCTAAACAGTCTCTGGGTCATTGCATGTAAAGATTTTGGACATCTTCTTGGACACTTTTAATGCTTCTAAACAGTTTGCTGCTATTATAAAGCACCCATGTCTTGAGGTAGTTCATTATGAGGCGATTTACCTTCGTTGTGCGATTTGATTAGAAAGGAATTACAGGACTGTTTTTTCTAATCCCCATAGACAAGAAAAAATAAAGTAGTGACTGCAGGTTGAAGGAAAGTAGTGGAGTAAAAGTACTGATACTGCACTAAAAATGTACTTAAGGCAAAGTAAAAGTACACATTCTTAAAACTACTTCGCAAATTACAATTCCTGAGAAAAACTACTCAATTACAGTAATTTGAGTATTTGTAATTAGTTACTCCTCACCACTGCAAGTAGCTTTACAGTTCTTTAGCTAATTGTGACAAAACACTTCTGTCTGTTCAAAATAAACAGAAAAGCAAGCAGAGGATGTGTTATTATTCCATTCCTGTGACCCCAAAAACGAGGTGCATAATAAACAGTGACTTCAGTAGTATCATCACCAGTGTTGGAAAGAGTACTGAATAATCATACTTCAGTAAAAGTACCATTACTTGCCCACTAATGTTGTAAATATTACTCAAAGTATGAGTAAAAAGTAGCCCTTTTAAAAGTACTCAAGAGTAGTGAGTATATGCTGTAAAAAGCTGATGCATTTACATGTAATTTGTGGATGTGTGTAAACGAAACATTCTGTAGGGCATTCAGTTATTATAACAAGCCAACATCTTAAAGGTGCTGTATGTAAGTTTTTGACTCTTCTAAAGCATAAAAATACAATAATATGTGTGCAGATATTTAAGAAACATCCCAAGTGAACATACTTGTTTAACTGACAAACAATGCTGAAGTCAGATATTCTGCTTTGAAAATGTTTTTTTCCGTGCCGGAACGCTGTCTTTGTTTAGTTAATTTTCACATGCACATGCCAGTTTAGCCAATTATAATTCAGCACCCCGGGTTGCCTTGTTGGAAAACAGCATATTTCATTCATTCATTCATTCATTCAGAAAGACTCTGAAAGCATGCGTCCATGAGCGAAATGCTACAGTGTAGTGGAAAGTATCAGATGTCAAAATGAGACAGATTCAGTTCCACATGACGTTAATTAGCAAATGACATAAATATTAGGAACGTGAGCAGGTTACATCGCGTGTCCTAACAACACGCTGTGACGAGATTGTTATGAGTGATGAGCCATTTGGCTGTTTGCACCACAAAACACGGCAGAAATTTAAATGCAGCCTTTCAGAAGCACAGAATATGCACTCACTCACAAAACGGTAAGGTTTAGAATCTATTTAATATATGTTAACCCTCTTTAACATCATTAAATGTACATGCTGAATCACTCATATGTGTTTAGGTTTAAAGTTCAATTTCAAACGGTTATTGTATTTTCCAGATCTGAGGTGAACTTTCTGCTTTCAGTATATGGTAATACACGTCATGTAAAATGCATTCAAACTCGCATTGTTAGCATTTAGCACTGAATAAAGCACACGAGGCTTACCTGAGGTGATCTGTCATAGGTTACTGTTGTTCAGCTGTGAGAAATAGAAGCCGCTTCTAATAAATCAATTCGAGGTGTCGGTTAGAACCAAAACTCCTTTTAATATGGAGAATATTCCCTCAATCGCGTGTCGTTGCTTTTATTTAGAACACAGTTTAAAATCACTCAAACTGGCAACCCGGCGTACCTTTATTATGATTCAGGACTGCAATACCTAGTTCAACCACTGGGTGTCAAACTTACATACTGCACCTTTAAACCAACTTCATATTGATGTCAAATACTGACATTTATTTGTCAGGTATGGCAACCAAAATCCAACATCTGATAGACATCATAGTGCTAAAGTTCACGCAACATCAAGCTGTAACATCATTAGACGTTGTTATTTGGTTGATTTTAGGTTGGACATTGACATTGGCCTGACGAGTTCTGACGTCAACCTGACTTTCACTTCCAAACAAGATGCATGTCCCCACGACGTTGGGGTACAACGTCAATCTGATGTCAATTACAATTCCTGAGAAAAACTACTCAATTACAGTTATTTGTAATTTGTTACTTTACACCTCTGATCATCACCCTTGTACTTGGATACTTTCCACAAGCATCAACACAAACATTTTGACCAACTACACAACTGTGAACAAAAGGTTAACAAACACTGGCTTAGTTTATTCCTGGTTTAATAAGCATCATCAAATCTTTAAGCATTAAGGGTAAGTGCTACAAAACAATGGGTTGCAATGATGAGTGCACTGTGGGAGTACAAACAGATTTATATGAAACAAACATGAACACAGGGTTGTGTCTATCATGAATGCTATTTTACACCACTAAATCATCATGATTCATTCAAACTTGATCCCCTGGGCCAATGGCAGATCTTTGCTGTAGTTGATAGTGCTGCAAAAAGAGAGCAAGAACATGGGAAGTCAATACATCTGTTATTTTATGATAAACTACATTTTTATTTCAAGCATGCTGTAAAATTTGATGGCAAAGTAGACTTGCACTTACCATGTCGACCTTCTCATGTACTGCTTCCAAGAATCACTGCCCGACTCGCGCCCACCTCCTGTGTGTTTCTCACCTCCTGTCCAAACACACACAAGAAAAGTTGATGATTTTTCATAAAGGCAAATGTACAGCTTCCAGTAAAACATGGTGATTGCAATGGCAAGAACATGTGGGTGGGCGGGCGAGGGGAACCAACGTGATGAAATGTATACCTGAATGCCATTCATTCGGTTAAAAGTGTTTACACTACAGATTAACAGCTAAAATTAGCAGATGTTGATCAACAAATCAGGCGACGCAGTGGCGCAGTAGGTAGTGCTGTCGCCTCACAGCAAGAAGGTCGCTATTCCGAGCCTCGGCTGGGTCAGTTGGCGTTTCTGTGTGGAGTTTGCATGTTCTCCCTGTTCTCCTCTCCTTTTCGTGGGTTTCCTTCGGGTGCTCAGGTTTCCCCCACAGTCCAAAGATATGCAGTACAGGTGAATTGGGTAGGCTAAATTGTCCGTAGTGAATGTGTGTGAATGAGTGCGTATGGATGTTTCCCAGAGATGGGTTGCAGCTGGAAGGGCATCCGCTGCATAAAACATGCTGGATAAGTTGGCGGTTCATTCCGCTGTGGCGACCCCGTATTAATAAAGGGACTAAGCCGAAAAGAAAATGAATGATCAACAAATCTTTGTCCTGATCATGTGATATATGAGGACTTAATGCTTAAAACATTACATCAGTAAAGAGTGTATTGAATTCGGTCTTTTAATATTACTTGCTACACAAGTCCTTCGTACAAATTTGTATAAATTAGCATCAAAGTTTTACCCTTGAGTAGGAGTACTATAAATACTTTCTACCCCTGGTATATTAACTTAAATACACTAATCTAAAAAAGCATGTCCAACCACATTTTTGGTAACTTCTGTAAAGCTTGGTCTAAAGGTCATTTCGTATTTCAATGCGTTTTGCAACTAAAAAGTCATAACTGCTGAAAAGCATATTTCCAATTATTGAAGATGGTGTTAGGACCAGCAACAATATGGCTTATCACTGAAAAATGTTTATTGTACGTTTTGATAGTATTTTTAGAATGGTGTGGTGTATAACAGATACGCACCAAACGCTCCTCCAATCTCAGCACCACTGGTTGGAATGTTAACGTTCACAATGCCACAGTCGGAGCCTTTAGGACTATACAACAGATAAGTGTTACTAATGACTTTTCAAAAGTCTTCCAAAACATTCGGTTTAACAAGCAAGACCTGTGTCAAGTGACTTCAAAAACAGAAAGTGCCTTTGCACACATACCCTAACCAGCGGAACACTCTTCCCATGTCTTTAGTAAAGATACTGCTGGAGAGCCCTTGTTTAACTTCATTATTCCAGGAAAATGCCTCGTCCTCTGTCTGAACCCAGAGAGAAAACAGTATTTCAAGTAAAATACTAATCATTTGATAAAGTTACCAAAATAAAACATAGTAAAGAAGCCCACCTTAAATTTCAGCACATAAAGGATAGGCACAAAGGTCTCAGTGTGAACTATAGAAGCATTGTGCGGTAGTCCAGTGATAATAGTGGGTTCCACGTAGTTACCCGGCCGATCCATAATCTGTCAAATAAAATTTCAGGGCTCAAAATAAATGTCTCATCCAGATCATAATGTTAAAATTGGCAAAAGCTTAAATAATGTTGAACTGGCAGGACACTTCTTCCGAAAGGAAAGTAATAAGTTGTTAAACTGCGAGAAGAGTCAACTTTACAGCAATGCGTTTTATGTGTCAAATAACCTTTGAAATGCTACATTTTCTAATTAACTATGAACTAATTTCTAGCGAATAATTTATGTTCTGCACACCTCATTTATTAAAATTTAATCATGCAAAGTACACAATTTAAAACTCTTTAATATTCTCTTCTATGTTTTGTGAACTGAACTTCAATCACTGAATCACAACTTAACCGAAGCGGTTTTCATTTTAAAACTTGATCTGTTAAACTGCTGTAACAGAATTTTAAAAATTCATATACATATTAATAATCATGTATGCTGAGCACACACACACACACACACACACACACATACATACATATACACATATATATATATATATATATATATATATATATATATATATATATATATATATATATATATATATATATATAGATATATATATATATATATATATATATAGATATATATATATATATATATATATATATATAGATAGATATAGATAAGGCATACAGTGCTCAGCATACATGAGTACACACTTAACAAATATCAATATTTTCTAGAAGATATTATATTTGTGCATATACATTGGATTAGCCAGTACTAAAGCCAAATCTGGAACTAATCCAACAACAACAACAAAAAAACTTATGATAACAGTCAAAAACTTAGTAGCCTAAATTGATTTTTTGATTAAAATGTAAAAAAAGGAAAAAAGAAAAATTCAAGAGAAACCAAAAATATCTAAAATAGTTAATTTAGTTGTTTTTTTGCTTGCTAGATTTTGCATGAATTTAAATAAATTACCTTACTATTTCTATAAATATTTATTCTATAATATATTATTTCTAAAATATTATTTATACAAGTATAGCGGGTTAAATGCACTCAGAATTTTATATACAGATCAGCATATACACACACAAATTTGAGCAGGGGGTTCACTTTGTGAATGGTTGAGTTCAGGGTTCCCCTTTGAGCCAAATGTCAAATTCAAATTCTAAATATCTAATGAACTTAAAAACAGGCTGCTTTGTGCTTATATATTAATAATAATAAATATGTTAAAACATTTGTTAGCTTAAATAAATAGCCACTATGAAAACAACAACAGATAATTTACCTCAAATTTGGGATTGTTTGCATGGCTGCAAAAGAATTTATACTATCCTTTACTAACAGGTACAGTCTGATGACTACATTTGACTTGAATGGCTGCAAGTTGATGAGCATGAAAGGAATAAAATGGAGCTGAAACAGAGCCTAATCACAACAACGGGGTAAAAAGGTATATATATATATATATATATATATATATATATATATATATATATATATATATATATATATATATATATATATATATATATATATATATATATATATATATATATATATATATATATATATATATATATATATATACACACACACACACATATATATAATAACTAAAATCTAAAGTGATAATCAAAAGTCTGGTATTCCATGACCTCTACAAAAAATTATTAAAAATCCTTGACTTTCTGGGATGGACCTTTAAAAATTCCATAATACTCCAGAAAGTCCCTGACCCTGTGAGTTAAGATGTAACGGCAAAATGCTTTTTGTAATTTACACAAGGTGTGGATAAACAAGCTTTGTTAATCTGGATAACAACTTTTGCTAAAGACCTAAAAAAATTGACTGAATGTCATTAAATATAAATATCATTAAAGGGCTAAAATACGAACTTTCCTCCACATCCTTATTGAAAACCACTGACCTTGAGAAACATGATATTCATAAATGTAGGCTAGTAAGTGTAAGAGATAGTTTTGCTGTAATCACACTGCTGCAGTTCTCAGAGATGAAAAGCAATACCTTTCCTCCACACACAAGAGTCCCACCCTGCTGCTTTGCCTGCTCTATGGCTGCCAGATACTGCTGAACAGCCTGTTTGGTGTGCAGAGGTCCATAAAGAGTGTTTGCTGTTATAAAATGCAAAAGAATTAATGCACATCCAGATTTGAAACAGACATATAAAACATTTGATATCATTCACTAACTGAGCATTCAGGCTACAGCTGGTCATTTTTTTCAATAAAATATAAATTGCATATTAAATAAATGAATCTCAGTCACTTTGGTGCATTTCACAACACTATTTACATTTGCACAACAGTTAATGCATTTCTCGAAACAATTAGTACAAACTGCAAAACCTATTTGATAACCTGCAAAAGCATGTCACTTGCTCAATCCTCAAAAGCAAGTATTGATGTCAATGAAAGTGTCAGTGTCATTAAGATGAAAAGTCCTGACACCATTGTTTATGAACAAGATAGTCAAATGGCTTTGTCATGCTTTTATTATGACAGTTTACTCTGTTAATTTTTTCCAATGCAAAAAAAGTCCAACACTTTTGATGACACTTCCTAAAAATGCTCAAGACAGCACTATATACTATTAACTTCATTTAGTGAGGTATCTGAGTACAAGACACTGAATATGTATGTATCACATTTTTACTGCATTTGCTCTTTGCAATTCTAATTCATTCACAGCATTGTGCAAAAGAATAAATACACCCTTCTTTACAACAAACAAACTCCCTTTGGCTAGAGCTGTGCACAACTGTAAACAATACTGCAGTGCATATTGGAACTGAACCTACAACATACACAGGTCTGTCAATCCTTCATGAAATTGTTCAATTTAGAAGACATTTTCAGGGCGAAAAAATATCAAACTTTTATATCAAATTTTCTTGACAGATTTTGACAACTAATTTAACATTTTTGTACGTAATGAATCAAGTAATGAAATGAGGACTATTAGTTTTATATGGAATGACTATTCAGCATTCACAAGTTTAGTTCATTTTGACTAACATGACATAAGCAAATGATACTGTTATAAAACAGCAGAGAGTTGTATGAAAGCAATTGATGCATGTCCAAAAGCATTTGCAATTTGTTGGAAGGAATGAGAAACTGCTACTATGATGTGCACAAATGACTAATTGTTTCAGAAATGCATTAACTGTTGTGCAAATGAAAATAGTGTTGTGAGAAATGCACCAAAGCGACTGAGAAAAACCGTAAATGGTTGAGATTATCAATCAAAAAAACAACTTAAATAAAATAACAACTAATCATGAATTATATACCCTAAAACAAAAGTAAACCAAAATAAGCATTTAAAAAGCATTTTAACACATATCAAACCTATTATATAGCATACATACAGAAACCAGAAATGCCTTTACATTTGTTAAAATGTGCATGCATACCAAATCATAATCTAAAGTTTTTCTAAATGTGAAATCTGACTACAGCATAGCTTCAGGAACCATCATTTGTAATTAAAATGTTGTAATAAATATTCAAATTACATGAATTAGGAAAAATATATTTGACTTTAATGGGAAAAGTGTATATACAGTATTGTTCAAAATAATAGCAGTACAACGTGACTAACCAGAATAATCCAGGTTTTTAGTATTTTTTTTATTGATACATGGCAAACAAGTTACCAGTAGGTGCAGTAGATTATCAGAAAACAAACAAGACCCAGCATTCATGATATGTAAGCTTTTAAGGCTGTGCAATTGGGCAATTAGTTGAAAGGGGTGTGTTAAAAAAATAGCAGTGTCTGCCATTCATTGTACAAACTCAGAACTTTTTTGTACAAACATTTGTGTTTTTATCATTTTGCAATTCTGTGAATCACTAAACTAATATTTAGTTGTATGACCACACGTTTTATAACTGCTTCACATCTGTGTGGCATGGAGTCAACCAACTTGTGGCACCATTCAGCTGTTATTCCACTCCATGATTCTTTAACAATATTCCACAATTCATTTAAATTTTTTGATTTTGCTTCAGAAATTGCATTTTTGATGTCACCCCACAAGTTCTCGATTAGATTAAGGTCCGGAGATTGGGCTGGCCACTCCATAACATTAATTTTGTTGGTTTGGAACCAAGACTTTTTTCGTTTACTAGTGTCATAGTCTTGTTGAAACAACCATTTCAAGAGCATGTCCTCTTCAGCATAAGGCAACATGACCTTTTCAAGTATGCAAAAGGATCCATGATCCCTGGAATGTGATAAATAGGCCCAACACCATAGTAGGAGAAACATACCCATATCATGATGCTTGCACCACCAAGCTTCACAGTCTTCGCTGTGTACTGTGGCTTGAATTCAGATTTTGGGGTTCGTCTCACAAACGGTCTGTGGCCCTTGGGCCCAAAAAGGACAATTTTACTCTCATTAGTCCACAAAATGTTCCACCATTTCTCTTTAGGCCAGTTGATGTGTTCTTTGGCAAGTTGTAACCTCTTCTGCACATGCCTTTCTTTTTTTACAGAGGAACTTTGCAGGGGATTCTTGAAAATAGTTTAGCTTCACACAGACGTCTAGT
Source organism: Danio kyathit (assembly GCA_903798195.1). Taxonomy (NCBI): domain Eukaryota; kingdom Metazoa; phylum Chordata; class Actinopteri; order Cypriniformes; family Danionidae; genus Danio; species Danio kyathit. The sequence continues at coordinate 11,735,024 of LR812528.1, read as the reverse complement.
AACTGTCAAAGTACTTACAGGTAACTCCAGACTGTCTTTGATCATCCTGGAGGTGATCACTGGCTAAGCCTTTGCCATTCTGGTTATTCTTCGATCCATGTTGATGGTTGTCTTCCGTTTTCTTCCACGTCTCTCTGGTTCTGCCCTCCATTTTAAAGCATTGGAGATCATTTTAGCTGAACAGCCTATAATTTTTGCACCTCTTTATAGGTTTCCCCCTCTCCAATCAACTTTTTAAATCAAAGTATGCTGTTCTTGTACGTTGAACGACCCATCTGCCTCAAGCCTGGTTTATACTTGACGCATCCACTAGTTTGCTTGAGTGCACGAAGTGAATGTGACATCATCACGGAGCTTTGGGTGCGCGTGACATGATTTCGGCTGGCGAAGCACATGGTTTTTTTTTTTTTTGAGACTCGAACGAACAGTGCGCGCGGCGCCGCTTTTGATTTCAGTTGAATGTGAATCACTTTGAAAAGATTTTGTCTGAAACAGGTACAACTGTATAGACATCTTTATGATTCATGATCATAGAGATAATCAGATGACCAATAATTCATGGCTAGAAATTGCAACAGCCGTGGGAAAGAAGGAAAGTTTTTGTTAGAAGGTTTGGAAAAACCTGAGGAATAAGTTTTGTTAAAACCAAAGGAGGACATGGCAAAAGTGGAGACCCAGGTACACAATTACGTAAATATGTTTCCACCATTTATAGGTTTAACACTGATGTAAATATTACAATTTTAAATTTAAAACAATTTAATAGTTACAAAACTATAATTAAGGAACAAATTATTTCTTTGATAACTGGAAAGGAATATTTGAACCTATCGGTTTACAATATACTGATGCCCTGTTTTTCTAGGCTTTATTGGTGATAATGGTCAGGAATGTTGGACCAACATTGCCTTTTTAGCATAAGTATAGAACAAAAACTAGCCAGACAGTAATGTGTGAATTGTAAAGCGGGCTAAATAAATAAAAAAAAAAATCTGTATTTTTTAGTAAGTGTACTTTTTTTTTGCTTTTATTCTTGACATAATAAAAATATATTTGTAGAGCAACTCATGTTCTCTTGTCATTAATATTTTAATAAATTATAATAGGTAAAACAGTCTGACATATGAACAAAAGCAAGTGATGCATTAAAGTTTGATAAAAAAAATCTTGAATGGTTATAAAAAGCTTTATAATCATTTAAATAATTTATAAAAATAATAAAATGAATTACTTTAAAAATATTGAATGATATTGATGATATGACGTAGTTCCGGAAACTTCCGTCTGATTTTACAGTCAGTTTCTTTGACCGCTCCCTGTCGTTTTAAAGAATATCACAATGGCGAATGCGGCAAGTATAAAAGCCTTGTCCGTTTCGCGAGGTGCGCACGCAGTCAGCGGAGGTGCGCGATGCGGCACCAGGCGAAAGTATAAATCCAGCAAATGCAAGTTCAACAAGTCCAGGCTTCATCCTTAAATAGGGGCCACCTGATTCACACCTGTTGTTTTTTTTTTACAAAATTGATGACCTCACTGATTGAATGTCACACTGCTATTTTTTTAACACACCCCTTTCAACTAATTGCCCAATTGCATAGCCTTAAAAGCTTACATATCATGAATGCTGGGTCTTGTTTGTTTTCTGATAATCTACTGCAGCTACTGGTAACTTGTTTGCCATGTATCAATAAAAAAATATACTAAAAACCTGGATTATTCTTGTTAGTCACGTTACCTGTTATTATTTTGAACAATACTGTAACTGAAATGTATATGCCATTAATACAAATGTCACCAATAATTCTGTACTGAACTTACGATCCCAGGGGTCACCAATGCGGATCTGCTTGTAAGCTTTAGCAATTCTCTCCACAACCTCATCATGTATACTTTCATGCAGCATCTAATTCAGAAGTACAACAGAGCAATATCAGGCAGACAGATTAATGCTAAGGAGGAGTAATGGGTTTGGTTAATATGTTTATGCTTAGTACACTATACTAACCAGTCGTCTGGTAGTAGTACATCGTTGACCAGCAGTTCCCACAGATGCAAAGACAGCAGATGGTACAACCAAACTTAAATCAGCGTCCTCAAATACTGGAACAAAAATATTATGCAATTAATTTATGAACTAGACAAAAAAAAAAAAAAAAAAATAGGGTGACCACCTATTAACTTATCTGCTAGTATAGTGAAGACATTTGTAAGTATTTGAAACTCCATAGCTGATATAAAATGGTCTGAGTCATGTTACAATTTACCCTATGGGACATGTTCATTCTACTAAATAAAACAGATTTGTAAATAAAATAAAACATTTATACTGAATAAAACTCCTTGAATAGCAACTAGGTTGTTCATTCATTGAACTATACAAACTTTAAATTATTTGAGCAAGATTTGTTTTTAACTTGTTTATTTTTTTATCTTGCAGCTCTGAACAGAAAAAAAAATTTGTATGCTTGAAATTCTGGCTGGAGTAACTATCACCTGGAGTTCAGTTCTTATGAGGTCTCTATGCTGATTACTTGGCTTTGTCCTTGTAATTGTTTTTGTGTTAATATGGAAAAAATTTGATGTTCCCCAAAACAAAACATGGAAGATTGTTTCTTTTGTGTGACAAAAGCTCCTTTGTCAACTAACAATTACATTTAGTAATTCATTCATCAGCCAAAATATTTGGCAGTTCATTACAAAAATTTAGAAAAAAAAATAAGGTACCACATGTCCCATGTTTTGCTCTAAACAATGTGCAAGCTTTTAAAGTATGATACAAATATAGAGCCAATTTTAAGCAGCAGGACAAAAATTATCAATGATAAAAAAAATATTTGCAACAAACCTATGATGGCATTATTTCCTCCTAACTCCAGTAGCTGACGACCTGTATAAATCAAAATATTTACTCTAAGAATCACATCATGTCAAAGCAGAAACTAATACAATATTCTATAAATGTCTTGACGCCAAATAGTTAATGTTCAATTACTAAACAAACATATTTATTTATCTTAGCTGTTTGTTTCAGACAGACTGTGTGAGCCTGTGCATTAGTGGTGAGGATGTTTAAGTGACTCTTATCATTTAATCTTTTATTTCAGTATTTGTGTCACACCCCAAAATGTTTTAAATTTGATATCTTTGAAGCAATGCATTTTTTGTCATTCTTAAAAAAGTTCCTTTTATTCTCAAACTAGATGCTCCTGTGATTTCACAAAAGTATCAAGCTTCAAATTATTGCCCGTCCAAGTATTAATACTGTAGAATAATAAATATTTCATAATTTGATCATTTTCAGGGTTTCTGCAGGTTTCTTCAAGTCAAAATTAAGACTTTCTAAAGACCCTTTTAAGACCAATATGAATTAAATTTTAGACTTATACAGAGCTAAACACTAAGAATTTTTCCCAATGGCCTGAGTAACTTCTGTAAATAGTTTTTGTATTATTTGAAGATCATGTAAAGGGATGTGTTGCTGTAGTTTTCTTTGCCTGATTAGGGAATTTAATTAGGAGAATTTGCTGTAAAATGTCTAACAGCTGTTGTGAATTGTAACTCTTTGCATTAAAAGCTTAAATATAAACAAAAAGGTTTTGAGATCGATTATTGGTGATTGGGTGTCGGCCCGATTGGGTAGCTTTACTTGTTCATAGGAAAATTAAGACCTGTTTAAAATGATTTAATACCTAAAACACAATATTTCAGTGAATTTAAGACTTTTAAAGCCTAAGTTTTGTTTTTGAAATTTAAGACTCTTTTAAAACTCTGCGAATACTCTGATAGTACTCCAGCAGCCTAGGTTGTGGCTAGTAGTCTCCAATGCACAGATTAAAAAGTAATGTAATTAGTGAGATTCTACTAGATCCAAATCCCAGTGATTTTGAGGCCCACCGCAACGTGATGTAGGGGTACGGTTTTCCCCGCCCGCAAGATTTGATTGAAAGGCGCCATGTCTCCATAACAACATGTATGTCCACAGAACATTTTTCACAAAGAAACTGGGATTAAAATGTTTAAACTCTCTGTGATCAGCTGCATCTCAAAAAAATGTTTTATAGGTTTAAAACATAAGTACTGCAAATGGCATTTATGTGTGACTCATCGTTTCAGAAAGGGTTGAATAGACTACACCACAAAGACATCAAATAAACTTACATTGTATTTTTGACTAATCAGCTGTATTTAAGCTTCATCTGTGTCTGTCCCCATCACTGACTGCTGTTTATTTGACACAGAAATGCAGACACGCAAGTGGGAACACCAGGGAGAACCAGCTCATTTACATTTTAAGCCGCAGGCTACCAAAACAGCTATACTGTCCTCAAACTCCAAAATGAGCATATTCTGCATTGTATAATACATACTGTGATGGGTCTTTTAAGCTAATTTAAGCTATGTTTAAAGCTATTTTACATCTTGTAAAAGGGGTAAAATAAGTGCTAATCTAATAATGTAATAATGTAATATTTACATTGTAAAAACTTCAAATTAATAAAAATGACTTGGCTTGACAATACAGTATAATCACTGATTAAATGTAAATTTTTTGATGGTAAAAACTGTTCAATTATGTGTTGTTATTGTGCATAGTTTTGTGAGACAACAGGAAATGACATGGATCAGTACAATCATACTTTGTGTTTCAATGGGAGAATGCCTGCAGTGAGACAGGCTTATGATTAAAAGTGAATGTTTGTTCTGTGTAGGTGGTTTATGACAGAAGCTTTTAATTCACAGCTCTCTACAATGCAAGGTGCACACAGAGCACACATGCAGCAGGCAAAAATATTTAACATATATACTGTTTTTAATTCTCACTCTACGCATTTTCAATTTGAGCTATAAAAATGAATAAATGATTGTCATTTTTGAATAAATATCAATAATGCACTAAAACAGCACTTGCAATAATATCAAATCAAAGCAAGCAATATCTTAATATATACTTACTATTGTGTTAACTTAGCAGGTTTGGTACCATGAGACATAAGGGTATTGTAGCAATGCTAATATAAAGATGATGTTTAATTTTCAGTCAATAAAGAGGATTTGGGTTTGCCGTCAAAACATTCAATATGACAGATTGCGATTAAATTTTAATGTAAAACTCACCAAACCGCTCTTGTACCATCATTGCCACTTGTTTGCCCACATGAGTGCTACCCGTGAAGGACAGAAGACCCACTCGCTCGTCTTTAGCCATGGCCATGCTGCGTACACACACATAACTAACTAAACGATTTTCTCTGTACAGTACAAGTTTAGTAGTTGGCAGTCTAAATGTTTATTATGCACCTGTGAACTGCCAATAAGAGTACTAACACTGATAAGAGTACAAATGCTTTAGTGCTCAATTTCATATATTTGTTAAATACCCAATGTCAGCGCCACCACATGTCATAGAACAGATTGCACCAGGAAGATGATTCTGCTCCAACACTTCAGCTACAATCCTACAATAGAATATGAAAGAGATTTAAAAAAGGGCATGTATATAACAGAAAACAATACAAACCTAAGAGTCAAAAACACACCAGCTTAGCTAAAGATCATTATGAATGATTAATAAAAAAAAATTAAAAATTAAATTATATTATGAATATAAATTATATATATATATATGTTTTGAATCTGCCACTATGGTGATTCATAGATGCTTGTAGCACCACCCCTTTTCAAATGAGCAAAATCTCATTAAAATTTAAAGCGACGGCACAATTTTGATCAAAGCCTAAAAGGGGCAGTTTCAAACAATTTAAAAAAAATATTTGTGAGGTATTTTGAGCTGAAACTTCACATTCCACACTGGTGATATCAGAGACTTAGGGTGCTTTCACACTTGGTTCAAATGCCTGGCCCAAACCCAAGTTCGATTGTCCCCATTTGCCACCTTCTCGGCTGATTTGTGTTCACACAGACCTTTTGCCTTCTGAAGCCCGGTACGCTTGTGTCATCAAGCTGCTGTTGTGTGTACAGCTTTTGCTAGGTGACAGCCACGAAAGCCAAGGTGCCAAAATAGAAAGACGTACGCATATCACGGTCGTTCTGCTTTTACTAAATCTTTTGGTTTTGGTAACATACAGAGAGCGACTTGCATCTATCTGCCGCTAAAATATTTTAAATGATCAGAACATAACACGATGCCCACAGAAGTCGTTTTTGGCGGAGACAAGCAGACATTATCATTGTGTTTGCACTGGGTAAGTACCGCTTGACGCCAAGATAACGTTAGGTGATACACAGGCAAATACACACCAGACCAGAGTTTATGCAAACTGTACCCCACACCACCTCTTTCAGGCGGACTTGAGTTAAGAAGACATCGTTCACACTAGCTAAATGTACTGAACTAAACGAATTCAGGTGTGGACCAAAAGTGCTAGTGTAAAAGCACCCTTATTTCACATCTTGTAAAGGTGCATAATAGGTCCCTTTAAAGATTACTTGTTTCCCTTGCATTGTTGCAATACCTGTTTTTATCCTCAGACTTTTTACCACTTCTACCACTTTTGAGTTATTAAATCTATAACAACTCCAACCACAACCAACTGGAGCACCCAGAGGAAACTCATGTGAACACAGGGAGAACATTCAAATTGACCATCTTCTTGCTGTGAGACGACAGTGCTAATCACTGAGCCACCGATGATTGCTATTAAATTTAATTAACCGACTGTAAGTGCAGAGACAACAGAAAAGGTCCCCTAAATTTGGACGCTTATTTTTGTCACAACTAAAACGCCACAGAGAAGCGAGATCAGCCATCAGTGGCAGACAGAAGTATGACTGAGGCCTCTGTTGCGCGATCTTGGTGTCGTGCGCACTCCCTCTATCTGCTTTTCCTTGATTTTTGTCAGTGAATCTGCTGGTCGCATTAGTTTCCCGCATTCGTCAGAAGTTAAGCCCCGAATTGACACAGGTAATAATAAAAATTCTACTTCAATCATGCTCATGTTGTGAAACACTATCAAAATGTCCACTGTTGATTATATTAGACTTCAGTTTTCAATAGCGATTTTAACACTTTTAATATAGGAAGTCCTCGGCTATGCAGTGGCTTTTATTAATCAGAAATTGAGTGTACATAGTTTTACATTAGGAAATGCAGTCTTGAATTTACAAACAGTCGGCAAGTACCGGAGAATAGATGTTAATCAAATTTAGCTCATGTAGCTAAAAGTAATATTCAACTCATTTAGTTTTGCCTTCATTCATTTCTGTTTTCAGTAGACTAAAAGCACGAGACTTCAAAGACATGATTTCTTTACAACACGTTTTTAAACGTAATAGTTTAACAAATTTCTAATAACTACTTTGTCTTTCCCATGGTGACAGTACGTGTATAATATTTTACTAGTTATTTTGCAAGATAGTTGTATTCAGATTAAAGTGTAATTTAAATTCTTAACGAAGTTATGTTAACTAGGAAAGTTAGGCCCCGTTTACACTAATGCGTTTTCGTTTTAAAACGCACAAGTTTTGCTACGGTTACGCCATCCGTCCACACTACGCCGGAGTTTTCGAGCCCCGAAAACGGAGCGTTTTGGAAACGCTGAAGAGCGCGTTTTAATTCTGATACGCTGCTGCTCCGTCTCAGTGTGGATGGGGAAAAACGGAGACGTCTGAAAACGGAGGCGTGGCTGCTGAGATTCGCTACCTGATTGGGGCTTTTGGGTCATTGCGTATCCTTCCCTTATTTGTCAAGCCCCTATCACATGACTATAACGCTACCGGAAGACGGCAGACCAGCCTTCACTGTAAACAACAACATGGACACAGAAATGGGAGCGTTGTTTGCACTATTGTCCGTTTCAGGCGCCATTGTGCAGTTAAACTCTGCCTTTTTTACTACAGCAGCTGCACATATTCGCAAGAGGCAAGCTATTGTTCGAGCACTCGCTAATCGCTCGCGTTCATCGTTCAACCAGCGTTTGTTGACTAACAATAACCAAATGCCGAGCGAGACACATGCTTCCTGTTTATACTTGAACGCGCATGCCCAGAGTGCGCGAATGGTCACGTGATATACGTTTTTGGTGGAGTGGTGTGGACGGAGATAAGTTTAGAAACGCAAGATGAAACGCTAGTGTGGACGCGGATCGTTTTTGATAAAAAAAGCCGTTTTAAAACGAAAACGCATTAGTGTAAACGGGGCCTTAGAATAATTGGTGAAGTTATTGTATAACTGGTTTGTTGTGTAGACAATCAAAAATACACAGTAAATATTTCTTAAGGAGGCTAATAATACTGACCTTTTTTTTTTTTTATTAAAACTGCTTTTATTCAAGACAAACTGTAAAAAATACGACTTATTATGACTCCAGAAGAATTATTTTTGTTTCATAGAACATACTGTGAAAATTTCCTTAGTTTGTTTAAGATCACTTCATTCATTCATTCATTTTCTTGTCGGCTTTGTCCCTTGCGGGGTCGCCACAGTGGAATGAACCACCAACTTATCCAGCACAATTTTACGCAGCGGATGCCCTTTCAGCCGCAACCCATCTCTGGGAATTTCCACACACACACATTCACACTCATACACTACGGACAATTTAGCCTACCCAATTCACCTGTACTGCATGTCTTTGGACTGTGGGGGAAACCGGAGCACCCGGAGGAAACCCACGCGAACGCAGGGAGAACATGCAAACTCCACACAGAAACGCCAACTGACCCAGCCCAGCCGAGGTTCGAACCTGCGACCCAGCGACGTTCTTGCTGTGAGGCAACAGCACTACCTACTGCGCCACTGCGTTGCCTTAAGATCACTTGGAAAAAGTTATTTTAAATTAACGGGAGGGCCAATTTTTTTACTTCATCTATATCTGTTAAAGTTTACAGGTGCAAAAATGTGCCTTGATGTACTTGATATTAAAAATGTGTTATCCTACAATACAAAGTTACTTCTCAAATAAATTAACATGGAAGATTATTTTGAGTCCAAGTTATTTAATTAGCTGTGTATGAAGACTGCAGAGTGATGCATGAAAAAAATTACTTCGAATAATTAAGTAGTTTGTGATGTAATATTTACATAATATTTGTCTTAAATTTAAAAAAGAATAGAGTAAGAATACATGTAATTTATGAAAGAACGTACTTGGTAACCGCAACACTTGTGAGGGATGTGGTCGGAGCTCCTTTCCTGTCAAGAAAATGACAAAATTATTAACTGCATGTTAAATGCCATTATTACTCATCAGCTGATGCTTGAGGAGAAAAGTAAAGTCTAACCAAAGACAGGCATTTCCACAGATGAGAGCAATGGCATTGTTCCAGCCATATACAGCCACAGGAAAGTTAAAGGCTGTGATGATTCCTACCAAGCCAACAGGATTCCACTGCTCGATCAGCACATGACCTGGCCCTTAGATCACAGGTAAACAACACTCAGGGTCCACGTTTATCTCAATACATCCACAGTCATATTTATCTGAAGGTATAATATAAAGTAAGCTCACTTTCAGATGGCAAAATGGGACCTCCAATCATACGGGACAGTCCTACAGCATAGTCACACACATCCACATACTCCTGCACCTCACCAACACCCTCCACATAGATCTTGCCCATCTCTAGAGACACCTACGCATAGCAAACTCCTGTAAAACTTCCACACCTTTCCTCAATCCTGCGAATACAATTATTTTAATGCAAACTTACCAAGCTGCCGAGAGCTTTGATCTTCCTCCTTAAAGCCTCTCCAATCTGTCGAACAATTTCACCTCTCTTTGGAGCAGGTACCTAAATAACACATAGCATTGATCAGCATTGTTTGTGCATATACACAGTCCACAAAAAGAATGTAACCACAAGGATTTAACTAAGCAAATAGGTAAGAGCCTCCATTAGGTAATTACTGCATAGATGATTATGTTTCAGAAGGTAACAGAATCCTAACTGACGCATAGAGTATCTTCTTGTCTTTTTTAACAATCATGTTGGAACAAAACCTAGAACAAATGTTAATTAGTTTCATTTATTCATTTTCCTTCGGCTTAGCCCCTGATTTTTCAGGGGTCACCACAGCAGAATGAACCAGAATGAATCATAAAAAAGAAGCTTTACAGCTATCTTTAATAGTGAACGTAGGAGCATTTCAACACACCATGGAAAGGGAACCCAAGGAACTGGGACTAAACAGTTGTGTGGCCTTAATAAAACACTTATAGGTGAGGCTAATCAGAAAATATAGCTCCATTTGCTAGGGAGCATAAAAATTGGTATATCATACAAGCCTGTTAGAACAGTGCTATAATTTGGGGATGCTGCAGTTGGTCAGGTTTAGGTTCACTAAATTATGTGCCCAAGGATATTGAATGACTAGTTTATTCTCATCATCAGTTGATTTGTTTTTTCCTGATGGCATCGGCATATTCTAAGATGGCCATTCCAAGATTCATCAGGCCCAGAATTTGAAAGAATGGTTCAGATTGGCCACCACAGAGTCTACACATTTTAACCCTTTTGAGAATCTTTGAGATGTGCCAGAGAAGACTGCGTAGTGGTTCAACTCCCATCATTACATTTTTTTGACCAAAAAAAATTGTGCTAAACTGGATGGGAATAAATGTTGTGACATTGTTAAATCATTTTAAGACAAAGCCACAGCAAATATGTGCTGTAATCAAAGCTAAAGGTGATTCAACAAACTACATGTCTAAGCTTTTTACATGCTTCCTTCTTTTTCAACACAAGTCAGCACTTGAAACTTTTGATATCTAGCCTGATTTTCTCAAAATAAAAAAACAAATAAAACAAAAAACACAGAGTGACTTCAGTGTTCAGGTGTGCATGATATTTGTTCATCTAGTTAATTAATAATTATTAATTAAATAACTGCCAGTCAAACTATTCCTTATAAATGTGCATATTATTCTGTCCTCAAATGATTTTAATATTCATGTTAACGCAGTATGTGTACAGTATACAGTATGTGAATGTGTATGCGTACATTTGAATAGGCTGTGGTAGTTTGTTATTTTTGCATTCTCCTATATCTTACTGTCCAATTAGAAACAAAGCCATTCTTCATGTAGGATATCTATTCTTATATGAAACTCAACTAAATTATAGTTTGGGGTGTGAACGAGTTTGCTTAATAAAACCACTAGGTGGTAGCATTGTAATGTAGATTGTGGTAGCAATACCCATTTTCATTCTTTGTTTGATTTCTTCATTTGATTTAACATATAACCAGTGATAGTGTAAACTGTACTTGTCAATGTCTGTTTATAAATGTGAATGTCATTGGAATAATAATTTAGAATTTAAATTGTATTTTTTCTGCTTAAAATCTAATTTCTGAATATGGATACACACTACACTGAAGAATAAGTATCCTGTAAATCCTGTGTGCAGCTGTGTTGTGTACATCTTGACCCAGAAATTAAACTCCCTTAAATAAAGCTGATCTGACACATTGTTTTGACTGTTTTGACTAACACATCTTAAGAAAAGCTTAGATAAAAAGCCTCATATAATACAGTCCTTTCCGGTCTAACTATAGAACAACATTGTATGCAATTAATTTGACAGACGGAAATGATATTTATGTTTCAATATTACTTGTTCTTCAAGCATTAAAAAAGTATCAGCTGTATCTGAAGGCATCAGATATTTCAACCATTGAAAATGGACAAGATTTGGACAACAGTTTGGACATTTGAGTGGCACAGCAATTACCTTATCTCAATGAATAAGCCATACAGGTCTTTGAAAATGAAAACTAAAGAAAAGATAATTAAAGCTGTGCATACGCTGATCACTGATGTTTGTATGATTGTGGCTCATACCATGTGAGAGAAATTAAGAAACCAAGCATTAATTTTGTTGATTAATAATTTGAATCATATTTTGTCAACATTTTTTTTCCAAGTAAACTAGTCAACCAAAAACATTTTTTTTTGAATGACAAAAAAACAACAAGAATTTATTGACATTATTGTCAACAAATAAAGGTGAACACTAGTTACATATATTATGTGAATTCCTTATGACTGCCAGAGATGATGTAACGTAATGTATTTTTTATTCATTGCCATGTCAGCAACCAAGGCTAATTTCATGGCAAGAACATTCCAATAATAAATAAACAATTAAGAACAACAAACAAATGAATACACAAGTTAAATAAGATTTTTAGTGTTAATACTTGAAAAGAATTCTAAAAATTTTCCTGGTGTCACTTTGCTAAAAATGTCCTTAAGAGAGTTCATTTCATTAAAAAAAGTCTTCTGGAATCATTTTAGTTCACACTACAGGATTTTAAACATCGGCAGATCGCTGTGCCGTTCACACTACATGACTTGATTTTGTTTTTTTAAATCGCTGTGGTGTTCTCACTACACGACACTACATAAATTACCCACAAGAGGGGGGTCACACACTACATGATCTGACAACAACTCATTCCCCAACAGCTCAGTCAAGCTACCAAACCACAGCCAATGAAATTTTGAGGGAGAAGCCGTCAGAAAAAGCTGAACACTGTTGGCTGCTTGTGTGCTGACATCACTGACAGCGTTTTAAGCTTTCAAGGGAGCATTTAAAAACATCATCAATCAGCTGATGCATCAGCAGATCAATCGCTCATCTGCAAGGTTCAAGTGAAAAGATTCACAGAGAGTTTTTAATTATTGTAATTTAATAATGCGTTCAAAATAAAACTTATATCTATAACACTCTGACATTTTCTAAATATCTGTGTATTTCTTTCTAACATTGTTATTTTTTCAAATTACAAAACAGTAAAGAACTGAGCATTTCTACCTTTAATTACCATATTGGTCAAAATGACTGCATGCATGTCTGCTACTTTTCGCTGTAACTTTAAATATACATGCATTTTTTGCCTAGCAATTTCCAGCTAACATAAACAGCTGATAGCAAAAACATAAATTTATTACAGATGTATGTTTCAAAACAGCATATTCTGTGCTGCGAAATAGCTCCTGTTTGGAAGTGAAAATGAAAGCGAGGCCCAGAGCCTTGCGTGTTCTAGTATCTTAACTACATATTTATAGGCTGTAATACAAAAAAAAAGCTGATATTTTTAGGGTAATGGTGTCATAAAATATGATGACAGACATTCAAAGCTTAATTTCAATATCTCAATAGAAGTTTTGAATGTAAATTTGACATGACAATATGACGTCTTATATGAGAACGGTCAGAATGACCAGTGTGGTAATTCTAATAGTTACAGAATTCTAGTCTCGCTGTTAATATACCCTACTCTCGTGTCTGTGTTAACACAGAATGAAGTGAGTGCATCGATGTCCATTCTGGCCAATCACAGATGTTTCTGTTGAGCTCCTGAGCAATGGACCATTCAGCTCATGGTGATATGCTCTCTCATTGGCTGTAGCTCGTCACTACATCTGACCGCACGTGGGGTCGAGTCAGCCGACTGTTCTGGAATATTCAGCATGCTAAATATTGAATTTTCGTCTGCGAGGTGTCAGAGAGCCTCTTTGATGCGTTGTTCAGTAGTTCACACATAAAGACTGCCGAGCGCTGAGCTCCCACAGATTTTTCCCCGATCGCAGCCCGATCTGTCAACGAGCTCATTAACTTCCAAATCGGGCTCAAATCAGGCTTAAAATCCTGTTGTGTGAACTAGGCTTAAAAGCAGGAGAGTCCAGTAATGTGTTTTACAGTAAGGGGAGTTGTGCAGTACAAACATTGAGTGGGGTCTTCATCTTTAAGTAAAAAGGCGTGGGTTAATCTAGTATGTCCAATACGGTATCTGGTTAAAATCACTTGATCAAATCTAGTCCTAAAATGTCTTAAAATTCTGTTTGAGATTTCAGGTTGCATTTCATGTAACTTATTATTTTCCAATGCATCCCACTCCTCTTGCCACTTATTTAAAATGTAAACGTTGATAAAAGGTCTCATCTCTGAAGAACGAATTTGACATTTGTTCACCACTTGCTTACTGCCAAAAATGATGCAAAGCACTAGTGGATTGTTGCTGTGCAAGCAAGACAGGTTACCAAAATGCTCACATGGTGGCATAGGCGGAGCCTCAAGGATAGAAGCTGCTCCAGCTCAATACTCAGCCTTAATGAGTCTCTCGCATATTCTGAATGACAAGAAACTCTGGTGGTCAACCAGAATTCACAGAACCACAGTTACATACGTGACTAGTGTTCTGTTTCAATCCTCCTGACTGCCAGAGATGGTGCAAAGCACTAGTGAATAAGTCATGAGGAATGCCACTCACCTGCAAACCAGTCATGGCTGTTCCTGAAAAACTGCTGAACTAACAGCATGCAGGGTAATGATGTTAAGCTTGTAAAAGCATGCAAAAGTACAAAGAGCAGCCATGGCCAAATGGTTAGAGTTAACTTGAGATCGCAGCAATGCAATGCAATGGCTGCCCACTACTCTGGGTGTGTGTCCACGGTCTATGGGCTCTATTTTAATGATCTAGGCACAAAGTCTAAAGCGCAGGGCGCAAAAGCATAAAGGGCGTGTCCAATACACTTTTGCTATTTTAAGGACGGAAAAATACTCTATGCGCCGCGGCGCATGGTCTAACAGGGTTGAGCTTATTCTCTTAATGAGTTATGGGTGTGTTTTGAGCATAAACAATCAGTCTCATCTCCCATTCCCTTTAAGAGTCAGTTGTGTCGCGCCATGGTGCATTTGCTATTTACATGGCGGACTTTGTAAGTGGAAAAACTGAACACTTCACTAGCGAGAAAAAAGTTAAACAGATCATCTGCAGCGCGAGTATAAAGAATGGGCCTCCTCCAATCTGCCTGTACTTTCACTTTCTCTTTCTTTCTTTCGTGGATAAGGAAACGGTGTTGTATGCACAGACATCCATTAGCCTACATAATTAATTTCGTTTGTTAAGCGCAAAAAAATTTTCAAAAGCATTTCAAAACTAAATTCAGTTCTAATTTCCAGCAAACAAATAAATAAACAATAATATCGAAGTGTGGACAAAAAACTGAGTTATCCCCAAATACACATGCTATGCCCCGTGTGGTCCAAAACCTGACAAGTGGACAAATCTAAGCTTGTTTTTAATCAAATAAATATGAATTGATAAATAATACCACTAATAATAACATTATACAAAAGCAAGTTGTCATGAATAAACTAAAAAAAAAAGCTACAAAGTCTACAAAGTCTACACAGTGGCGCTAATTGATTTGCTATTTAAACAACATGGCAGAAAACGAAAAAACTAAGGTTGCGTTGGTCTGAAAATAGCAACACGTCAGGGCAAACAAGTCTTGCGCCTTATTGCACCAGGTGTTTGATAGGGCCCTATGTGTGTTTGTTGAGCATGATGAGCAGAAATGGCTGCCACATAAACTTTCAGTGGGCGGCACAATGGCTCAGTGATTAGCACTGTCGCCTCAAAGCAAGAAGGTCGCTGGTTCAAGTCCCAGCTGGGTCAGTTGCCATTTCTCTGTGTTTCTGAGTTTGCATGTTCTCTCTGTTTGCGTGGTGTGTTTGAGTGGGACTCTGTGGCTGCGCTGTGAAATCCTGTGCATTGTCTCCAACAAAAGTGGAAGAGATGAAGAAGCATAAAGGAGACAATTTGGCCACTCATGAGACAGGGTGTCCTGTCCCAATGGTCTGGATGACTCAGTTCATGTAAACCAAAAGCGACAGTGAGTGGTTGTCTCAGTTGCAAAAAGCTTCACTTCTGCTCTTATAAACTGTTGCCATATTGTCTGTACCACATCTTAGTGAAGCCTCCATTTTCCTGGGTGCAGATGATCCCTTGATTTTACCCTGACAGGTGACCTGCCCTCATTGATGCTAGACAAGGAAGAGACCAGGTGAGAATCTTTTGAGATATAGAGACTTGAGAGACTTTGTGTCACCTTGATGATTTAAATGAAACACTCTGGAAGTGTTGTCCACCTGAATAAGCACATGATGGCCAGCTAGAACTTTAAAAAAAAATACAGCAAGACTAGGAAGACCACAAGTAGCTCCAGGAGATTGATGTGATCCTTTAACCGTACTAGTCGAAGACACCTATGTGATTCCACATTGGCCCCCAGCCAAGGAGAGAAGGGATGACCCCTAGCGGCACACCTGACATCGACTGTAAGATTAATGCGTTTAGTATAAACCACCGTTTGCATATAGCATTTGCTAATTCTAAGCATATATTAAGTTAATTGTTTTTTTTAACTTGCATGTTCAGTATAACATTATCAAGTTGCTGATATTACCCATCCTTATACACTACTTGATAATATGAAAGCTTACATCTGCCCACACTTTCCATGCATCCATTGCTTTCTGTATGGTTTCCTCATATTCTGCCACGGTTGCCTGTTAAAAGATAAAATTAATTGAGGGTTGGATTCATGTATTTTATATTGTGTTCATTCATTTATTGTGTTGGAAAACAATTTGTTACCTGACGCACTCTGGCAATGGGCTCATTGTTTGCTGGACAATATGAAGTGACCACCTGTATAAAAAAAACATAATGAATTAATCAGCATCCTGCACAAAGAAGAAAATAAAACAGTTTTTTTTTAGGAGAGTATTACAGGTGCTCCGATCAGGATTTTTGGGGCCGATCACAGATCACTTGAAGCCATATCGGCAGATACCAATCACCGATTACAGGGTCTAGTTGAAGCCTTTTATTATTCAAGTTTTTATTAATCTGTTTTACAAATATCATATGGCAACTGCATTTATTGACAAGCAACATTGCAACCTAATGTACTGTAGCAGCGTGTGCTTGGTTAGCTAATAAGAACAGTTTAGGACAGAGATCCCCAAACTAGGGCACAAGGGCCAAATTAACCTTTGATTTGGCCCTCCATCCCCTCTGAGAAGAGAGGCAGAATGTTGGGGGTAATGCCTTTAATACACATTTTCATTTCTAATTTTAACACAACCTTTTGTTTGTTTGATTTATTGTTAAGCTACAAAAAAGCATATTTCAAATAAATGTTTTTAAAAAATGTTGTGAATGAATCAGATTTTTTTTATGAACATACTGTTGCTCAATGTATAGAGTACAATTTAGAAGTCATCGGTGAGCAAATCAAGGAAAAGGCAGGTGCAGATTGACATTAAACTCCATTGTGTTATAAATTGAATTCTTGTGTTTTTGTTATAATAGGTTTATTATAAAATGTGTTATATATATATATATATATATATATATATATATATATATATATATATATATATATATATATATATATATATAAAAGCATTAGTTAATATGATTAAAGTAATGTTTTCTATTTATAAAAAAAAAAAAAATTGGAAATGATCCATGGCAACTTTGTAATACAGTTTGATATATTTACCTTCAGCTCACGGCCATCAGACAAGTTTGGTTTTTGTCCCTTTATAAGAAAACATTTGGGTGCCCATGGGTTAGACTACAGCTTGATCACTACAACTTTCCAGAAGAGTATAAAAATATATATAAAATTATGAAATAAAACAAATGTAGCTTTAAAACACTTTAGGTAGAGAAAGAAAGAGAAATATTACAAAAGTTGCTGTTGTAGTTAATATTACTATTATTAGTAGTAATGGTCTACTACATTTTGTAGCTTGTACTGTTCAATTCAGCTCAGCGATTGAATTCTGCACAGACAAATCCTCTCATTAAAACCAAAAGATGTGACGACACCTCCGTTCACTGCAATTTAAGCGCTACTTGCTTTACAATTTGAATATGTTTGGGTTTTTATGCTGCTGAGAGGAACATCTGCTGTTTACGCAATGTAAAGTGTAAAGTGCGATTCTGCGTCTTTAAAATGCTATATGTAGCCTGCTACACCATAGATCTCTAAGGCTCTGACCAATGTGCATTGTTGCTTAGCAACCACAAACGCTAAAAGAGTGGAAGTTCGCGAGTGAATTGAACTTTGTGAAAGAAGCAGTGCTCATCAAGTTTTCAACACCGTTTTAAATGAGATATGTGAACGGCCCTAACGGTGTGACGCAAGTACAAATTATAATTTAAATAGTTTTTCACACGTTTTCACACACCCTGTTCTCGTATGTAAAAATAATGTGTCGCGAGTTTTGCTTAAACTTAAAAGCAAACTTAAGAATATAAGATGATGCACAATACTCTCGTCCAGTGTGCGACCAACTTTAGAATCACTAAAGGAAAAAGACAGAGTGGACATGGACAATCTCATCCATTGTTATCACCATTTAGGCACACTCCATTACAGATGAGTGAAGGTTCATGGCTTGTGTTCTGCTAATGCATGTTGTGAATGGAAGTAAAATACTACCAAAGTCCAAATATAGGTAATGTACAGTTGAAGGCAAATACAAAAACATTTTTCACAGTATTTGCTATTGTGATGTGCTACTCAATGACAGATCAGCAGTGCCCTGCAAACCAGCTTATGAGGAACACAACGTTTGAGTTAAAATATGGCATCTATATTGATCAATGTGTTTACATCTGTTACAGAAAACGATGTAAATGCTCTCTCTCTCTCCTCACCATCCCAGAGGAAAGGATGGTGGAACTGATGCAACAGCTAACAGCCATTACCACCTGCCAGCAGATAAGGAGAGAAGCTCACTCTAAGACAAGAGAGGATGGAGCAAACGGTCAAGTGTCTACTCAGCAACCTGGATGATATCGAAGAATACCTACATACCTTCGAAGTCATCACAAACCTGGGAGAGCTGGGACAAGGGGAAGTGGGTGTGTGTGCTGCCTCCATTTCCCACTGGAGAAGCTCAGACAGTTTATTACTCCCTACAAGCCACACAGAACGATGATTATAAGATGAAGATATTTACCTGCATCAGACTCTTGCCAGTGGGTGTGGTGGATCAACTTTTTCAGTGCTGCTATAGTGAAAACACTCCCATACGAGTGCAGGCCACCCAGCTCACGCGCCTCACACATCAGTGGCTCCCCCCGCAACCCAGGTTGCTGAGAAAGTGGTGATCGACCATAAGCTACAGGCACTTCCTCATCAGTTTAGGAGGCAAGTGAGAATGAGAAATCCCACTACAATCGCTGAACTGGTTACAGCAATGAAGCTGGTGGAGGCGTCGTTCACCCATGACGCTGGAGAAAGAGCAAGCCCCCATCCCCAGAGGGAAAATAAAGTGACTTTGGGTATAGTGACTTTTGCGGATAGCAAAGTCACTATACCCATCACATCCACAGAGAAACCCGCCACGTGCCATGATCTGATCTCAGTGGTACCTGGCCTTTTGAAATGGGACTGGTCTGAGACTTACCCATTCCTGTTCTACTGGGAAGAGATTAGTTGGGGGGGGGGGTCGACCGGCTCCTCGCCACCACAATGCAGCCAGTTACAAGACTGAGACCATGCCATTGACACCGAGCCTGAGAACCTGGGGACCATCAACCAGAATTTCTGGCTTTGGGGAGCGACAGAGGGGGTGAATTTAAACGTATTAAATAAAATGTTTATATGCATCTGTTCCAGCAGGTCTGTAGCTTTATTGGCCAAGAGCAGTGGGAAGATGACCGACTAAAGAACTGCTGGTCTCAGGTTTGCATGATAGAAGCAGCAGTCCGGTTGCCAGCACCTCACCCCGTCCTATACTGAAAACAGTCTCCCGGTCACCAAGTGGCAGAGGAAAGAAAAATTGCTGCTAGTAGTCCCGCGTGCCAAAACAGTCACTGTGATTGAACACTGTTGGCTGTTTCCAATTGAGGAATTTCCAATCCGATCATTGTGATGCCCTTCAGCGCATTGGGATGGATCTGGTAGGGCCTCTGTCGAAATTCATCCAGGGCATGAACAGATCCTTGTCATGGTAGATCAGTCGTCTCAAACTCAATTCCTGGAGAGCCACATTTCTGCAGATTTGATCTTAAACCACCTCCAACTCACACCTGCTTAATAGTCTCTAGTAGTCTTGAACAGCTTGTTTAATTGGATCAGCTGTGTTTGATTAAGGTTTGAGCAAAACTGTGCAGAGCTGCAGCTACCCTTACATCATTGATGATGTGACTGTTCAGTTTAACAGGAAGAGAAGCGCTCTCGCTCAGCACAGTGGAGATTGCTTTTTAATCGTTTAGGATGCAGTGACACGCAGTCAAACACTTTGCCGAACAGATCCATCACTTTTGACGCTCATAAATTATCATAAAAGTCATTGTGCTGCAGGTATTAGGAGGTTTCCTGAAAGTGTAACTGACATGCAAGGAGGGGTTTGCGTCTTTAATAAATTACTACAGTTTGCGCTCATTGAAAATTAAGAATGATTAATAAATGCCTATGAAACAGTCCCCTAAAAGTGACGTAGCACAAGTGAACCGCACTCTGGCACACCTCTTCCAACCGGGCCTGGGCCGGCTAACCAAACCGCGCCTGAGCTTAATTCAGAGTTCTTACACTTCTCAAACTAATCGACACAAAATCAGGATTCCCCCTAACAAAATCGTGCAGCACCAGCACTATTGGGTGCCTGAGGCGTGCTGGCTGGCTATTGATGAGAAGATCACCAGTATGTGACAGCTCGGTTCAGCAGGCAATGAGGCCCACCACCAAATCTCAGGTACGAGCCTTTCAGGGGTTAGCTGGCTATTACCTGTGCTTCACACCCATTTGTTTTATAGCCAGCACGCTGACACACCTGACCAAGAAAAGGCAGCAGGAGAAACTTAATTGGAACTGTCGCTGTCGTCTTCCACTGTTCTCCATGCCCCGGATATCGGCTGCCCCTTTATCCTGCAGACCGTGATTCTGACATCTGCCTGGGTGCAGTAATCTCACAGATTATGGGAGAAGAGGAGCACCCGGTCGTATACATCAGCCAGAAGCTGTCTCCACCTGAATCCAGGTACGCAGCTTTAGAGACGAAAGCTCTGGCAAATCAATTGGGCACTCCTGGAGGTGCACTATTACCTGCTGGGAAGAACGTTTTTCTTTGTTACAGATCATGAGCTTCAGCAATAGATGTCCCGAACCAAAGACACAAATGCCAGGGTCACACAGTGGTTCCTCGCTCTCCAGGACTTCCATTTCGAAGTAAAACATTGGACCGAAGCTTTCTATACCAACGCTGATGGTCTGTCCAGGATGTGGTCAAGATTGGCAGGTTTGTCAGTAAAGTAATCTTCTCAAAGTTAAACAGCACTTGGAAAATATTTGAAAAATAATTATTTTTCCCACAAGAGGGCTAATAATTTTACATTTAAGTGTACATGTCTTCCCTAACATTGTCTTAAAATTTGTCAACTAAAAAACTGTAATGCTCTCTAAGTACTGTTTGTTCTTCATAATTGTTCTTTGCAATCTGGTGTAATGTCACATTCAGAGCTTGTTCATCTCTAATAATTCTTTAATAAAATAAATATTTTTTAGGGTGGCAAAACAGTCATACAGAGACTCCAATCATTAAACAAAAGCATATAGAAACTCCAATTCTGGTTAAAATGAAAAGTTGTAAATATGTTAGTATACAGCAGCAGAAATGGGGTGAAAATGTAGACGAAGAATATTTTTGTATTAAACCTCTCCTCAATGCAGGACATCTACAATAAAAAATATCTGCAGTCAACAGGCTTACAATATCCTCAAGCAATTGAGGTAAAGTTGGTCTTATATTCGCACATTCGTTCTTTTAACTGTCTCTATATTGTTTACCACGCTAATTTGAATATTCAATTAGAATTAGCATGTAAGTATGACTTCAAAACAACATCAACACTATCTAATTGACTGTAAACATGGTTGTACTTTGATAATCATTGGCTGCTAATATGATTTCCCAATTTAGAATTTGCAAAGAACACTTTTCTGAAATTTTATTATTAAGCAGAATGTCTGAATATCTGAATATAAAAGAGCAATTGCATGCAAATGTCAACCTTGCCATGAAAAAAAATAAGTTTTTGCCAAAATAGCAAAACAGTTTCTGCGTTTTTTGTGTAGGCTTGTATTTTATAGTGCTTTAAAAATACTCAAAAATGTATCTGTCAGTGTTTTCAAACAATTATATTTGATTTACCAAGGTCACACAAGTGGCAATTTCACATCCGTCACATCTGTAACAGAGAGATGTCACATCCATAACGTAGCTTTTTCCTCATAAATGCAAAAATGTAAAATCAAATCAATCATGTTTGTTCTATATTGATCCAACTCTTATCCTTTTGATCAGCATCGTTTCTTTGGGGTTGTGCAGTTTAATTCACAAAATTTCTACAAAGTATGTTGTATACTGAAAACTTGCAGACTTTTTTGTCACATCCATAACGCATGTTTATTTTCCTAATTTAAAATATAAAAAATGCTTACAGATTGATATTTTTCTGCTCCCACAACTTTGTGGCTAGTTGTTTTGAAAAAAATAGAGATGTTTCAATATAATGTTAACACATACTTCCTCTGTCAATTTATGTTTTGAGATTTTACTGCAAATGTCACACCCTGGAATTGCTCAAAAACTTTACCTCTATCCTCAAGCACACCACCCACAATTTCTGGAAGAACCCATCACTAGGGTTGCCACCCGTCCTTTAAAATACGGAATCGCCCCTTATTTAAGAATGAAATTGCGCGTCCCATTTTGAATCAATACGGGATAGGCTTTGTCCCGTATTTTTTATCTTTTTTAAAGTAGCTTTTCATGCAAATCATCCCACACACATTTTATGAAGATGCCTCATTTCCTACTTTTGATAGGGTAATACTTGATGTCATCGTTAGTTTGATTGGTCTTTGTCCAGTGAGGAGGGCGTGTCTTTTGAGCAGAGTCTGTCAAGTCTTGACAGAGAGTAGCCTAATGGCAGATGCTTCTCCAGGTAACCCCCCGCGTCTTAAAGTTTCAGAGTTTAAACGCACGGGGCTGCAAAATTACCGCAGAGAGTGGGAGTAAACAAATACCTGGCTGCAGAGTGTTAGAAATTATCATCAAGCCAACTGCACAATTTGGCGGAGAGCGTTCTCTGTGGCTCATGCGGGACGTGCGACAATATGCCTCCAGAGAGCAGCATTCCCGCAATGACAGAGCTCAAAAAAATCAATGCACAGTCAGATAGTTCTTTGTACCCCAAATCTCTCCCAAAGCAGACGGTAATGACAGTGACCCAGTCTGTGAAAATCTAGCTGGAGTCATTTTTATTTTTGTAATTTGTTTCTACATAAAATGAAGAACAGTCAGTGAAAATAATAAAAATATTAATATTAACTGAGTAAAACCGTATCAACAACTGAAATCACAGTGAAATGAATGGCTACAATCAAACTTTCAGAATTAGATTTGGCCTGGTTTTCACACACTGGGTCACAAATTGTAACTTGTAAAAATTCTGTAAATACAATGCAAGTGGATCACAGTCCAATGTAATATTATTTGCTTGTTAAGATTAAGTCATAAAACATTACATTTATTACTTAATTAATTATTACTATTACATTTATTACTATTAATTAACAACATAACGCCCATGTAAAGAAAATAAACTAGAAAATTGAAACTTTCCATATTTGTAAATTAGAAATAGGCTATATGAAAACTTTACTAGCTAATGTTTGTAGCTAGTTTATGTATGTGCTGTTTCCATTTTTGGATAGGTGCTACTGCAAATAATGACAAATATTTTAGACAAAGTCTGTTATCAATACCACCCTTTAAAATTAGGTTCATTAGTACAGGGAGTGCAGAATTATTAGGCAAATGAGTATTTTGACCACATCATCCTCTTTATGCATGTTGTCTTACTCCAAGCTGTATAGGCTCGAAAGCCTACTACCAATTAAGCATATTAGGTGATGTGCATCTCTGTAATTAGAAGGGGTGTGGTCTAATGACATCAACACCCTATATCAGGTGTGCATAATTATTAGGCAACTTCCTTTCCTTTGGCAAAATGGGTCAAAAGAAAGACTTGACAGGCTCCGAAAAGTCAAAAATAGTGAGATATCTTGCAGAGGGATGCAGCACTCTTAAAATTGCCAAGCTTCTTAAGCGTGATCATCGAACAATCAAGTGTTTCATTCAAAATAGTCAACAGGGTCGCAAGCGTGTGGAAAAACCAAACCAAAAACCAAGGCGCAAAATAACTGCGCATGAACTGAGAAAAGTCAAGGGTGCCAAGATGCCACTTGCCACCAGTTTTGCCATATTTCAGAGCTGCAACATCACTGGAGTGCCCAAAAGCACAAGGTGTGCAATACTCAGAGACATGGCCAAGGTAAGAAAGGCTGAAAAACGACCACCACTGAACAAGACGCACAAGCTGAAACGTCAAGACTGGGCCAAGAAATATGTCAAGACTGATTTTTCTAAGGTTTTATGGACTGATGAAATGAGAGTGAGTCTTGATGGGCCCGTGGCTGGATCGGTAAAGGGCAGAGAGCTCCAGTCCGACTCAGACGCCAGCAAGGTGGAGGTGGAGTACTGGTTTGGGCTGGTATCATCAAAGATGAGCTTGTGGGGCCTTTTCGGGTCGAGGATGGAGTCAAGCTCAACTCCCAGTTTCTGGAAGACACCTTCAAGCAGTGGTACAGGAAGAAGTCTGCATCCTTCAAGAAAAACATCACACGCGTCCAAGTACTCCACAGCGTGGCTGGCAAGAAAGGGTTTAAAAGAAAAAAAAACTAATGACATGGCGTCCTTGTTCACCTGATCTGAACCCCATAGAGAACCTGTGGTCCATCATCAAACGTGAGATTTACAAGGAGGGAAAACAGTACACCTCTGAACAGTGTCTGGGAGGCTGTGGTTGCTGCTGCACGCAATGTTGATGGAGAACAGATCAAAACACTGACAGAATCCATGGATGGCAGGCTTTTGAGTGTCCTTGCAAAGAAAGGTGGCTATATTGGTCACTGATTTGTTTTTGAATGTCAGAAATGTATATTTGTGAATGTTGAGATGTTTTATTGGTTTCACCTGTGAAAATAAATAATTGAAATGGGTATATATTTGTTTTTTGTTAAGTTGCCTAATAATTATGCACAGTAATAGTCACCTGCAAACACAGATATCCTCCTAAAATAGCTAAAACTAAAAACTACTTCCAAAAATATTCAGCTTTAATATTAATGAG
Organism: Danio kyathit; assembly: GCA_903798195.1. Lineage (NCBI taxonomy): Eukaryota > Metazoa > Chordata > Actinopteri > Cypriniformes > Danionidae > Danio > Danio kyathit. The sequence continues at coordinate 11,709,991 of LR812528.1, read as the reverse complement.
TTTTTTGGGTTCATTGAGAACATGGTTGTTGTTCAATAATAAAATTAATCCTCAAAAATACAACTTGCCTAATAATTCTGCACTCCCTGTATTTTCTCCTGTCCTCTAGGTTACAGCAGCTGAGTTAACACAGGTGTACCACACTATTAAACATAACATCAGCTATAACAGTGCTGCAAAGATGTAAAAGAGAAAGACTGACTGCATCTGATCTGTTTACACAGATTTCAATAAAAGAGTTTAGTTTAATCTCCAAGTGTTCATACTTTCCTGAAAACATATTTTAAGTTGCGATGTACCACCATGGGCATGCTATTGGGCCTGTGATTGGGGATGTGGCCCCCGCTGCAGTATGCTTCCCTTATTTTTTTGTATTAAAAGTGGTAACCCTACCCATCACATCCAGAGTCCAGAATAATTTATATTCCCAGTCCATTAGACTGATAAGAATTCAAAACCCACTGCCACTTGTACACTGACACTTTGTAGTGTCCTTATAAGCTGTTTGTCAGTCTTAAAAGGAGTAAACGAACTAAACTATATGACACCAAAGCTCTTGATCTGGTTGATTTTAAAGGTAGCATAAATGTATCAATCACTTCTTTTGAAATCACACAATCTCCTGAGTTGATGTTTCATTTACGTTACAAATAACAGCCTGAATAGACCGGCTCTTTTCAACCCTTTGAACCTCACAGGAGTTAATCTGTACATAACCCAACTTCACAAACTTTAACCAATAGCCTTGACCACTGACACATTCCAGCTGCGATAACTTGCAAACATATGGGTTACGTTTTAATGAATTGCCTGCCTACAAATTAATACTAGTGAATGTGAAAACGTATTTTAGAAAGAAAGAAGACTGGCGTGATTTTACTATATTTAGAGCAGGTCATGAATGTGAGATCCTCTTACCTCTCCCTGTCCCCCCCAAGAACCGTTGTAAACACCGTCATTGTCCTCTTTAAGTCCTAACTCTTTCAACCAATTGTACTCTGGTTGGTTAATAAGCAGAGTCGACATATTCGGTCCTGCGGTTCGAACACTCGGCAACAGTTTATTCCTCTGAGTAAAAAGTCGCGCAAGTCTCAGCGTCAGCACGCGCTGCATCATGAACCGAGGAACAGTGTATAAAAGCTACCTTCGTGTACGTCCGCGATCACGTGTATATGGGACTTCTTATTGGTCAAACAGCGACTCACCCCTTCAGCTTGAAAGAAGGTCCTTTTTTCTCTCCTGTTGGTGGATGCTAAAACTGCACCACATAGTGGCAAACGCTTCTCCATAAATACATTGAAACCTAAAGAATGTCATTTTTTCAGTGACATCAAGTTTTCCATGTTCCCAATGAATTACGTTACACACCATGCATTAGTTTAAATCACAGACCCACCAAAAATGTATTATTCATATCAATAGGTCACGTGTCTATGGTTTGATCACATAATCCTGTTGGATAAAGAAACGCGATAGAGTAACAACGGATTTTTTCTTGTCATGTTACACTCGCACTCAACTTATTTATAGTTATCTTGTGTTTTTAATAAAGTTACACCAAGAGACGACCGCAGATGGCGCTAAACCTGTACTATTTCTGATGCCGTGCCCTCCGAACTCAACACAACTCAAAAAGCGCCCAATGAGTGCACGCTTTCAAGTGTATCTGTCTGCGCGTACTTCCGGCTGGGAAACGGCGGGGGATAGAGACAGAATGGCGGATCTTGAGGATGGAGAGATTAGTTCTGATCAAGAGTCGGAAATGCGGGATGTTGCTGCGGAGCGAGTGCAGGTAAATTGTGGTGTTCATTCGGTTCCACACGTTGTTGTTGTGCTAATGGCGATTAATTGACTATACGTTTAGATATCTGTGCAAACCAGATATCTGTGCTGTATCTTCGGCATTTTAAAAGAATGTCGATTATCTGCTGACGTTTTAGAATTTGACCTGTAATAAAAATCACCACTACCGTGAAATCAAATGAGCCCTTTTATTAGGTCAGTTGTGGATGATTACTATTTCCAATTTGTGCATGTGCTTTAATGTTTTCAAACGTGTCAACAGTTCTTTAGGTTCCAGTCAACTAACGTAATCTGAACTGGACCTTTAAGCGTTTGAAAAGTACATGCAATATTGAATATTCCAAACACATTGTTTTTCCACGCTGACAAAATATTTGGGTAAACTTCTGTGTTAATTTTGATCTGCTTCATAAATGTTTTAGATTCACAGTGTTGCCAAATCCATTTTTATGTGAATTGCTTTAATAGCTTATTATTAATTTCATAACCAGCTATCATAGTTACACCATTAAGTTAGTTGATATTTAATGTTGCAGGTGTCATTTTTTCAGAGCAGAGGATCTTCTTTAGGTGTTGCAACCATCACAGAATACCGCAACTTAAAGAACATGGAGTCTAGTGACAGTGACTCTGAAGATGAGGCCATACTGTGGAAAAGAAAACGACTAAAATGCTCCAGTATTCCAGCTCCTCTTCAGGCCATGCCTAATGCAAGAGCTGCAACAAACCCCTTTGCTCGCAAAGTCAACAACATCTGGGGCTCTGTGGTTCAGGAGCAAAGTCAGGAAGCTGTTGCAGCAGAGCTAGGCATCATGGGAATGGAAGGTGCTGTTAGCATGAGCAGTCGCCAGAGCGAGACCTATAATTATGTCTTTGCTCGCAAGATGATGGCAAAAGATCTTGAAGATGAGGAGGAAGGATTGAAGAGCACTTTGGATAGTGAACTGGAGGGATACATGCAGCAGGGAAGACCAAACCAAAAAGACAGTAGCTGTCTGAAAAGAAAGCGGCCAGCCAAGGAAAGACTCGGCCCCAGGGCTGAGATGGACTTGAAGGGTCGATATGAGATCAAAGAAGATGACCCTGAAGAGAGAGTGATTGATGAAATCGCACACAGGTCAGAGAACTTCAGAGATGTGCAGTCTGATGAACATATTGGTCTGATACAAAAAATATATATATTTCAGAATTTATATGAGCGCAATAGTATATGTCATTACTGGGAAACATGAATAACAGATTTGTTTGAGTTGCAATCTTGAAAGTACAATGTTTGCATTTTATTTGATGATTTATTTGTTTTAATATATTTTTATGTTGGATGCAAAATTATTAGCTTTTGAAATGCATTTTATATGTCGATAAATAGATGGATCGATATCGTAATCAGGAAATGAGATTACTTTTATATTGTGAATATAAGATTTGTCCTATTTACAGGGTATGTGAAACGTATCTACAGCTTATCTGTAAAAATGCATTTGTTTTCTCTGTTAGACTCATGGAGCCAAAAAAAGATCTAATAGAACGTGTGGTCAGAGTTATAGGAAATAAGAAAGCCATCGAGCTGCTGTCTGAGACTGCAACAATTGAACAAAATGGAGGTCTTTACACAGTGGTATGTATAACACACACTTCAGACACAAACAGTCCATATAGATGGATTTTGGAACTAACAATAGCATGTTCAGAGCTTTTTTTTTTTTTTTTTTTTCTTTTTTTTTATTAAATAAAAATTCATTTTCAGAGCTTAGATTTTAGTTTTGCAGCATGTCAAAAATTTATAATAGTTTCAGTCATGTTTAAATATAAATTTATTTTTTGTTTCTTTATTTATTATATAATTAGTATACAAATTATTGGGTTGCCAGTTAAATGATTTGTGTGCATGCACACAAACACGCATAACAAACATGTCTTTCTTAAAAGTAACAGTGAAGAGGAACAAGACCCAATAAATGATGCGTTTCCCATTCTTGCCTATGGTAAAACTTTACTAATGCTGGCCTGATGTCATTTTAAATGTGTTATGCAGTATAATATTAGAAAGTACTTTGTTACTTTATTTTGGCTATTCAGTTGTTACTATGTTTTTATTTAAAGCTCATTCAGAATGATTAGTGACATAAAGGTGTAGGTAAGAATGATTTTATATAACAATGTTAGTTTTAATAACACCATTTTCTGCAGGATGGCAGTAGGAGACGGACACCAGGTGGGGTGTATCTAAACTTACTGAAGAATACACCAAGCATCTCTCATGGGCAAGTAAAGGTATGTAATTACTGAAGTGTTTAGTTAGTGAAATATAAAGTAGCTGTGTTTCATCAACGTTTACCAAAACAATTTAAATTTAATACAAAGATATATTAGCTAACAGTGCCAATATGCAATCATCTACACACAAAACATAAACATCCAACTTCCATCATGGCAGTCTCATAATGTCAAATAGATATCAGAAGTTCTGTTTGCATGGGATTAGTATTACCTGATGACCTTTGAGTCATTTGTAGAAATTGGAGAGGTCCTCTGTGAGTTTAATCCCATGCATATTGACCATGTCTGTAATTTGTAAAATAATAATTCCTACACAAGTGACCTACCATATTTTGCAGAAACACTGAGATCCTGTAATAATATTAGTCAAAGTGGCATCTCTGTGATTTGGCAGGGTTGATCATTCCTATGCTACTTGTTACTCATTTTTCACAAGAAATGGAGACTCTTGGAGTGTTTTGGTAATATTGTGGCTCTTTACACCACATGAATATACAATTTGCTGAAAGAGCTGAAAACCATCAGAAGAGTGAAATACAAAAAATTATAAATTAAGATGTATAGCAGTGGGTGACTCTGTGGTTGGCATGAAGGTCGCTGGTTCGAGTCCTGGCTTGCTCAGTTGACATTTCTGAGTTTGCATGTTCTCCCTGTTTTTGCATGGGTTTCCTCCAGGTGCTACGGTTTCCCCCACAGTCCAAAGACATGTGCTATAAGTGAATAGGGTAAACAACATTGGCCATAGTGTATGTGTGTGCGTGAATGTGAGTGTATGGGTGTTTCCCAGTGCTGGGTTGTGGCTGGAAGGGCATCTGCTGCTTAAAACATATGCTGGAATAATTGGCTGTTCATTCCGCTGTCGTGACCCCTGATAAATAAGGGACCAAGCCGAAGGAAAATGAATGAATGTATAGCAGCATTTAATGTTGATATCTGTTTGTTTGTTTGTTTGTTTTGTTTTTTAAATCTATCTAACAGAACAATAAAATGCCTTGACATTAGAATACTTGAGATAAATCTAAATTTAAGTTAAATTGCTGGCTTTGCTTCAGATTTAAATCCCACAAGGTCCCTAAATGATACTTATCCTATGTGTATATAGACCTAAAGTGTATCTTTTAAAAACACATACTGTAATTGTTTTGTAGTGTAATTTCACAAGTGTATATACTTTCAGTAGACCTGCTATCTGAAGATGAGTGTACATTTTCATTATATAGACAATTAATAAAACAAAGTTTCACTAAATGTTCCCTTAATCCAGGAGATTTTTCATGAAGAGAACCAGAAAGAATGCAACAGCAAAAGGCTGCGAAGAAGCGACGGAGGCAAATGGTAGCAAAGAAGATGAAGCAAGCCATCAGCACACTCGATCTACAGGAACAAGATGACATCTCAAGAGAAACATTTGCTAGTGACACTGAAGAGGCTCTGGTATCCCTAGAGGAGGCCCCTGAAGCCCCATCAGAGCATGCACTGGGAACAGAGGACAACCCAGTAGTGTACAACTCCAATGATCTAGAAGTTTTCTGATTTGTTGTGCTTCAGAGTGTTGTACTTCATGGTCTGTTCTGGGATAATTTGGACCCTCTGGATGAAATAAATCATTTGGGATTTGTCATGAATTAATTAGAGTGGGCAAGAAAGACTGATGTTTTGATTTTGTTCTAATGTTTATGTATAGCACTTTTAAGTTTTCTACTGAGTGTTGAACGCTAGCTCTTTAAAATACTATCAGAAGCAGCCAAATGTTGTACAGCTTTTCTACAGGAAGTCTTGGCTGGTTTGATGTTGATACATTGTAATTTTTTTCCCTGTCTGAATACTTTGCAAGCTTTTGACACATTACATTCTTGGATAACAATAAATAAATGTTCAAGTATGAATGCACTTTCAATTGAATACTTGATATGCCAAGAAATGTGTTACGTTGTGAATGCTGTACAGTTACAGTAATGTAGTACATGCTTGATATAAATTTGAAGATTTAAATTGAATTGTGCCAGTTAAAAATGTGAGTAATGGTTTTAATTGTTAGTGTATCTTGTTTAGGTTTCGGTGTAATAGTATGTTGCACATTTGTTTTGATGCTTGGTAGGAAATGTAGTTATTAAACTGATATGTTTCAGTTTATACACGAAGCAAGCAAGGATTGTGATACGTTTATTCTTGTAGTTATTTTTATTTCCAGTTTATACATACACACATATATATATATATATATATATATATATATATATATATATATATATATATATATATATATATATATATATATATATATATCATAATAATTTAAATATACCATAATAAACTGTTTTTTTTGTTGATTGCAGTCATCAAACTTAACCGGACTACATTAGATTATGTGTTTATATATTCATTATAACGAGAGTGACGGGCACTTGCATGCTAAATGATACTTTCAGCGCGTATTTGTGTGCTGTTTGAATTTTGTCTCAACTGCACCGTTGACCGTCTGATGACGTGGAGGTTGCTGATTGAGCGTATGTGGTCACATGTCAGCGTGGTTCTGATGAGCGGCCATATTAGTTCAGTTCATTCTTTCATGCCACTGGACTCACAGTAAGACACCTAAACACATTTATTTTATATTTCACATTAATACTAATGTAGGATACAGTAGTGTTTAGAACAGCACTTTTAGGGTTACACTTTGTTGGGTGCTTTGTTTTTTTTTTACTTTACAACAAGGTAAATCGTTTTTGTCGTATTCGTAGTCATTAGCGTTGATTCATTTAATTAGATGTTTGCTATTTACGTAAATCCTCTATTGTTGGTTATGTAGTAGAAGAATGACCAGACATTTAGAATTAACAGTGAATCTTGTTTTACTCATAATTTAGCTGAAGAATGGCGAGCGCAGCGTGCACTCCGGCCGGACAGCAGTCGTTGTCCCGCGGCACTAGCAGCACTCCACTGAGCCCCGCGCGGATCTCCAGGCTGCAGGAGAAAGAGGAGCTGCAGCAGCTCAATGACCGGCTTGCCGCCTATATCGACACAGTCCGAAGTCTGGAGTCCGAGAACAGCGTCCTGCAAATACAGATCAGAGAACGAGAGGATGTGCGGAACCGCGAGCTCACAGGGCTCAGAACACTCTACGAAACCGAGCTGGCGGACGCACGGAAGGCGCTTGATGACACGGCGCGGGAGCGCGCACGATTGCAGATTGAACTGGGCAAGATTAAAAGCGAGCAAGAGCAGCTACAGCACACGTGAGTATTTAAAAATATATATTTTTTTCTGATCCAGAGCATCTATGGTCTTTAGAATTTATTCAGCACTATTACAATCAGTTTCCACTGATATATCACTGCTACATGCATAAACTTAACTGGCTATGTGTTCCCATTAGCTGAGAGAAGAATTATTTAATTTTATCACTTAAATTTTTTTTAACTCCATTCCTGTGCTTTTAGAATTTTTTGAGTTTTTCTAGCTTTCTACATGCTGGATCTCAGTTGGATTGTTTTATGGAGCCCAAAGCTTGCTGTCATGTAGGACATGTCAGCTGTACTTTACCAGTGGTCTGAGTAGATGTGTGATGTCTCACACTAATCACAATTTTATTGCCTTGCACTTTGGGAAACAGTATTGCACGTTTTAGACCAATTTATTCATCAGAGTTGTGATGTGCATTTGTTGTTTGATTGACAGGAGCAGCAGTCATTAGTGTTGTTTCAGTGCTTTACACTGAACAGTCTTATTGGTGTAGAGCAGCTGGAAGATGTGAATGTTCAGCAGCTGCTTTAGAGTTTCAGTGTGAATCGGCTCTTTGTATGTATTTTATAGCTTGTACTTAAGCATGATCAAATGTGAGTAACAAATGTATTGATATTCTGTTATAGTGTCAGTTAAAGTCAGAATAAGTCTTTCTGAATTTGAGAATTGACATGTCTTTCCTAACCCACCGTCTCAAAACCCAACAACTTCTCTTCTGAATTCATGAAGAAATTTGATCAGTGATTATACATCAGGGCTGCCCAAACTCTGTCCTGGAGGGCCGGTGTCCTGCGTAGTTTAGCTCCAACTTCCTTCAACACACATGCTTGGAAGCTTCTAGTGTACCTAGAAAGAGCTTGATTAGCCAATGCAGGTATGTTTAATTGGGGTTGGAACTAAAATATGCAGGACTGAGTTTGGACAGCCCTGTTATACATGAATGAAAATGATTTGTCATGTTAAGCAATAATTTCTCTTCAAAATACTTTTTGATTAAACCTTGATTCATTCACCTCTTTTCAAAATCTCTTTAAGATTTCATGAAAACAAAATGTAATTTTTATTCCAAAAATAAATTAAAAGCCTTATTTGGTTTAGGGTGATATAAGGGTGTGTAAATTACTGTTTTTATTTAATGATTAAATAAACCTTCCATTTTAAAATTAGAAGAAAAAAAAAAGCGTGTGGTTGAACCGATCACGTCTTCTAGCCAGTCTCGGCTGTGTGAGACATTCCACACATTCCAGCAGCATTCAGCAGATTTAGAGTTCACCTCCAGAGAAAGAGCTTTGGAGACTACAGGAGCATGAATAATAAACTTGAAAGTGTCTTGATTATTAGCTTCCTAATCATTGTCAAGTAAAGTTAGTTTAAGACCAAACCATAAACAGACCAGCCTGGGTCATTTACCTCAAACCTCAAGCCATGAAGCCAGGTTCATCCCAAAAATTATATTAGCATGACTAGAAAGTGGAAACAAGCATGATGAAGACAATGGAGATGGAAACAGATTGGTTTTCTGCTTCTGGATTATGGACTCCTGCATTGATGTTTTAGTGTAAAAAATATAAATTAATAGATTTTTGGTTTTAGGAGTGCAGTCAGTGCAAATTCAGTCATGTTAAACTGACATTTATGTATGTTTTTTTCACAAAGATGACAAGTTTATTCAGTTGCATCTGTGTTCATTATCAAAAACTGCACCATACATTGTTATAGGGCTTTTAGTCCAAAAGTGTGCACAATGATTTTCTTACAAAATAATATACATTTATCTATTTAATTTACTAAAACTATGAAATCTATTTTGAGTTTCTCCTCCATCTTTCCTTGTACTGTTATGCTTTCTGCCAGAGCAGAGTGGGAGACCCTAGACCAGGGATGGGCAAACTTTTTAGACCCGAGGGCCACAACAAGTTTTGCAAACCAAGTGAAGGGCCACATGTCAAATCCTTCAAAAAATAACTTTTATTTATAGTGGCAGTATGCATGGAATAATATGTAATATCGGCCAGAATCATGTCACATAAATACAAAACAGATTATTTTAATAGTTATAATTGAGTCAAATTTACAAGTCAAATTAATTTGCACTGCTATTTATATTTACTTATTAATCATCATAAAACAATAAAGTATAATAATACTATCAACAATAATAATAATAATAATGTAATAATTTTTACAGTGGAGAATAGAAAAGATATTGTCTGATAGAAAAAATCTCCTATTTAACACATTTAAAATAATTCTTAAAGTTTACTCTTCAGTCAAATGTACATTAATCTACTTTGCACTGCTTTTAGAATATACAGATCAATCATCATAAAACTTGATGAAACCACAAATCTTTGATAAGAGAACTTTAAGTGGATGTATGCATGGAAAATATATTCTATGACAAAAAATAACACATTTAACCAGTAATTATTATATAATTTGAGTCAAATTCACAACAATCTCATTTGAGCTTGTATTAATATGCTCATATCAATCATAAAACTATGAGATAAAACGGAAGAAGATTCTGAGGGTGTACTCACACTATGTACAGTTGCTTTGAACTGGGCCGAAGCATGCTTGTTCCCCCTCCCATCTCCCCCGACAGCCCGCACTCACATTACATTTGGGCCTGAGCATGCTTACGTCATTGATGATGTGCTGTTCAGTTTAAGAAGAGCTCTCGCAAAAAAAAGAAAAAGAAGCGCATTTTGCGTGAAAGTGCACTTTAATATCCGAGAGTGTGTTCTAATTCTACTGGTTGCGCTAACTGTACCGCGTGCAATACTGCCATCAAATGGCGTTCACTTGTATTGCATCATTAATTTACTAGTTCTGAAACCAAACCACTCAGAAGCAGCATTTTAAAAACTCCCTCGCGGGCCGGATGAAAGTTCAGCGGGCCGCATATGGCCCGCGGGCCGTAGTTTGCCCACCTCTGCCCTAGACTAAAAACCAGAGTTATGCTCCATATCGATATCAAGAAATTCTTTGAAGCACTCAAGAAGTAGTTGAGATAGATAGATAGATAGATAGATAGATGTGTATATATGTGTGTGTGTGTGTATATATATATATCTCTCTCTCTCTTTAGGGAGTGCAGAATTATTAGGCAAGTTGTATTTTTGAGGATTAATTTTATTATTGAACAACAACCATGTTCTCAATGAACCCAAAAAACGCATTAATATCAAAGCTGAATATTTTTGGAAGTAGTTTTTAGTTTGTTTTTAGTTTTAGCTATTTTAGGACGATATCTCTGTGTGCAGGTGACTATTACTGTGCATAATTATTAGGCAACTTAACAAAAAACAAATATATACCCATTTCAATTATTTATTTTATTACCAGTGAAACCAAAATAACATCTCAACATTCACAAATATACATTTTGACATTCAAAAACAAATCAGTGACCAATATAGCCACCTTTCTTTGCAAGGACACTCAAAAGCCTGCCATCCATGGATTCTGCCAGTGTTTTGATCTGTTCACCATCAACAGTGCGTGCAGCAGCAACCACAGCCTCCCAGACACTGTTCAGAGAGGTGTACTGTTTTCCCTCCCTGTAAATCTCACATTTGATGATGGACCACAGGTTCTCTGTGGGGTTCAGATCAGGTGAACAAGGACGCCATGTCAATTGTTTTTCTTCTTTTAGACCCTTTCTTGCCAGCCACGCTGTGGAGTACTTGGACGCGTGTGATGGAGCATTGTCCTGCATGAAAATCATGCTTTTCTTGAAGGATGCAGACTTCTTCCTGTACCACTGCTTGAAGAAGGTGTCTTCCAGAAACTGGCAGTAGGACTGGGAGTTGAGCTTGACTCCATCCTCAACCCGAAAAGGCCCCACAAGCTCATCTTTGATGATACCAGCTGAGTCGGACTGGAGCTCTCTGCCCTTTACCGATCCAGCCACGGGCCCATCATGACTCACTCTTGTCTCAAGACTCAGTCTTGAGATATTTCTTGGCCCAGTCTTGACGTTTCAGCTTGTGTGTCTTGTTCAGTGGTGGTCGTTTTTCAGCCTTTCTTACCTTGCCCATGTCTCTGAGTATTGCACACCTTGTGCTTTTAGGCACTCCAGTGATGTTGCAGCTCTGAAATATGGCAAAACTGGTGGCAAGTGGCATCTTGGCAGCTGCACGCCTGACTTTTCTCAGTTCATGGGCAGTTATTTTGCACCTTGGTTTTTCCACACGCTTCTTGCGACCCTGTTGACCATTTTGAATGAAACGCTTGATTGTTCGATGATCACGCTTCAGAAGCTTGGCAATTTTAAGAGTTCTGCATCCCTCTGCAAGATATCTCACTATTTTTGACTTCGCAGCCTGTCAAGTCCTTCTTTTGACTAATTTTGCCAAAGGAAAGGAAGTTGCCTAATTATGCACACCTGATATAGGGTGTTGATGTCATTAGACCACACCCCTTCTCATTACAGAGATGCACATCACCTAATATGTTTAATTGGTAGTAGGCTTTTGAGCCTATACAGCTTGGAGTAAGACAACATGCATAAAGAGGATGATGTGGTCAAAATACTCATTTGCCTAATAATTCTGCACTCCCTGTATATGTATGTATGTATGTATGCATAGATAGATAGAAAAATACAACTTGCCTAATAATTCTGCACTCCATGTATGTATGTGTGTGTGTGTATATATATATATATATATATATATATATATATATGTATGTATGTATGTATGTATGTGTATATGTGTATATGTATATATGTATATGTGTGTGTGTGTGTGTATTTAAGCTACTTACAAATATGTCTTCTAAATTTAAAATGAGAGCATGCATTTGCAGAAAGTGATAGTAGGTCAAAATAAAATGTATATCATTTTAACATAGTTAAATATTTATAAAGTTTGCATATTTTATTTATTCTAATATTTAAGATCCGAAAACATTGAGTATTTTATATTTACCCATTGTCACTTTCTGCAAATAAATGCGCTATATGATATTTTTTCTCATTTAAATCTTAAAGACGTAGGTTGATTCTGAAGTAAAACACAAATTAATTTTACTCAAAACATGTAACTCTAAATATGGCAAATACAGGGAAGGATAATAAATTGGAATCTCTTACATTTTTTAGAGCTGTATAATTGGCTGGATACAGCCATTATATGTGGTAACATGCACACAGTAGATCTCTGCAAAACATAATAAAATATGTACAGCATCTCTGTCAGTTGTTATAAAACAAGGACCAGTTGTCCAGCTCTTGATTATGGTCTGTTGTCATAGATATGCCAAGAAAGATGCTGACCTCACCAGCTCTCAGAACCGACTAAAAGATGTTGAAGCCCTGTTGAACGCTAAAGAGGCTGCACTGAACACTGCCGTCTCTGAAAGGAAGGCTCTGGAAAACACTCTATCTGATCTTCAGATCCATGTCCAGGAGGTATGTGAGAGTCTGATAGGCCTGAAACAACAGGTGTAGGTCCGAAATAATTCAAACAAAAATGGGAAAAACATTGTAGTTTGTTATTCATATTCTCCTAAAAATCTTTCAAAAATGAATCAAATTGCATAATAACACACACAAGGTCACACTCTAATGTAAAAGACACTCTGTTAGCAAACTATTAACTTAGCACAATTAACTACTAACTAGCTGGTTATTATTATATAGCAAGGTAGTAGTTGGGTTTAGTTAGGATTAGGGGTGTAAAATAAGATCAGATAGTTAAGCATGACTGATAACATTCTTGGGTCAGTAGCTGTTTCCATCCAGAAATGAAAGTGAATTAAATTACATTGAAAATATAATATTGAATAAAAGATTTGTGAAATAAAACTGCGTTTTCATCCAATGAGTCAAAGAGAACTGAATAGTCACTTTCTGATAAACTGCCACCAAACGTCAAAAAGAAAAGCAGAATTTGCTGCATAAGTCTTTTTTTCTTTTATAATAAATGACTCGTGCCTGAGAAGACAATAACAAAGCATATTTTTTATTTTATTTTTATTTATGTGCATCTTGGCCATTTCATCAAGCTTTTTTATAAAACATTCCAAAATGTTAATAAAATAGGTGGATGGAAACCTAGCCAGCGAGTTTTGCATTAACTTAAATTGTGACCATAATCTAGTCATTTTGCTAGTAATCCATAAAGTTGTTTGGTTACTGTAAATAAATCCAAACGTTAATGTACAAAAGTATTCTAATGTGCTCAAAGGTGGATCACAAGATGAAGAGATGATATTTCTGTTAATAGAAATCATTCACTTGCTTTGTTCCTCAATTTTGAAATGAGTTCATGATGACTTGCATATTTCCATTAACAAAATAGTGATGCATGAGGCAGTTTGTGATTTAAGTGTTTGTTTCGTTAAGTTGGAAGGAGGATTGAGCTCCGCTAAGAAGCAGCTGTCAGATGAGACCCTGCTGCGTGTGGATCTGGAGAACCGCTGTCAGAGCCTTATGGAGGAACTTGAATTTAGGAAGAACATGTTTGAAGAGGTCAGTCCCATTGAGAACTCTGAAACTAGACAAGTGTTTATAAAACAAACCAATGCCTGAAAAATTCTTGATTTAAAAAAAAAAAAAAACAAGAATGCGAGGAGAATGTGTTTTAAATGCTAGTTCTTAATTTTAAAACGCATTGGATTAATATTATTGCAAATTGTTCTTCTTTGTTTCATTTGTTTAACTAACCTGCGTGCTGCCATTACGCGGTTGTCGTGGTGAGGTGACCATGGGGCTCAATCAGTGTTGGCAACTTAGCGACTTTGTCGCTAGATTTAGCGACTTTTCAGAGACAAATTTTCAAAAAAGTGACTAGCGACAAATCTAGCGACTTTTTTGTGTGTTACTGGAGAATTTTCTAGACTGTCGTTTGTCCATTACTGTACCGTTCCTACTTTTCTCAACGAGCTGCGGGTGATGCCGCCGGCCCCTCCCCCACCTCAGAGCACTGACAGGTGGCCCAGTCCTCGTACAGCAGCCTCTCCCACCTGCAGCCTCATGGCAGATCACCCCTCTGCGTACCGACGGCAAATGATTTAGCACTGGCAGTGTGAAGGTATTTCCCTTGTACAGTCAAACCGATCTGCTTCTCCTTTGTCTAACAATTTAATTTGACCGTTTATTCTTTTCTTGTTTAAAATCAGAGATGTTTTAAGTGAGAGTTTCAGAACTTGTCGGAGTTGATTACGTCTGAGCGATTACTGCAAATTCACTACTCATCTATAATGATATACTGTATTCAAACAGCAATACATTTAGTTAAATTGGCATGCTTACATAAAGCGTAGTGCAAATATAAATACCCCATTTGTTTAGCATAGTCTGTTAAACAAATAGAACTGGTAGAACGTGATGATGTCAGTAATATGCAAATTAGCGCATGACATAATCTAGTGACTTTTCGGGCAGAGCTTAGTGCCTTTTCGTTGAAAATAGTTGGCAACAGTGGGCTCAAACCCGTCGAGTCGCACATGAAAGAAAACTGCCAGCGGTACGTTGCAGCAGTTAGTCATAGCGGGTCCAGATTAATCCTTGCATTGTTTGCAGCTCGACCTAATGATGTTACTAGTTCAGACGCCACCTCACCGTCGGCTATAACAAGTTTCACTTCACCGTCAGACACCTAAAAGTCACAGGTACTGTGGGTTCTCCATACCAGGGGTTTTCAAACTTTTAGGACACACGCCCCCTCAAGTTTGGCCAATTTCACTCGCCCCCTTCAAAATTATAATCCATGTGTAAACATTCAGATATTACTTGCTGCATTTAAAGTGCGTAGCAAAGGGGCGTCACTAGACCCAATTTGAAAATCGCCAGTGCCCCAGTAAATGCTTTGAGATATGATTTACTTCATATGCAAAGTGTATTAAGACTGGTAATCCCGGAATAAAGATGTTATTCTCTATGTGCAACGCTGATGAAAGCAGTGTAAATTATATATATATATATATATATATATATATATATATATATATATATATATATATATATATATATATATATATATATATATATATATATATATATATTAAGGGTGTAACGATACGCGTATTCGTATCGAACCGTTCGGTACGAGGCTTTCGGTTCGGTACGCATACGAACCGAACGATTCAGACAAATATGTAAAAAGATAAAAGAGAATAAGTGTACAGAATATAATGTTTTCAGCTCAACAATGCTCAACAAGGCATCCCATGATGTGACAGGCAACATCTGCCTTCCCCGCCCACCTCCAGTCAGGCACACACTGCACTCAGGGTCGGAGTAAGCTCAACTGGTGCTCAAACCGAAAGTTATGCCGCTTTCAATCCGAAAAAGCCGGCGGAGCTACACCACAAAAAGAATAGCTAGACCATAGTGTTTAACGTTATGATCACTTTATTAGTGCATAAAAGCATTTATCCTTTTTGTGGGAAAAATATGGAGATACAAAAAGAAAATGCATAGTAGCAGGGTTCACACCTTGTATTTCTTGTGATGAGAAGTAATTGATAAGACAATTAATGGACCAGACGCACATATAAAAGGAACTGTAATGCCTGAGTCACACGGGGCATCAGCTTCAATGCTTCCCATTCACTTTAAATGGATAACGTCAAGCAATGGCGAACTGAATTGTGAATGACACTGCTCTGCTCAGTTAAATTCATCTTTAATGGTATAGCGCTTATACAATGTAGATTGTGTCAGCAGCTTCACATGGAAGATTATAGTGAATTGAAACCGTGTCAGTTCAGTTTTCAGAGATTAAGTTTAGCTCAGTTCAGTGTGGGTTAATAATCACTACTGAGAGTCCAAACACTGAATAGCAAATCCATCGATGCGCAGCTCTACAGATCCCGAACCATGCGAGCCAGTGGCAACAGCGGCGAGGAAAAAACTTCACCAATTGGCGAAAGCGAAGATTTACAAAAACCTCGAGAGAAACCTGGCTCAGTTGGGCACGACCATTTCCCCTATGGGCAAACGTCTTGTGCAGAGCTGCAGTCTAGGTGCCGGAAGCTGGACCTCAGCGAAGACTCGTCTGTCCTTGTAGCATCACAGGAGTCAGTCTCATGCTCTCACTCCACGATGACGACCACAGCAGCTGCTCAGGATACGGCCTGGTCCAGAAAACCTTGAGATCATCTCGTCGCTGGTCTCGGATCGCGTCAGTGGCACTGCATAGTCTGAGGGCCTCGAGATGAGTACCCCCAGGTGGAAATACAGAATAAGGAGAATAATTAGCGTAGCTGCTGGTCATAGTGTATATAAACGAGAACCAAAATCATGTGTGGGGCACATCATGTGTCATACCGCTATGTACTGCACTGAGTGTATGCTTTGCTAAAAAGATAGGTTTTTAATCTAGTTTTGAAGAGCGAGAGTGTGTCTGAGCCTCGGACATTATCAGGAAGGCTATTCCAGAGTTTAGGGGCCATAAATGAGAAGGCTCGACCTCCTTTACTCGACTTTGATATTCTAGGTACTACCAGAAGCCCTGAGTTTTGAGATCGTAAAGAGCGGGTTGGGTTGTAGCGAGACAGGAGGTTGGTTAGATAAACAGGAGCTAGATTATTTAAAGCTTTATAGGTAAGGAGTAATATTTTAAATTCAATACGAAACTTAACAGGCAGCCAGTGTAAGGAGGATAAAATTGGGGTGATATGATCATATTTTCTAGATCTGGTAAGAACAGCTGCAGCTGCATTTTGCACTAGCTGAAGTTTGTTAATAGAGGATGCTGGGCAACCAGCAAACAGAGCATTACAGTAGTCCAGCCTAGAAGTCATGAAAGCATGAACTAGTTTTTCTGCATCTGATATGGATAGCATACTTCGCAATTTAGCAATATTTCTCAGATGAAAGAAAGCAGTTTTTGTGACATGGGATATATGATTTTTGAAAGTTAAATTGCTGTCTAATATGACACCCAGATCTTTTATAGTAGAGCTAACGCTAACTTTGTATCCCTCTAGTTGCAGGTCCAGTTGTGAGAACTGCTGTGTACAGGATTTAGGCCCAATAAGTAATAATTCTGTTTTGTCTGAGTTAAAGAGAAGAAAATTGTTGGTCATCCAGTCTTTAACATCTTTGATACACTCGGTTAGCTTAGACAGTTCAGACATCTCATTAGGTTTAGTTGAAATGTATAATTGAATGTCGTCTGCATAGCAATGAAAGCTGATCCCGTGTTTTCTAATAATGTCCCCCAGGGGAAGCTTGTATATTGTAAACGGCAAGGGGCCTAAAACTGATCCTTGAGGGACCCCGTACTTTACTGGCCTGACTTGTGAAAGCTGTCCATTAATATTCACAAATTGGTAACTGTTAGCTAAGTATGACCTAAACCATTCAAGAGCCTGTTTTTGGACACCTGTAGAATTTAAGCGGTCTATGAGAATATTGTGGTCAATGGTGTCAAATGCGGCGCTAAGATCAAGTAGAACTAATAGTGAGATGCACCCTTGGTCAGCAGCTAAGAGTAAATCGTTGGTTATTTTTACTAATGCGGTTTCTGTACTGTGATGAGGCCTGAAACCTGACTACAACACTTCAAAAATGTTATTTGTCTGCAGAAAGGAGCATAATTGGGTAGAAACAACTTTTTCTAGTATTTTAGACATAAACGGAAGATTTGAAATAGGCCTATAATTAGCTAAGTTGCTCGGGTCTAGTTGTGGTTTCTTAATAATAGGTTTAATAACAGCTAGCTTGTAAGGATTTGGAACATGGCCTAAAGATAAAGAAGAGTTGATAACATTAAGGAGAGGTTCTCCTATAATAGGTATCAATTCTTTCAGTAATTTTGTTGGAATTGGATCTAACATACATGTAGCTGATTTAGAGCTATTTATAACTTTATCTAGCTCTTCCTGTTCTATGGTTTTGAAGCATTGTAGGTTATTTTGATTCAGTTGAATGTTTACTGGATCTGGGGTATAAGGTGGTGCAGAAAGTTTAACATCTTCTATTTTCTGTCTAAAGCGTTCTATTTTATCACTGAAAAAATTCATTAAGTCATCACTACTAATTTGTGGTGGGACATTTTGTTCCAAAGATGATCGATTATTTGTTAGTTTAGCAATGGTGTTAAATAAAAATCTCGGATTGTTATGATTATTTTCAATCAGTTTGCGGAGGTGCTCGGCCCTGGCAGATTTAAGAGCCCTCCTATAGCTGGACATACTGTCTTTGTACGCAATTCTAAAAACCTCTAAATTAGTTTTTTTCCATTTACGTTCCAGAGCACGGGTTGCTGTTTTGAGAGCGCGAGTATGATTATTGTACCATGGTGCAGTTTTATTCTCTCTAGCCTTTTTTAATTTGATGGGTGCCACTGTATTAAGTGTGCTAGTAAAGATGGCATCCATACTGCTGGTTACTACGTCAAGGTCATTTGCGTTTGCGGGTGTATTTCGAAATAAAGAAAGTTCAGGTAAGTTATTTATGAATTCATCCTTGGTGGACAGAACAATAGTCCTACCAGGGCGGTATATTGGTGCAGATCTGCTAATTTCAGGTAAACACAGCTTATATAGCAAGAGGTAGTGGTCCGTAACATCATCAATTTGTGGTATAATGTCTACATCAAAGACCTCAATTCGATAAGACAATATTAGATCTAATGTATGCTTTAAGCGATGGGTTGGACCAACAGCATTTTGTTTTATCCCAAGTGAATGTAGTAGATCCATAAAGGCGAGCCCTAGTGTATCATTGGAGTCATCTACGTGGATGTTAATGTCTCCTACAATTAGTATTTTATCAGTTTTAACTAGTAAGTCAGAAATAAAATCAGAAAACTCTTTTAGAAAATTAACATAGGGTCCTGGGGGTCTATATATGGTGATTTATAGCGAGAGATAACATAGGTTTTTGCATAATATCCGGTAGCATAACATTAAGAGCTAATACCTCAAAGGAGTTAAACATAATTCCATTTCTCTGATTAACATTAAGAATATCACTAAAGATTGCTGCAACTCCACCACCATGACCGGTTTTGACGAGCCTTATGCTTATATGCTTATTCTGCTCGCTGCAGAAGTTGGGAATTTCTCAACTTTTTAAGCAACAGTGGAAGCATCAGCCAATTAGATCACTTTATGCAAATATCGCAGCTCAGACAGTAGCCAATTGCAGTCTCCTTTTATTGGCTGACGCTGCTATGGTGATACCCCTTGTGAATGTACCGTTACCGATTTGATGTTGGAATTCAACGTTGCTGTTTCCGGATAAATTACATAACCCAGCCGCAAAGATGTTCAGTACTGTAAATATCAACACTGAAAAACTCGCTCAGTGCAGCAGTCTACCAGATGCAGCAGTTTGACCCAAATAAAAGCAATAAAATGTAACCCACTAGCCCAGAATGAGTAATTAATATGAACTGATAAAACGCTAAATAAAAATAATTTCTTTATTCATGTTCATGTTGAAACAAACAAGACTAAATAATAGGGAAATAAATCATCTTAAAAAAGGTCCCACTTTGAACAATCGATTTACTTGAACTGTAATTTGGTGACATGGTTTACATGATATTAATATTATTATTAAACTATTGTATGCAGTTGTAACTAGATCAATAAATTTGATCATTAAATGACAGCTAGCAAAGTTCTTGAGGGAAAGTTGTTTTTGCCATATCGCCCAGCCCTAGCTCCCTCATCCCCCATAGACCGCAAGATTCCTGAGATGTTTAAAGTGCAAAAAAACATCCTCAAAACAATATTATTAAGCTATGAGAGTAATTTCAGTGTATTTACTGCATGATGACTTACTCATTGACTCCAAACATTGATATATATTGCCTGTGCATTGATATTAGCATAACACTTAATATTAAAAATTTAAATATGCATTTATGCTGAAAATTGCCAAGTAACATATATTAATGCAGATTAAAGTTGCCTTACACAACAGATGTAATCCACAGCTCTTAGCCAGCTACAGTGGTAAAATGGGGATGAAAACACTGATCTTGATTTGAAAAGTGCTTTGCAACAGACTCTACAAACTTAATGTGCAATACTGCCATCTGTTGTGTGGAGTATGGAGCTGTCTATTTTGCCCCTGAATATCAAGTAAACCAATCTCATAGAATTTATTTAATTGGATCTGTCTCTTGTGCCACAAGCACTTGAATTTAAGGTGTTATAGAATGCATTGATACAGTGTGTTAAATTGTTCTCTGTAGGAGATATGTAGCTTAGGTAAGTGAAAACATTCTCCAGAAACTAATTTGATTGCCTATTTGTAATTCTAGGATTTGTCCTAGAATAAAATTGTATATTTTTATAGTTGTCAATATTCATGATTATGAGCTGGGCTCTGATTTGTCTGTTTCACAGAGGGACACACAACAAACAGATATGTATTGTCAGGTGTAAACATAGGAGCTTTGACGTACTTTGAAATGCATGTAAAAATCATACTTCACTTGTCAAAAATATTTTAATAAACTAAATAATGCAACAGACAACAAATAGTAAAATAACTACAGGCTTGGACAATGAAACTGAAACACCTGCTGGTTTTAGACCCCAATAATTCATTAGTAAGATGTAGGGTACCCGTTTGTGGCCAATACAGCATCAATTCATCTTGGAAATGACATGCACAGTGGCCAGAGGAATTTTTAGCTATTTTTGCAGAATAGTGGCCAGGTCACTATGTGATGCTGGCGGAGGAAAAGGCTTCCTGACTCGCTCCTCCAAAACATCCCAAAGTGGCTCAATAGTATTTAGATTTAGTGATCTCTCAGGCCATAGGAGATGTTCAACTTCACTTTCATGTTCATCAAACCACTCTTGTCACCAGTCTTGCTGTATGTATTGGTGCGTTATCATCCTGATACATGGCACCACCTTCAGGATACAATTCGAACCATTTGGATGCTCATAACCCTCCAGAATGGTTTGGTAGTCCTTGGCAGTGCCCATCTGTGTGCACTGCAAATTTTTAAGCAAACTGTGTGATTACTCTGCTAATTCAACCTTCACACTCTGCTTGTACTGGTGGAATGTGCAATCAATAAAGATTTAGCCATGAACCCTCCAACACTAAAGTATCCAGTGTTTCAGTATCATTGTCCAACCCCTGTACTTGCTGCTTATGGTGGTGGGTTGTAATAGCTGTACAGTAGGAATTTCCCCCTCCTTCAGGATCAAACAGTGTTTGGGAAATGGCCATAGAGTATAGAATACTCAAGATAAGTGATTTTGACATGGCTACAGCATTCTATGAACAATCCTATTAAAAGGTTATTTTACAGATTTATTATAGATTTAGTGTAGTAAGTATTATGATTATGATGATCTAAATGTATAAGGATCAAATAGTCTATTTTAAATAAAAGTCTGATAATTGTAATACAGTTTTTAGAGATGTTATTGCTTTACTCAACTTAATGTATAGCATATCTGTACATATGTTTTATGATTTGTCACTCATTAGAACATGCTGGAACTAAGATATTTTAAGGAAAATGATATCAGAAGATTTCCAAATTACTTAATGTAATGTACAAAATGATTAATATAATTTATCATTTAATATGTGGTGCCTCATATTTGTTTAATGTTCATTTGGTTGACATTTTTGTCTTTTTCACTATTAAAATGGTAGTTTTAACAAATTCGCCTTCTGGCTCTACGTCTTTTAGAGGCAAAAAAGATAATCTTAAAAGTTTATCGTTTTTAGTTAAAAATAAAGTTAATCTTTGCAAAAAGAAATAGTACTTTAAAGAAATAGAGATTTGACATTTTATTTTCATGATTATCCGAAAGCTAAAAACTGAGTGTAATGATGGCAGTTTCTCTTCCCATCTTAAAGTGCTGTATGTTCATTCTGCTTTGCAAAATGCTTATTTACTTGCTGGAGAAAACTGAACACAATGCAAAATGAACACCAATTACAAAAACAAATTAAGCGTTTAATCTGACTGAATATATAGGCTTGCTTTAATATACCTGTTGAACAGAGACTGAAAATAGCAATTGTAATTTGTAATATGTTTTTTTTGTTTGTTTATTAATACACTTATGAAAGGTTGACTTCCTGTTTTTGTACACTATAAATTTTGTCATTCTTGCACTAATATTCTTGCGCACTTTCTCTTTCGTTATTTAGTAAATATTGATTAATCCATTTCATCTCTGTCATACTAGTTGCTGATTGTCTTAATACTTTTTTTTTTTTTAAATCTGTTAACATCCCTAAAAAGAATATTGTCTACTGAAGTGCTCTGAACCGTTTTATTGTTGACAGGAAATCAAAGACACACGGCGCAGACATGAGACCCGTCTTGTTGAGGTGGATTCAGGTCGTCAGATGGAGTATGAGTTTAAACTGGCTCAGGCTCTGACTGACCTGAGACAACAGCATGATGAGCAAATCAAACTTTATAAGGAGGAGATGGAGCAGACATACGTGTCCAAGGTAACCGCGCGCGTTAACAATATCACATTCAGTCAGATGGCTTATGAGGGATTTGCACATCTCAGCTCTGTATGTAAAGGACTTCCTGCATAACTTCCTCTGAAAGTTTATTTAGTTCCTCTTAGCATTTCTTGAAGACTTCTATGTTTGTTTCAGCTGGAGAACATTCGTTTGTCATCTGAGATGAACAGCTCTTCAGCTAGTATGGCCCGTGAGGAGCTTCGAGAGTCTACGCTGAGAGTTGAGAGTTTGGCAGCTCAACTTGCAAATCTGCAGAAAGAGGTATTTTACTGTCTGTTACCAGTGTACGCCAGTTAGAAGATTCATCTTTTACATTGTCACTTTGTTGCTCAATGTTGTTGCTCATTGTTATACATTGTATATCACTTTTTATAGTGTTTATTTTTTTTATCAGCTCTAAACACTCAAAAAAATCGTTTAACCAAACAGGAAGTGACATTTGAGTAAGGAGATATCTGAATTGTTACTTATGTTTTACTTGATACCCTGTTAAAGTATTCTTATACACACACTGTGATGTAGCAGTGATTTTTAGTTGGTTTAAAAAAAAAAAAAGAATGTTCTTTTGATAAAACATTGAGTGGATGTTTGTTTAGCTATTGTTTTTAGTAAAACAAGTAGAAAACAAGAATATAATTTTCCTGTAGTCATGCATTCTTAAGCTCTGAAGTGGACAAACTGTGCGCTGCATTTAAATTGTTTGTTTTTCTTTCCAGATATTACTAATTATGATAATGTATTTAAAAATATCCATTTGTGCAGAAATCATGTACTAGCTTGGGAAAAAAGCAAGTCGTTTTATAGGAGAGGGATTTTTAAATGGTGGCTGCTACACAAGCCAGAAATTTTAGAACATGCCTGTGAGAACATCCGGTTCAAAGCTGTCCGATCCAACAACAAAAAATAAAATGACAAAAGTTGCTAAAGCAAATGGCGAATCATTTATACTTCACATTAGTGTCATAAAGGCTTAACTCTTATGCTAACTTTTAAAGCTTGAAGTCTGAATTGTTTGAATTCATAATGATTTTACCACAAAATGTTCCTTCATTGTCAGATCACACATTATAGTAAAAATAGATTGTGTACAGGTCTGTCGCTATCTAATTTTTTTTGTACAATATATTGACCCAAAAAGTATTGTGGTAAACAATATTATTATATTTTATGCCATTCAATATTTAATCCCAGTATGCTAATATATAATGTACCCTCTTTCAAACAATGTAGACTATTTTATTCTTAAGAATATTTAAAATGATGTCATTTTATCACATTAATAATTAGGCATTGGAATCAGAATTTGAAAACATATCCTAAACAGATATATAATAATAAATGTAAATAAATAGTACCATAGTCAAATATTATACTTTTTTTTTATACATTTTTTTATACTTAAAAAGTATAAAATATACTTTTCACAGTTTGCTATCGATTTGCAGTAAGAGAACCACAGAGAATCGACAGTTGTCTACGCCTTCTCCTGACATGGCGTAGTCTGTCTTCTCACTCTCTGTGTCTTAGTTTATGGTGGAGACACAGCCTAAGCCCCACCTCCCAATTCTTTTGATGAAATATTATCATCATTTAAAAAAAATGTTGCAATCCATCACTGCACCAAAAAGGTTCTTTTTTTCATATATCGCACGATAAATCGCATTATTAAGAGCAAACCATATTACTGGCATAAAACTTAACAGGTATGTAAGCCATGCAATTTCCAAAAATTACTAACAAAAGTATGTTACTGATACTATTGTGGTTGATTCAGATTGGGAGCAGTTATGTTTCATTTAGTTAGTCATTTTAAAATGCAACTTTTTCACTTTGTGCCACTCTTTCAATCAATGTGTTAGTGGGACAGTATGTATGCATGTCAAACATTTTGGTGAATTACATTTGTTTGGGTTGGTTATATTTTGAAGAAAAGAGAAAATGTTGACTTTAGTGATGACGGTGCTCCATTTAATTGGCACAAGATGCCGTCTGACAATAAGGGTAAATGACTCTCAGCAGTTGTTTTACATCTCATTAGATTACATTTTTTTTTTTTTTTTAAATAAACAGTCCTGGAGGTGGCGCTAATCAACAACAGTATAAGTTCAAAATGTTAAAAGCAATTAAAATAGATTAAAACCATCTTTTCAAAACTGTCCAAATGTGACTCTACTCAGATGCCGACCGGAAGGTTGAATCATCCGCCTTATGCATACATGTAAAGCATAATAATTAATTTTTTGCAATAATATTATCTTGCCGTTTTGTTTGTCTTTTATCAGGCGCGTACCTGGCAGGATCGCATTACTGAACTAGAGGGGGCTCTTAGCCATGAGAAAGATTTAAGCCGTAGGTTGCTGGCAGAGAAAGAGCGTGAGATTGCTGAGATCAGAGCCAAGATGCAGCAGCAGCTGGATGAGTATGAGCAACTGCTGGACGTCAAACTAGCACTGGACATGGAGATCAATGCTTACAGAAAGCTTCTGGAGGGAGAAGAAGAAAGGTAACTTAAGCCATTTAATGTTTATACAACAGTATGTTTTGATCTTTGACCAAAGGGTACCAGGTAGGAGTGGGCTATCTATATTGTGAGATTATATCATATTTGTTGTTTTAACGTAAATTTTTAAGCATGTCATATATTTTCAGGAATCAAAATGCTACATTTTTATTAAAAAAAAAACAAATTGTCACACCATTGAGAAATTAAACTGATGGAATTTACATGAGAACAAGGAAACAACGGTGTCTGAGGCTCACGGTACAGCCATTTCCTTATATTGATCTCTTATTCGACTATACCTAGACATACTCAGATTTTCTTTATAGGACACCTTTAAAGTATTAGCCTATTTAATTTTTTTTATTTGATAGACTACAGAACTAGTGAAGCTTATTGTAAACTTCACTAGTTCTAGCAAACTCACCATCATTCTTTGTTTTCATTAAGTAGATGCACATACTACCTACATCGCTTGTTTTTTTGTCACTGAATAGATCAATGATACTGCTAAATGTTTACAAAACTTTTCTTCTCCATCATGGTTGTAATTGGGGAATGCATACAAACAATGTGATGCCAATTTGTATTAACATGGAGGCACTGTGTTTTACTGTCATAAAACCGCATACCATAGCTTAACCTTTTCAAAATTTGAAGTGTATCAGGGCATTTAACAAGCAGCAAATGTTTTATATTTCTCAGTCACAGTCTACTCCACACCCCTCCACAGCCTGCAAGGCCAGAATACAAAACGATTTTTCCTGCAGGATTGAGTTGTTACAAGCAGTTGTTGGTTTTATGGTTGGTTTAGAACAGGAGTTACCAAACCTGTTCCTGGAGAGCTACCTTCCTGCAGATTTCAGTTGCTACCCTGACCAAACACATCTGTCTGTAATTATCAAGTGCTGCTTCAGGTCATAATTAATTGATTCAGGTGTGTTTGATCAGAGGTAAAGGCGCTGAATTCTGTAAGAAGGTAGCTCTCCAGGAACAGGGTTGGTGACCCCTGGTTTTAAGCATTAAATGTCTAAACTAAAGTATTAACATGATTTCCTGAGTGCTATGCTATAGAATACAATAGCTGTTACTAATACTCAAACGCTGGACTTACCAACCAAAAGATAGTTGACAATCTTTGTTTTTCTTATCCAGACAAAAGTTCCAGTTTACTTTGTGGATTGTTTCTATAAATGGA
This sequence comes from Danio kyathit, assembly GCA_903798195.1. Taxonomy (NCBI): domain Eukaryota; kingdom Metazoa; phylum Chordata; class Actinopteri; order Cypriniformes; family Danionidae; genus Danio; species Danio kyathit. Next base: position 11,683,531 of record LR812528.1, on the reverse strand, counting down.
ACTGCTGCTCGTGAATTCATCCTAGCACCCTGCCTTTTCTGTCAGGTTGAAACTGTCTCCCAGTCCTTCATCTCGTGTGACTGTGTCACGAGCATCCTCCAGTCGCAGTGTTCGTACTACCCGCGGGAAGAGAAAGCGTGTGGACGTGGAGGAGTCCGAGGCAAGCAGCAGTGTCAGTATCGCTCATTCTGCATCTGCCACTGGAAACGTCTCCATCGATGAGCTGGATGTAGATGGGAAGTTCATCCGCTTGCATAACAACTCTGAGCAGGTGCATCTGTCTAACCATAGTCACACACTAACTAGTTAATGATATTTAAAACGTGGATGCTCAGTTGGCTGCAGTGTTATTACTTTACCAGTGCATTAAAAAATTGTTCTGATTTGCTCTATTTTAGTAAAGAGTTCTAGGTAAAAAATCATATTGTCCCTTTGTCCTCCCACAGTTCGGTGCACCCTGTGATCTGAGGTTCAGAATATGTGTTATTAATGTTGGTTTGGTGATTTTAAAATCAACTTCAACAAAAGCAAAAATGTTCCACCTTTGTATACTTCTGATTACCTTTCACATGATTGGACCTGTCCAATCACCTCTTAGTATGTAAATCTGTTGTTGACACCAAGTTTCCTCACGTGCCGTGTGTTGAGTTTCTGAGAGTTCAGCATGGCAATTGAAGCGCTAAAGCACAGTTGAGACCAAAAAAAAGCACATTGCCGTCAGTGTTTCAGCAAACACTTAAAGGTGCAGTATGTAAGTTTGACACCCAGTGGTTGAACTGGGTATTGCACTCCTAGATCAAAATAAACACGCGCGTGGGATGCCAGAGATTGAGTACAGGAGCGAGTGATTTAAACCGTGTTCTAAATAAAATCAGAAGGATAGAAGGAATATGTTCCATATTAAAAGGAGTTTTAGTTCTAACCAACACCTCGAATTGATATATTAGAAACGGTTTCTATTTCTCACAGCTCAACATGTGAAACCTATGACAGTGCACCTCAGGTAAGCCTTGTGTGTTTTATTCAGTGCTAAATGCTAACAATGAGAGTTTGAATGGATTCTAAACCTTACCGTTTCGTGAGTGAGTGCTTATTCTGTGCTTCTGAAAGGCTGTATTTACATTTTGTCGTGTTTCGTCTGGTGCAAAGAGTCAAACTGCTGTTTGCGTGTTGTTAGGACACGAGATTACAATGTAACCTGCTCACCTAATGTTTACGTCCGTAATGTTTATATCATTTACTAAGTAATAACCTCATGTGGAACTGAATCTGTCTCATTTCGACGTCTGATACTGTCCATTTCGGTCACGGGCGCATGCTCTCAGAGCCTTTCTGAATGAATGAATGAAATACGCTGTTTTCCAACAAGGCAACCCGGCGTGCTGAATTATAATTGGCTAAACTGGCATTCTGCAGGTTAACTTTACCTAAACAAAGACAGCGTTCCGGCACGGAAAAACCATTTTCAAAGCAGAATATCTGACTTCAGCATTGTTTTTCAGTTAAACAAGTATGTTCACTTGGGATGTTTCTTAAATATCTGCAAACATATTATGGTATTTTTATGCTTTAGAAGAATCAAAAACTTACATACAGCACCTTTAATGCAAATTCAGAAAGACGAAAAAACAGCATGTGAGCCTAGATTAGTGGTCACTAACAGGTGGTTTGAGGACAGTGTCTAGACCCAGAAGCCGGAAAGATCAGTTGATTGATCAGCGGATTGATCATATGTCAGCTCATAGACAGACCACCTGATCTTCGGTGCTTTAAAAAGCTCCAATGTCCCTCTATCTGTATTTACACTCAGCAAACATTAGTGAAGTTCAGTGAACTGATAACCTTCACTGCCAATCACAGTCATTTCTGTTGAGCACGTGAACACAATGGCAGATCAGTGGTGTTTAAGAGTGTGCTCAAATGTTAACGGGAATTGGACGTTTTTAAAATTTTAGCACCGATTGGTATTAATTCTAGTATTGTGACAGCACTACAAGGTATTCACCATAGGGTATGGTAATCACTCGATGCAAAAGTATAAATCAGACTTGATGAATATATTTTCTGACATGAAGGAACGAGATTTAAATGTGCATTTTACAAATGCAAGTGAATTGAACTTGACAATTTTGTATGTAATTCATTGTATTTGCTGTTTTATATTAGGACCAGCCCATGGCAGGATTTCAGTTGACCAGAACTATTGGAGAAGTTTCTGCGACATATAAATTCACTGCAAAATACAATCTGAAGGCTGGACAGAAAGTGACGGTACACAAACATCTTTATACACTTTTGCAGTTGAACCAAAAACTCTGCGACGTTAAGTAAAAATCAGCATGTGTATTCAAAAGCTGCTGTTTGGTGTTTTTTTTTGTTTTTGTTTTTTTTTCTCTTTTCTCTTCATCAGTTTGTTTTCTGGGTGCTTTCAATTTTTTTCAGATCTGGGCATCTAATGCAGGCATAAGCTCCAACCCTCCTGTTGACCTGATATGGAAGAACCAGCCTTCATGGGGGACTGGGGAGGACATAAAAGTGGCTCTTTTGAGCCCAGTAGGAGAGGTGAGATGGCACTGTCATTCACTAACAGCATGGAAACACATGGATGTAATTGTTTGAAAATCAGAGGTTCTTATATTAAAAAAAAAAACATTCATTCATTTTTTTTTTGGCTTAGTCCCTTTATTTATCTGGGGTCGCCACAGCGGAATGAACCGTCAATTTATCCAGCACATGTTTTACGCAGCGGATGCCCTTCTAGCTGCAACCCATCACTAGGAAACATCCACACACACCCATTCACACACATACTCTGCGGACAGTTTTAGCTTGCCCAATTCACCTATACCACATGTCTTTGAACTTGTGGGGGAAACTGGAGCACCCGGAGGAAACCCACGTGAACACGGGGAGAACATGCAAACTGCACACACATGCCAACTGACCCAGCCGAGGCTCGAACCAGTGACCTTCATGCTGTGTGGCGATTGTGCTACACACTGTGCCACCCACAAAAAAAGTGTCCAGCTTATTTCTAAGCTGGACACTTAATGCATTAGTGTCATTAGCTACATTTGCATCCACCTATTTTTATGCTCATGCTTATGTTTTGAAAATGCGCATAAAAAACATATGCGCATTACTCGGTAGGATAAACTTTTATTTGATAAGATGCACATAAACTACAATGGAAACACTTTTACCGAACAAATTCCAGTATGCCCAGTCATGTGAATTTGTTATAAGAGATAATGTGGTGATAAAAATGTGTGAATGGAGAAGCCAGCAGGCTGACCACATTGTAAAACATCTAAAACGGTGTTTTGGTCATTCTAAAACGCTTTAACCATTTCAGTATTAGGCCCAATCCCAATTCTACTCCTTAGCCCTTCCCCTTACCCCTACCCCTCGTTTTGCGCGTTCACGCCAAGAGGTAGGGGTGTCCCAATTTTCTATAGCTTGAAGGCGTAGGGCTAAGGGGAAGGGGTGAATAGCCCTTCGAACAAAGATTTTTCAGGACCACACTCAAAACCAAGGGGTAAGTAAATTTCCCAGAATGCACCAGCCACAGCGGCAGTGTTGCTAAACCTGGAAGCAAGGAGATCCACAAATTTGAATTTTTTTTTCATTATTATGAATTTTTACAACAAACAAACACGTTTTAATATATCCATAACCGCGTTTGTGTTTTACCATCATGCTTTAAAAAAAAAAAAACTGCTAGAAAAAAAATGCTAAATTTCGCGACCTATAATCCATAATCATAACTCCTGTACAGCAGTCCCACAACATTCTGACACTTGATGACACTCTAATACCCTGTCAGATAAGTCTAGTGGCTGGGAATGAGCTTTTTACAGTGTCTGTTATAATGTTAGTGTTGTTTTCGTGTGTTTACAGATGAATATGGCCACGGTGTAAATACACAGTACAGTTACGATCTTATTGCCACATTAGATTGTTATGATAACATAATATCTGCCTTCAGTGATTTCCTGAAGAAAAATAGCAAAAAATAACACAACTGAAATAACTACAGCAGTCGCGATCGTCTGATCTCATATGAAGCAAGAGATCGCGATGACATATGATGACGTGTGCAGGTGTTGCAGTGCTGTCCCAATTCTTAGGGGTAAAATTTGAAGCCCTTCCCCTTAACCCTGAGTTGTAAGGGCCAAGGGGAAGGGGTAGGGGTACAAAAATAGAATTGGGATTGGGCCTTAATGTTAATATATTATTAATTACCTCTAGAACTGTCAAGAGCATCTCTGCTCCATGCCTGATGCCTTTTGAGGTGCAAGTAATTTATTAAATAAAGAAAAAATTGACGCAGCTTCTCCTACCGCAGCAAATTCCATTTTTACTTTTAATATTTGGTGCCAGTTAATCAGGAAGTGACGATTTTGTTCTTTTTGACTACTTTGATGGAAACGCTGCTTTATTTGCATGTCTTATATGCGATATTCCAGTTTTGCGCATAAATTTAATTAGCTTCTTTGGATGGAAACATAGCTACGTTCATCAGTAAATAGCAGAATTGGTGGTTTGAAGCATCACTATCATTACAGGAAGTAGCTGTGAGAAGCACGGTATTCAAGACTGCAGTGGAAGATGAAGATGAGGAAGAAGAAAAGGAAGCTGAAGTCATTGAGGAACATTTCTATCACCAGCAGGTCTGAGATCAAAGCACACATCAGCTTTATCCATTGCATGCATCAAACCTCTTAGTCATTAAATATACAGGGCATCCAGAGTTTTCACAGCACTTCCTTCTTTTCCATATTTAGTTATAATACATATGTCTTTTCAAAGTTTATTAACTCATTATTTCCTGGAAAAATATGAACAGTTTATTTGTCATCTTTCCAAATTTATAATAATAAAGCATTTGTCCTTTCCCCATGTCCATTGAACAACGTGATTTGATCATCCACCTCTGGTAAATTCAGTTGATTCTATTGGATTTGTAATTTTAGGAATTGTTTGAGACCGCACAGATCTGGGATGGGTACAGAATACCAGCGCTACTCCTAAAGCTATCAGCACAGTAGCCTCCTTTATAACAAAATGTGAAAATGTGAATACTTTCCGGATGCACTGTATTTGTGTTGAAGCTGAAGGTATAAACTTATTTGTTTTCACAGGGAGATCCACGCGCTGCTAAGAGAGGTTGTTTGATCATGTGATCGACATTACAGCCAGCACAGCTGCCAGTTTAAAGCTTCCCATGTGGTGTTTTCTGAGTTATCTCTTTATTTTCATTTACCTTTTTCACCTCAGTTTGTTTTTTGTGAATGTTTATCCACTTAAATATAATGAACCAAATGTTTTTCTTTTTGTGTGTGAGTTTCGACTGAGGTTGATTTTAGACCCATACACATCAGATCCTGTGACTAACTTTTTTTTATTTTTTTTTAAAATCATGTTTATATTCATTTTATAAGATGGTATTTAGGTCTTTCTATAGAGTTTTTATAATGGCTAATAGTTTTTAGAGAAGTTATTACAGATAGACACATTTGCATGGTGGTTTAATTTTGTTATTGTATTTAAAGGAGCTGTTCAAAGGTAATTCACTACACGATCACAGGCCTAAAACGTCTCTTTAAGCAGCGCATGATTGATGGCCAGAGACTTGACTAACTAGTCAAATGATCAGTTCCAATGGTCATACTTTGTTCGCCTGAAAAATTTTGTTTTGCCAAGTTTTGTAAACCCATTATGTTTGAGAAGAGACACTTAAGTGATACTACTTAATCATCCTATGCTGAATCAGTGAATAGTTTCTGTATATGAGGTATACTGGTATTTATTGGATTTGATGTACCGGCCAAGTCTCAAACAGTAGTCATTCCTGCCAAAGAGCTTCAGTTTTGGGTCTGAAATGCATCTCTCTTTCACTGTAGATTGCCACAGTGACTCGGCGCATCTGCTCCTATGAGGACTGTGATAATTAAGACATTATATCAGCAGGCATTAAAAAATATTGCCTGCTAATATGATCAGTTGATTGTTCTGAGTGATTATGGCGTGAAAGCTATTAAACCTCAAGTTTCAGTACTGTATTTTTTACAGATCATTGTCAAAGCTGAGATGCTGAAATTGTATTTTGTACTGCTTTTGTATGTTCTGTCTAACAAACACTAGCCTTATGTATACATTTGTAAGTAACATTTTATTTTAGGAATTGTCACTTGCATGCTTTTTATTTTGCTGCAGTCTTTGTATTTCAAATGATTAAATAAAGCGTTGATTGAATGTATTTTTGGGTTATTCGCTTTCATTGTGTAATTATTTCACATAGTTGTTGAACTTTTTTTTTTATTAATTAAAACTGAGTTTTGTTTGTTGGTGAATACAATTTGCATGCCCAACCTAATTTTTTTTTTAGAGAATAGAATAGGCAGCCAATTTGATTTTTAACCATTTTATTTACATATTTATATTGGCAAAATATAATGATAAAAAAGTAGTTCCTTGAGCTGCTTGAGTTGACAAGGGTAAGTGTACAAATAAATAGAAACAAGAAATAGCCTGATCTTTGCCTTAAAGAACCCCAATATGAAAAGTCTGTTATTAATTAGATTCAATGATGTTATCATGCTGCTCAATCCAGAGACCTTTGTTCATCTTTTGGAACACAAATTAAGATATGTTAGATCAGGGATGTCAAACTCAATTCCTGGAGGGCCGCAGCCCTGCACAGTTTAGTTCCAACCCTAATTAAACACACCTGATCAAACTTATTGAGTCCTTCAGGCTTGTTGGAAACCTACCAGTAAGTGTGTTGAAGCAGGGTTGGAACTAAACTGTGCAGGGCTGCGGCCCTCCAGGAATTTAGTTTGACATCCCTGTGTTAGATTAAATCTAAGAGCTCTCCCTCATCCTCCATATGTGACCCTGGACCACATAAACAGTCAACATTCCATCTAGCACAGGAATATTTTTTTGGCGATAAACAAAAAATACATTGTATGAGTAAAAATAATAGGTTTTCTTAATCCCAAATTCATTAGAATGTTAAGTTCCTATTCAATGATAATATATTTTGTTGTAAACCACTTAATTTGATTCATTATGTGCATTGCTAAGCCCTTTATTTAAAGCAGGGGTGCCCAAACTTGGTCCTAGAGGGCCAGTGTCCTGCAAAGTTTAGCTCCAACCCCCAAATAAACGCACCTGAACCAGTTTGTCAAGCTCTTAACTAGCGTACTAAAAACATCCTGGCAGGTGTGTTGAAACAAATTGGAGCTAAACTCTGCAGGACCCTGGCCCAGTATTTATTTTATTTTTAAGCCAGTATTTATTATTTTTTAAGCCTCAGATTCCAGATTTTTTTTTTTTTATCTGCAGATTTCCAGATCCACATAAAAAGAAATGGCCCTGAGACGTTTAAAGTCCAGAAAAGGAACCCAAAACATTCAATCCGACTTCAGTGGTTCAACTAAACTTAATCGAATGAAGCTCCAAAAAAAGCTGTAAAAATGACTTCGTAAGTCAAAATACATTGTATACATCAAAAATACATGACATCATGATGCACATTTCCAACGACAATACAATACTTGGGTGTTGCACTGCTGACTGGAAATATGTCATACTGCCATAGTAGACATGCTCCCTGTCGACCAGATGAGGTAGAGAAGATGAACGAAAGTTTTGGGATTGGAATAACATCAGTGAGTAATTAAAAAACAGATTTTCTGTTTTTGAGTGAACTAACCTTTTATGTTCCTGTAAGGCTATCATAAAACCATGAATGAATATCATGGTAGACAGTTAACTCAATGTTTTACCATTGTATGATAACTAATAACAATACTCTAGTCATCCACATTGACCCTTAACACTTAATCAGTGTTTTCACAATGGGTGACATTACAATAATATGTTGATCTTGCATAATCTGTTGTTAATTATAATACAAATGTTGAACACAACATTATAAGTTCTGGTCAATAAACTGTAAAGCTTCCAAAGGGCCAGAAGTAGGCTATTTGAAAATCTGTGAAAACGAAAACTGAGGTACAAGTATTGTTAAATAGATCCTTAATGAAATGAAGACTATGCACTGCATAATATCTCTTGAGTATTATTGTTCAATTGCTTTACTTAGACGTTTTTCAAGGAGAGTTGTGTTCACACGGTGCATCATCAAAAACTGTCCATTTAAATGAAAGACAGGAATGTCATATCTGTATCTCTCAAACCAGACTCTATTCTCCGGAAGGGTGATATCAACCTCCGCAAGCTCAAACTGAAATGGGGAAAAAAAGGAGAAAAAAGTTATCAAATGAATATGAGATAAGTGTGTGTAAACTGATTGCTTACCCTGTGTTTATATGGTTCAAGTTCTGCTTTTGCTTCATCGCACAGAGGGCATGGGTCCTGCAAACAGCCAGAATGATGTGACAAAGACATTTGCTCATTTTGTATGATCAATTTAAGCATATGTTCATTATTGCTACCTATAATGCACTTGACAGGAGGAACCGTGATAAAGATCTTATGGAGCTGTGTACACAATGTCATACTATGTGTTGGCTATGGTACTTCAAAAAAAGTAAAACCCTGTAGAGATTTTTTTTTTCTAATTATAGAAGTTTTAGAAAAGTTTTATATTAAAGAAGATACTTCTGATCACCAATCCTGCATTTATTTGACAAGTAAATCTTAAATATGTTTACTGTTTTAAATTTAATTTAGTCCTGTGATTTCAAAGCAAAATTTGTAGCATGTTTTCTTCAGTCACATGATCCTTATAATGTCTCAAACAATTTCCTTTTTAGGTAAATGCCATTCAACTGAATATTCTTTTCATCAAATATAGCTGAAAACATATTATATTTATTTATTTTATATTTATTATATATATATATATATATATATATATATATATATATATATATATATATATATATATATATATATATATATATATATACATACACACACACACAGTTGAAGTCAGGATGTTTTATTTCTGCTAGAATAAAAGCAGTTAAGCTATATTTTTTCCAATAGTCTACAGAACAAAGCATTGTTATACAATAACTTCCCTAATAATCCTAACCTGCCTAGTTAACCTAATTAATCTAGTTAAGCCTTAATTTAAGCTGTATAGAAGTGTCTTGAAAAATATCTGTCATCATGGCAAAGATAAAATAAATTAGTTATTCAAAATATGTTATTAAAACTATTGTCTAGAAATGTGTTGAAAAAATCTCTCCGTTAAACAGAAATTATGGAAAAAAATAAACGGGGCTAATAATTCTGACTTCAACTGTATATATATATATATATATATATATATATATATATATATATATATATATATATATATATATATATATATATGAGTGTGTGTGTGTGTGTGTGTGTGCGTGTGTGCGTGTACGTGTTTTTGTGACATATCAGGACACAAATCTGTATAATGACATGGGTATGACACAGGTATTACAAAAAGGAGGTGAAATAAGAGGACATTGGTGACGTCCTCACTTCTCAAAAAGCTTATAAATTACACAGGATGAGTTTTTTCAGGGAGTAAAGCTGTACACTGTCTCCTGTGATGGTTGGGTTTAGGGGTAGGGTGGGGTGAGGGCAATATAATATATGCTTTGATCTGTATGAAATGAATGGAAGCCTATGTAATGTACCCACTTTTCACAAAAACAAACATGCGTGTACGTGTGCGTGCGTGTGTGTATATATGTTTACTGGAGTAATGATGCCAAAAATATCACAGGAGTTAATTACATTCTAAAATATTTTAAATAGTAAAAAATATGCTGTACTTCTGATCAAATAAATGCAGACCTAGTTTTATTTAAAACGCTTCAGAGCAGAAGTGTATGTATAAAAATTAATTATTAATTTAATAACTAAAAAAGGAATTCTATTACTTGAAAAAAATTCCATTACTTTTCTTACTTAGATGTTTTGTCTTGCTTTTAGTCCAAATATCTAAAAAAAAAAATTAAATCAAGATGCATTTTCTAAACAGGCAAAACATATTGTCTTGTTTTAAGAAATAACATGCCAAAATTAAGTGAGTTTTTCCTAAGTCAGTGAGTTTTTTTAATTTTGAGTTTGAGTATTTAGGATAGAAGTAATGTATTTGACATTAAATGTACCTTTGTGAAGAGTGTGAGGACAGGCAACTGTGTCCTGGTGCAATGTTGTCTGATGAGACTGCCAGCAACAAAGAGCTTCTGGGAGAGCAACATGCCTGTAAATGACATACTCATCACTGAATATTCAAAAATTATTACACATACCCAATGTGTAATTGGCATTTGTAGGCATGATCAAAAACAAACACGTGTTGCTACATTGACAACGTGTTTATAGTTGTCAAGTGCTACTAGGTAGCTCTTTGGTGTCCACACATAAGAGTGCTTTTCCCTTGGCCTATTTCCAATGATTTTTAAATGTGTTTATATTTGTTATTTTATTGAGTTATCCACACATTTCATTAGGATTTATGAAAAGTCAAAAAATCAAGGAATTATAATTTTAGGTAAAACTGTACAATAATCTTTCATTTGTTAACCACAGTGTAGTTTACCTGAACTAACAATGGACAATCCTCCTACTGTATTTATGAATTGTAGTTCATTTTTCATCTTATAAAAAAAAAATTAAATCTGTTAATGATTTACTCTCCCTCATGTGATTTTAAACCTATGAATTTCTTTCTTCTGTTGAACACACAAAATCTTTGAAAATGGATGGTTGCTGGGACCCAGAGACTTTCATTGTAAAAAAATAAATACAATGAAAGTCAATGAGCCAATGAGTTTTGTTCAGAAGAAAGAAACTCAAATATGTTTTTAACAAGTGAAGGTGAAAAAATAATTTCAGATTTATAAAAATCAGTCATAATTTTACTCATCCTCACGCCATTTCAATTCCATAAGATTCACAAATATAAAACAAATAAAGATGCTTTATTTGAATCTGAGATATTTCCGTTTGTTCTTACACATCAGGTAAGTATGATATGGAGGCTTGTGTTTGTTCTGTTCTGTGAGACTAATCAACTAATGTTATCTTTTACAGTTTTGTATATTTCATTACAATTGTTTCATAGTCATCTGTGCCAGTTTTAATAAACTCAATAAAATGTGATTAGAATATATGTAGTACGAGCTTGACTTTTATTATTTTGCTACAAGCATATAGTTACTGTGATTAGAATAACATGCAATCAGCCAATACGATTTAAGGGATAAATTTAGAGTTAAAGTTAAGTTTAGGCTTACAGATAGGGTGAGCTTCTACGCCATTGTTTAGCAACTTTTAACCCTCGCTTATTTTAAGAATAATTTAGTCAGGGATAGGCTTAAGGGTACTGAGTAAATATGGATTATATTTTGGAATAGTAATGATCCAGGATCAACATAGGTGTTAAGTTAAACCAGGATCGCATCTTACAATTCAAAATTAAACATATACATTAAGCACATTGCCTACCTATGATCCCTAAATGTCACGTTATCTTACTGGATACGTTACTGTAGCTCAATATTTGAGCCACAACCAATGACTGTGAATCGTAAATGTAAATAAACAACGTTTGTCAATCTTTATACGTCGATAATTTCTGTAAGTTTCTGTAAGACTATTACGTATATCAATATAGTACAACCACTGATCTATATTGTTCTCTATTATAGATCAGTTGAGCACAACACATCCTACTGTACAAAAACTCTTACCGGTCAATAATGCGCGACGGAAGCTGCTCAGACGAAGAAAGAAGGCGTGCACGGAGGGACTTCCTGCTGACTTCAAATTTCTGATTGGACATTGAGCCGTAGATTGTGTTATTTATATATAATTTTTTTAATCTAGCATGTATTTATGTATGTATGTATGTAGTATGTTTAATAAATGTATTTATTGTTTTCTGTTACATGCATAATTAACGTGTTTTGCACAGCGAAAACACCTTGCAATAAGACAAATAAGAAAATAAACAAATTAATAAATAAAGAAACAATTCCATACATTTGCACGCGTTTGTGCCAGGTTAAAATGCCAGAAATGCGGTTCCGTATGGTGCAGAATTACACTCCCTACTAAATTGAGCTCTAGATGGCGCCACTTCACAGATTTAAAAGTTGCACTCAAAGGCAGTGTGCAAGCAGTTGCTGAAATCAAGTATAATTATTAGAGTTAATCGTAGCTGAATTAATCCTGTTTTAAAAAGAAGTTACTTTTTGAAAGAACAAAATATGTTAAAAAAAAATGTGTTTTTTTTATACATTTTCAAGTAGTCTACACTGTAAAAAATGCAGGGTTCCACACAATTTGTTGTCTCAAGAATTGTGTAGTTTCTTGTTTCTGCTCATTTTAAATTTATTAAAGCAGTTTGAACAAACAGCACAATATTTTTTAAGTTTACATCAAGACATCCCACCCTGCTAAGACAAACATAAAGCATCATATAATTTGTAATGGGTTTTATTGGTTATATTGAAAATTATATTGTTATAATTGAAACTTTAATCAAATTAAATTGAATTTTGCCTTATCTTGGTGGCATGTTAAAATGTTCTTAATGAAATATGTCCCAAAACAAACTAGAAACCATTAAAATGTACTGGCTTTAAAGGTTAAATTGCTTGTGATGCTTTTAATGGTAGTGAAATAAAATAGAACTGCTAATCTCCCTGTAACTTTTTTTGATAGCTACAGAACTATACATATTAGAGAAAGCCTGTTAAAAGGAATATCTTTCGAAAACACTAAAGTGGTAATAAACCAGTTAGCAGATAATACTGTTTTGTTTTTGAAGGATGCTTCACAAGTTGCTACAGCAAAAGAGACTCTTAAAACCTTTTCTAAAGTCTCAGGTCTTTGCATTAACATTAATAAATGTGAATTATTACCAGTGGGTAATTGTTTAGAATCTTTAATTTGTAATTGAGTGTGGCATATCTGGGAATTAAAATAATCATAGATAATAAACGTACATGTGCTTTAAATTTTCTTCTTCCAATTTTCTCTTCCATCAAACTAAATTTCACCAACAAGTCTTTACTACATGGAGGTGTATTTATAAACAACTACTCCCGTCATAGTTATTTTATTTGAAGCAATGTTAATATCTTTTATAAAAAATAAATTTACAGACTTTATCAGAAGATACAAAATACCTATTACAGTACAGTAATTTTAAAGTGCTTACTGGGGCAATACATGCTGTTACATATGCTGTGTATCAGTATCAGTTTGTCCATCTAGACCTGAGACCTCAATCGGCTTTATGTTTTTTTGGATTTAAGCATAATAATCACAAAATTACATCTTTAATCTTAAACAAGAATACTTCTATTCCTTATGTTTATTTTGGGTTTTTTTACTGGACCAATATCTTTAATAATGTAAACTAGAGTTAAGTATGGTCATTACCTCGATTTGTTTTCCCTACAAATTAGGCTTAATAAATATTATATCATTTAAATTAATTCATAGATTTTACCCTACAAAAGTTTTTGTAAATGCTTTAAGGAACCTATTTCACCTTTATTTTGGTCCAGCTAATATACTCAACATTTTTGGATTAATGTGGAAGCATTCATTGCTCATGATATTTATATCCTTATCTTACAAACGTGATTTTGGATTAATATGTTATAGGATTGCTCTTTAAAAGATGCTGGTTTTATCATAAACTTTATTCTATTACTATGTAAATTTCACTTTTACAAATTCAAGTTTGCAAAAAGCAAACCTCTCTTCCTTGTGCTAGAAATTTTTGTCAAAATAATTTTAGTGTCTAAAATAAAATTAAAATAAAGCAATTAAAACGATTTATATACGCTCCTCCTTTAATTTTTTGAATAAAATGTTTATATACATAAGTTAATCTAGATATACATCTCTATTAAAAGTGCTTTTAGTAACTTTTGTAATAACACTATTTTAATATATATATTATTATATATTAATATAATATATATATATATATATATATATATATATATATATATATATATATATATATATATATATATATATATATATATATATATATATATATATATATTTGTATGTAAATTGATAATTACCTCTCCTCTTTTTTTTATTTTAATTTCTTTTTTTTTTTTCTCTCTCGTTTAATCTTTCTTAAGGAATGTGAAGTGCTTTTGTTGTTAAATGAAACTACATGCTGGTTGTTAATGCAAAAAAACCTTTCACTCAATACATAGCACCTGCTCCTATTGGCTGCCGTCATGTGGCGTCATCGTCGAGATGCGTTTCTGTCGCGTCGCGTCTCATGTGAAGTTGAAGGAGCGCGAGCGCGTCTGTGTTCATCACTCTATTCTTTGTGCGCTTCTGTGAAAATATTTGAGCAAAATAGGCGTTCATTTAAGCGGAACCCATGTGTTTGGACCGAACGAAAACTTTTGTTTAAAATTGGTGAGTTTTCTTTTTGTGAATCACTTTACATTATAGGCTACAAACTGCACGACAAACAAACAACTTTGATTTTAAACTCTACTCTGTACATCTAAAGCCTTTCAATAAGATATTTACAATGAGGAAGAATATTGGGGAAAGGCTAAGCCTATATGTCTCATTAATGAAGTGTTGATCACATCAACGTCGCTATGATATTATAGCATTTATTTGTTTTATTTTATAGCGTGTATTTATTCATTAATTATGTTTTTGCTATTGTATGGTTGATTTGTTTATTTCAGATTTGCTTCTGAAAGTTTTGTGTATACCCTGAGAAAAAAAGGAGTGAGTGAAAGTGGCCTCTACTAAGAGTGTCAGTGTTTTGTTTTTTAGTTCACTCTCAGGTGACTCATATTCATTCTTTATTGAATGAGTTAAGGTGTAGTTTCTTAAACTGCTTCATAAGCTCACAACATCACATTTGATTGTAGTACTTCACGATTTTTTTTGTAATTTCTGAAACGGAGTCATTCCAAACTCAGGAAAGCATTATATATTGCTTTTCTGTACAGCAATGGCTGGGTCACCTGGTAATTTTGAGGGATGTTAAGGGGGTGTTTACTTTGCGGAAATTCAGTTGTATCTGCTGACACGATCTTAGGGTGTCTTTTGTGTGACGTATGTTAGACTGTGATTCTGATCATATGATTATCATACATGTGTTTGTTAAGGCAAGTAGGCTGGTGCTGCATCTGCTTGCAATAAAAGCAGCATTATTCCCATCATAATTACAGGGTTTTCCATTGACCAATGTTTCTGGGAGACAAAAATAAGTTGCTGAGAAAGTTTATTTGAGCTGCGTGGCTGTATGTTGATCTCTTCGTCCACACACACTTTGTGGAAGACTTAATAATTTATCTGAATTTTACATAAAAATGTCCAGCAGTGCTTAAATGTCACAGTGGGAAACTGAGACAAGATTAAGATTAAAACAAGATTACATTTCATAAGATTGATACTTTTTTGTTCCTGTTTTGTTTTGTTCAGTGGAAACTGAGAAAAAGAATAAATATAAACATGTTTTGTTTTCTGCTGAAATGGACAATGTGTTGATTGACAGGGACACATGAGTGTTTTAACTGGACAGTTTGAGAAAAAAAAACTGTGATGTCAGTGACATACAAAAATGAGCTTTCTATTCTTAAACCCCAATGATATGATATCATTCAACTTTATGCATTTGTGATATAGTGAAATTCTTACTTCTTGACAGATCTTAGTTTCAATCTTTAAATTTACTTCATGCATTGAATTTGTTATCATCCAAAACCTAAACAATACTATAACGTGTTAAAACCACTTACATCAGGATTTGTCTGATAGGTATGCATCAAAACGTGCATTAAAATACCATAAGTTTCTGATATGGTAACTTCGTTGTCATTGGTTACAATGTAATTTTGTTTAAGTCATACAAGACTTTTGAACATTTAACAATCCAATAAAACTTCAGGGTTTTCCCAGTGATTATTTCAATGAAGGTGTTAAAGGGGAAATTTTCTTTTACATGGTATTTAAATTCTGCTGTGTGTCAACAGTATGCCTATAATGTAAAAAAAGCCCCACCAAGACTGGTGATCTAGATCAGATGAGTAATGTATTCTTAATAATCTATTTACAGTAGATTCAGTCATGAGCAATGAAAAAAAAATCAGATTTTCTTTTGTAATTTGATTCATTATAATAGCATAGACAGCAGAATGTACTGTATGCAGCTGTCAGTTAATACACAGATCAAAATAAACATGTATTTATTAAACATGTACACAACTATATTTATGTGAACTTTGTGTGTTCTTATATATAATTTGTGTCTATTTATGTGGAATAAGATACTAAAGAGCCTCATCTGTGCTTTCAGAAAATTAATTAATTAATTAATTCGTTCATTCATTCATTTTCCTTCGGCTTAGTCCCTTTATTCATCAGGGGTCACCACAGCGGAGTGAACCTCCAACTTATCCAGCATATGTTTTACACAGCGGATGCCCTTGCAGCTGCAACCCAGTACTGGGAAACATCCATACACACTCATTCACACACATACACTATGGCCAATTTAGTTTATTCAATTCACCTATAGCGCATGTGTTTGGACTGTGGGGGAAACCGGAGCACCCGGAGGAACCCCACACGAACACAGGGAGAACTTGCAAACTCCACACAGAAATGGCAACTGACCCAGCCGGGACTTGTACTATCTTGCTGTGAAACGACATTGCTAACCACTGAGCCACCATGTCGTCCCGCTTACAGAAAATAGTATATCAAAATAATAAACTAACAAGGCTTTAATACACATACAGATAATTAACATTTATGATGATGAAGAACTAATGTTCTGAAGCATGATAGACATGATAAAACCAAACAGATATTTTGTTTGCTTGAAACGGAAGTTGATGAGTCTTTTATGTCAGTATGTTGATGCACTTCTTTTGTGCATCATTCTCTCATAGCAAACTAACAGTAGGGGGGCATGGTTAGGAGTATCGTGGCTGTGGTGAAACTTTGATTGAAGATTACCAAAGCAAACAATTTTTTTCAGTAGATTAGTTTGCACAGATGCGATGCGGTGGCGCAGTGAGTAGCACGTTCGCCTCACAGCAAGAAGGTCGCTGGTTCGAGCCTTGGCTGGGTCAGTTGGCATTTCTGTGTGGAGTTTGCATGTTCTCCCGTTTTCGCGTGGGTTTCCTCCAGGTGCTCCGGTTTCCCCAACAAGTCCAAAGACGTGGTATAGGTGAATTGGGTAGGCTAAAATTGACCGTAGTGTATGAGTGTGTGTGTGTGTTAATGAGTGTGTATGGATGTTTCCCAGTGATGGGTTGCGGCTGGAAGGGCATCCGCTGCGTAAAACATATGTTGGATAAGTTGGCAGTTCATTCCGCTGTTGCGACCCCAGATTAATAAAGGGACTAAGCTGACAAGAATTTAAAAAATAATAATTTTATTTAACCCTTCTGCACTGTGTTCAATTTTACTACCCTGTCGTTAGTTTCGAGATGAAAACATCCACTAAATCAAACTGCTGTAAAAATGCATCAGATAAATGTTTTTTTTTTTTCAGTTTTTTTTTTTTGTTTTTTTTGCATAAATCTGTTAATCAACCTCAGCCTTGATCAAAATTACAAAATGTTCTAAAAATTACAGGATTTTAACTCTTTATTTGCCAAGTTCACAAATGATGTCACTAATTTGGTGAAAAAACACAAAATTACATGTGAAAGATTAGTAACAACATTGCCTCTGATGCATTTTTAACTTTTGTGCAGCATGAGATTTAAATTTTTTCTCTCTAATTTACTGTTCGCAACAGATTTCGCCCCATTGACTTCCATCATAACCACATTTTTTGATTGCAAAGCCATGACACCATATAATCATGCAATTTTGATTGTTGGCGGTTTTCCCTGTTGGAAAGAGGTAAAATTAGATTTTTACTGTTGATCATCAGTTGGCTTAGTTTATGGTTTTTATATGAAGTAATATTGAGTATAACAGCAAATTAAAGTGTGTGTATGTGTGTCTGTAAGTGTGTGAGAGTGTGTGAGTTACCTTTGCGCACTTACCTAATATGTCTGAGAAAATCTAAATATGCACCTCAGCTCTCAAAACTACATGGAGTAAATAAAATCAAAGACTGTGTATTTATGCACATTTATGCTGAAGACTGGACTTCTAGTACTTCTACTTCTTGGACTGTTTTCAGTTTTTTGTGTTTTAAGACATTAGTTTTTACTGATTATATCTTGTGCCTTTTGGTTTTCTTGTATCTAAGCCATCCAGTTAGTTCTTCTCCTTTGTCTGGTGCTATAGACAGTTTTAAGACAGTTATTTTTCACTAATAAAAATAAATATGGTGCATACAACATGTAACTGATGCACCAACCCCCTGAACCAATTCTGCTAAACTACAAGCACAATTCCTGCTTTAAACTCAAATTGCAGATTTAAAACACACTTTTTTCAAAACACTAAAAACAATTCTCTGCATTTGGCACAATTTTCATGCAGAGAATCTCTTGTTTTCACAAAGAGCACACTGTCATTCAAAATTAGAATAGACAGAATAGACATTTATAAGAACCATTTGAACACTGATGTGCTTAATGTAAAACACTATGACCACTTCTTCTCCATTCATCATAATTACTTACTGTGAGCCTTTTTTTGTTCAGTGTTACAATTACTGCAGACAGTACATAAGCCTATATAAGTGCATTGTAAAATATTTCAGAATATTATTTTTATACAAAACACACAAATACATGGTACCAAATATATTTATTGTATTTTTCCCACAAAAACAGCAGTGTACACAGTGTTCATCCCAACCAACACAAAGTTGCACATAACGTGGTCTACATATGCCATCAACAGAAGTATTTACAGAATACAGTTACAGTAAAAAATAAATAAATACATTTTAAAAAGTGTGGATTTCGGTCACACACTTTCCATCCCCAGGCAGAAAAAAAAATCCTCAATAGGATTGAGAAATGGAGAATATGAGATGATCTCTGATTTCTAAATTGCCATTGTGTGTGACAGGTGTTTACCTATGTGATGAACTCGTATGCAAATTAGGACAACTGACTTTACAATTTTGAATGACAGTGTGTTCCTTGTGAAAACAAGAGATTTTCTGCATGAAAGTTGTGCCAAATGCAAAGAATTGTGTGTAGTGTTTTGAAAAAAGTGTGTTTTAAATCTGCAATTTGAGTGTAAAGCAGGAATTGTGCTTGGAGTTTAGCAGAATCGGTTCAGGCAGTTGGTGCATCAGTTACATGTTGTAGTCATTGTGTCTGAAGTACAAGTAATTGTGTGTAAACAATTGGGAAAAACTGTAAGCACATCAATGTTCAACTGGCTCTTATATATGTCTATTTATGTGATGGTTTGTGTGTGTCATTTGAAAACAAAACACCATTTTGAGAAGAAAGTACATTGTTTTGAATGTAAAGTTTAATTTTTCAGGAGAATTGAAGGGTTTTGCCCAATGTGTGTGTGTGTTGTGATTTGTGTGTAGAGTTCTGACAATATGATACATGCTTTCAGAAAATGTGTGTAAACAATTGGGAAAAACTATAATGATTGTTAAAGATTGTTTATTGAAACGATGTGCATCTTGTGTGCTGGTGATCTAAAGTTGTGTTCTTGTAGAATTTGTATGGATTATGTGAACCAATGCTCCTGCAAATGCAGGACTTCTTTAAGGAAATGAACGCAGCATGCAGAGTTTTGAACACTGGAGAGCCTGTGTTAAAAGTAGTGATTGTTTAGAGTTTTGTGTCTAGAGTTTTGAAAATTGACAACAGGGTTCTGACATTTGTGGCAAAACAATTGAAACTTTAGTTTGAAACTTAAGGCTTATATCTACATTTCAATAAAATGTTTTACAGTGACAGTAATCTGCTGAGAGGAGTAACAGGTACACTGTAAACTATAACATGACCAATAACATGAAAAAAAGAAAATATTTAATAGGCTAAACATTGGTTTATAAGATAACATAAATATACTGTATGTAAAAATGTAAAAAAAAAAAAAAAAATAGAACATATGTAAAGTAAAAGTCTTTTTTAGAATACAGTAAAGAACACAATTGTGTGTGAAGGGAGTCTCGGGGGGAGAAGCATCCATTGCCTGGAAAAGTGTCATGTGGGCATAGGGTTGGTCATCATACACTTAACAGTGCTAGGCTCAGAAGAATTCCTCTATTCTTTTAGCATTTTGGATTTAGAAAAGGAGAAAATGGGGTATAGGTACAAAACTACAAATTGTGGATGAGTGGAAAACCAGTTTTATTTTTTGGACCAGAACAGCCCAGTGTCCCATCACCTTTGGCCTATCCTAGAGTAAAGCATTGATTGGTTAGTGATCAGTTAAGAAATTAGTGTTTCCACATTTTAGGAGCGTGTGTGTGCGACCTTGTGAATAAGAGTAGCATTTTGATTGGTTGTGTTTGGAAAAGGAAAGCAAATGGATTCCTGTTAGATTTTTGTGTTTTAGGTGGAGAGTTGTGTGTAGAGTTAAAAAAAAAAAAAAAAGTGTTTTATGCAATTGAAAATTGAGTTCAAGGCTGAGAAATAGCTTCTGGTTTTAGAGATTTGAGGTGTAGTTTTGCATTTTGAGTAAGATGTTTCAAAAATCGTGTGACAAGAAAAGATTTTGTGTGAAAAAACTGTAATAAACAATAATTTGTCAAAATAGTGCAAAAATCCCTGTTTACATTTTTCAACTATATCATACAATATTCTGACATGTATGACATATATTTTATATAGGTGAATACCATATGAACTATTATGTCACATATGTAATTTGCATATATTTCCATATATCCAATTTCTATTTGGGATCTGTGTTTCCATTTGTCTGGTCTTGTGGATTTGGCCACAGGTTCTGCTTTACATCACAGTGGTGTTTTCATTTGTCAAGAATCTCAGAAAGAACCTTCTGTCGATGTGAATCAAGCATTGACATTGGTCTGCTGTGGTGCTGTGATTGGACTTTCTTACATACAGTAATATCAAGTATGAAAACATTGTCTGTAAAAGTGGTACATGCCAGCTAGCAAAATTCATGTGGCTCAAATCCGGACCACACCAGACACTTACATCCGGCCCACACCGCATGGAATGATGGCACTTTAAAAAAAAAAATTAAAACTTTTATAAGCTTTTATTCTAGCCAAAATAAAACAAATAAGACTTTCCCCAGGAAAAAAAAATATTATCAGACATACTGTGAAAATTTTCTTGCTCTGTTAAACATCATTTGGGAAATATTTAAAAAAGAAAAAAAATTCAAAGGGGGGCTAAAAATTCTGACTTCAACTGTACATCTGGACCAATGGAATGATGGCCCTAGGGCGGTCCACTCCTGTTTGTCATATCTGGGCCACAAATAAGCCAAAGCAATACCACATATTAGCCAGAATTCAACCAAATGAGCCAGAACTGACCCTTTTCTGGGCCAAAGTTTGCTTTTATTCTGGCCCAGATCTGGCCTACACCTTAGACTTGCTGGGTGTGGCAAAGTACAAAATACCCAGCATACATTGCAGTATGAATACATTATATAGCTTATTGATGCTACAGTTTTCATTATTTGCTTTTGATTCTGCTGTTTATGTTGACGTTGTTGATTTTGTCACTTTTACTATCCTTTTTGTGATGTTTGTGAGTTTTGTTCATTTTGTTAATTGTCACCGTTGTTAAGGTTCATACGCTGATTATTGATGTCTCTGTGAGCATAATTTGAACCATAGAATTTGTTTGCTTATAAACCTTCATAATTCTGTGGCATATGCATGTTATTACGTTACTTTTAATAATGGATTAAACATTGGTTAAAATCAGTGACTTATATTATTTCATCACAGGTTGTACCTCACTTAATTTTATTGTTTTTTTTTTACTTGGTATGTTTGCTGTAATGAATAAACTTTTCAAGCAAAGTTCTTAAAGGGTACAGCAGCCCGAAAGAAATTTATATTACAGTTTTTCCCAATTGTTTACACACAATTACTTGTACTTCAGACACAATGACTACAACATGTAACTGATGCACCAACCCCCTGAACCAATTCTGCTAAACTACAAGCACAATTCCTGCTTTACACTCAAATTGCAGATTTAAAACACTTTTTTCAAAACACTACACACAATTCTCTGCATTTGGCACAATTTTCATGCAGAAAATCTCTTGTTTTCACAAGGAACACACTGTCATTCAAAATTGTAAAGTCAGTTGTCCTACTTTGCATACTAACTTATCACATAGGTAAACACCTGCCACACATATTTGCATTTTAGAAATCAGAGCTCATCTGGTTCATAACTGGTTCACTGCCCACCCACGTTTTTAGTTGTATTTTTCATTCCTCAAACCTATTGAGGAATTTTTTTTCTGCCTGGGGATGGAAAGTGTATGACAGAAATCCACAATATATTGAATTTTTTTTTTACTGTAACTGTATTCTGTAAATACTTCTGTTGATGGCATATGTAGACCACGTTACGTGCAACTTTGTGTTGGTTGGTATGAACACTGTACACTGTTTTTGTGGAAAAAATACAGTAAAATATATTTGGTACAGTGTTTTTGTGTTTTGTATAAAAATAATATTCTGAAATATTTTACAATGACCTTATGTAGGCCTATGTACTGTCTGTAGTACGTGTAACACTGAACAAAAAGGCTTACAATAAGTCATTATGATAAATGGAGAAGAAGTGGTCAAAGTGTTTTACATTAAGCACATCAGTGATCAACTGGTTCTTATAAATGTCTATTCATGTGATGGTTTGTGTGTGTCATTTGAAAAAAAAACACCATTTTGAGAAGAAATCACATCATTTTGAATGTAAAGTTTCATTTTGCAGGAGAATTGAAGGGTTTTTGCTCAATGTGTGTGTGTTTTGTGATTTGTGTGTAGAGTTCTGACAATATGAGACATGCATTCAGAAAATGTGTGTAAACAATTGGGAAAAACTGTAAGAGGTTCAGGGCTAAGAGCCTAACTAAAGCGAGCACTTTTCTCCATGATGGTGACTTTAGTCTATGTTTCTCTATTTT
This sequence comes from Danio kyathit, assembly GCA_903798195.1. Taxonomy (NCBI): domain Eukaryota; kingdom Metazoa; phylum Chordata; class Actinopteri; order Cypriniformes; family Danionidae; genus Danio; species Danio kyathit. Next base: position 11,660,473 of record LR812528.1, on the reverse strand, counting down.
ATAACCCATTATCTTCAGCTGTTTCTTGAGCTGCCTTAGCCAGAGTTTACTGTGCCGACTATTTGCCAAATGTGGCCCACATATGTCTTACAGTTTTTCCCAATTGTTTACACACATTTTCTGAAAGCATGTCTCATATTGTCAGAACTCTACACACAAATCACAAAACACACACACATTGGGCAAAACCCTTAATTTCTCGAAACTTTACATTCAAAACAATGTACTTTCTTCTCAAAATGGTGTTTTGTTTTCAAATGACACACACAAACCATCACATGAATAGACATTTATAAGAACCAGTTGAACACTGATGTGCTTAATGTACCACACTATGACCACTTCTTCTCCATTCATCATAATGACTTACTGTAAGCCTTTTTTGTTCAGTGTTACAATTACTGCAGACAGTACACAGGCCTAAGTGCAGTGTAAAAATTTTCAGTGTGCATTTCGGTGACACACACTCCATCCCCAGGCAGAAAAAAATTCCTCAATAGGATTGAGAAATGGAGAATATGAGATGAGCTCTGATTTCTAAATTGCGTTTATATGTGATAGGTGTTTACCCATGTGATGAGTTAGCATGTAAAGTAGGACAACTGACGTGAAAACAAGAGCTTTTCTGCATGAAAATTGTGTCAAATGCAGAGAATTGTGTGTAGTGTTTTGAAAAAAGTGTGTTTTAAATCTGCAATTTGAGTGTAAAGCAGGAATTGTGCTTGGAGTTTAGCAGAATTGGTTCAGGGGGTTGGTGCATCAGTTACATGTTGTAGTCATTGTGTCTGAAGTACAAGTAATTGTGTGTAAACAATTGGGAAAAACTGTAAGATTACTGGGCCACATTTGCACATACACGTGTGAGCCACTTTAGGTTTAGACCCAGATTACCCTTAAATGACTATGCCACATTTTTGCCAACTGTGGCCCACATTTGTCCTCCATCATTTGGGCCTAATTTACCATTTTCCACATGGGCCACATTAGGCTCACATTCAGATTACATTTTGCCATAAGTGCCAAATCTTTGCCTTAAATAACCCATATATTAATTTGAATCTTTGGCCCGTCTTTGCCATTGTACAGGTGGGCCACTTCAGGCTCACATTCATTTTGTCTGGGCCGAAGAAAGGCCACCAGTGCCGCATAACTGCCTAAAATGGCCCACATTGGTATGCTATCTGGGATGGAACAAAAAACTATAAATATGAAATAAGCATGAATAAAGATGAAATCTATAGATAATGTAGTCCAGTTTGGTCATCCTCTGTGGTAACTGATGTCATTTGATCTATCCTGAAACTTTCATCATCTAAAAATGTAATAGGCCTATTGTACATCAGTTTTCATGCATCAAGAGTAATGAAACAGTAATTTATCATTTTGAGCGCTTGTATCAGTTGTTAGCTTACATCATTTAAATTAATACACACTTATTTCAAATGTGATGTTTGAGTTGCGTTTTGAAATGGGATCAATTTGATGTTTAACTGTAATATATTGAAAAGGTGATTTTAGTTTAATGAACAAAGTATCTTTGACTTGTGTGTTTAGTATCCAAGCATTTGAAAAAAGAGGAGTTTTGAAAAAATGTTGGACACGGTTGTAAATTTTGTGTCTAGAACTTTGAAAATTGACACCAGGGTTCTGAAATTTGTGGCAAAAATTCCCTTTGGTTTAGCTACAGCTTAGCTACTTTCACGCTATGCATTAAAATCCTCTCACATATCATTCAAGATCAAGTGTATTGGTCAACTTAAAAAAAATATAAACAAACTATAAAAATGTTTTTTTAAAAGAGGCATTCAAGAGTGTTATTGGTTATATTGGCATGCATATTCAGTCTTCCACAAACCAGATACAGAGCTTCAAATGTGTCATACTCTTTATTCTCACAGATAAAGAGGTTGCTGTTATATTTCTCCCTCGAGTGTTTGAGGGCTCTAAAGTGGCACTACACATGTATGAAACTGGTAGACACAACACTCATTTCCTGCCACAAACTCCCCCACTTCACCCACATCACCCCACATGTCTGCAGGGCTTAATGTGCAGAGCTAATAAGATGATGGACAAAACATTTGCTCATAATATCAAATTTAGCTCACAGCAGTAACATCTGTGCACTTTGGTATATTCAAATACTGGATTAAATCTTGAATGTGCAGCTCCTGATGAATGAATCAGGCCGAGTGAGATTTCTGCGGTCACTGAGGGCATCTCGCAACGTGGCTCTTAACACCTGTTTCCATCAACTTAGCAAGAGACAGTTTAGACAACACACTTCACATGGAGTCATTCATGAGCCCCCTGAGTAGTGTTACACTTTCAATACTCAATGACTTCACTGACTGCATGCTCAACACCGTATTGAACTAAAATGTTGCAGGCTTTTTGAAAGGGTCATGTTCATAACAGTTGTCAAACACCAAAATTAATATCTGAATTGTAGTAAAGGTTCAGTGAGATCTTGGTTCACAGTAGCATTCAATAATTAAGGTGTCTTAAACACTGAAATTAATGTAATTAGACAGAATAACAATTTTATTATGTTCTAGACACAAATTAATGGTATGGACATTCAAAACATACTTTAAATATCTGCAGGGATAATTTCCAGATACCATGTGGAATATTACATTCATTTTTATGTGTATGTTATGTGTTGTAATCAAAATCCAAATTTTAAAGGGATAGTTCACCCAAAAAGTTCTCGTGGGTTTCCTCCGAGTGCTCCGGTTTCCCTCACAGTCCAAAGACATGCGGTGTAGGTGTATAAATGTGTGTGTGAATGAGAGAGTGTTTGGGTGTTTCCCAGTACTGGGTTGCAGCTGGAAGAGCATCTGCTGCGTAAAACATATGCCAGAGATGTTGGCGGTTCGTCCCGCTGTATCGACCCCTGGTCAGGAACTAAGCTGAAGGAAAATTAATGGATAAGTTCACCCAAAAATTAAAATTGTCTTATCATTTATGTGGTTTTAAATCTTTATGAGTTTTTTTCTGTTGAAAACAAAAGAAGATATTCTGAAGATTGCTGGGACCCACTGACTTCCATAGTAGGTAAAAAATTACTTTTGAAGTCAATAGGTCTCAGCAACCAAGTTTTTCAAAATATCCTTTTTAATGTTCAACATAAGAAAGAAACTCAAAGAGGTTTTGAACAAGTGAAGGGTGAATAAGTGATGACAAGAATTTTAATTTTAGTTTAACTATATCCCTTTAAGTCGGCTACTTCTAATTTAGATTAAAACATTTTAAATAACCCTAATTCTTCTTAATTTTTACTTTCTAACAAAAAAAGCCTAAATGAGTAACCTTGAAAAGTTACCCAGTTTTCTGAAATTGCACGTACCAACCAATACCACTGACAAACACTGTGTATGATGAGCCTATGTCTGATTTGACTTTGGTTGATTGAAACTTCCACGTGTGGCTTCCTGAGTTTGCAAGCTATAATTGAGCTCAGATCAGAAATGAGTATCATGATAATATTCATCTTTGAAATTTTGGGTTCCTCTGAGTCAGGGGTGGACTGGCCATTTGGTAGACCGGGCAATTTCCCGCTGGACCAATGTACTTTTTGGGCCGGGCTGATCATCTTCTTATTGTTTTTTCTGCCTAATTATTTGACGATGCTGTGATCTGTGACGTGCTGAAAGTAAGATTTTTATTTTTATTTTTTTCGGACAGACCGGCCCAATCACAAACTATTTTGTGCAACACATAGGGAGAACTTAAGCAGCGCGCAGACGTTTGCCTTTCACATGGGCTGCGTCTGCAGCGCACAGCAGATTGGCGACTGTTGCACATCAATCTATCTCTGTTTATTCTTTCTAGTTACATACAGTTGAAGTCAGAATTATTAGCCCCCTTTTGATTTGTTTTTCTTTTTTAAATATTTCCCAAATTATGTTTAACAGAGCAAGGAAATTTTCACAGTATGTCTGATAATCTTTTTTCCTCTGAAGAATGTCTTATTTGTTTTATTTTGGCAAGAATAGAAGCAGTTTAAAAAATTTTAAAAGCCATTTAAGGACAAAATTATTAGCCCCTTTAAGCTAATTTTTTTGATAGTCTACAGAACAAACCATCATTATACAATAACTTGCCTAATTACCCTAACCTGCCTAGTTAACCTAATTAACCTAGTTAAGCCTTTAAAGGTCACTTTAAGCTGTATAGAAGTGTCTTGAAAAATATCTAGTAAAATATTATCTACTGTCATCATGGCAAAGATAAAATAAATCAGTTATTAGAAATGAGTTTTAACTTTTCATCTGCACCAAGTCTGCAGCAACTTCCTCCCATGCTGTTTTCTTAACCTGCACGTCTTTATTTTACAAATGATATAGATCCTAAAGAACTGTATGCTTCTCAAGCTCTATGAGAAGTGTCATTCATGTCTTTTCAGGTGCACTATGTCAGAAGACAATCACCTGTGACATCATGTAAAAAAAATGTTGTATTGTCAGCATGATGTAGGCTTATAGTTATAATAATATTTGTACAATATAGTTAATGATATTCATACATGATCAAACTAGTGTGCAAAACTGATACTAAAATTGTTTTAAATTTGGTTTTGTAGTTTGGGCTCAAATAAATATAATAAGCATTTTAATAATAAGCATGAATATAAGCATTTTTTAATGGTTTAAGTTCATTTGATTGACTATATAAAATCTTTAAGCTATATGTTTTGATGTTTTACTGTTGAGTTAAACATTTTAACTTGTGAAGAGTCTCTGATACATTGCTTTTATTATTTAACTTTATTTTGTTAATCAACATTAACTGTGTGCATCAGCAGGCAGTTTTTGTTATGTTCGTTATTTCATATAGGCTCCCTCAAAACACACAGGCACACACAAGATGGACTTCCAGTGTGGATTATAATTTTATTAGAATAATAAATCAATTTTGTTAAGTTTTTAGTTTGTCAACTCAATTATTTCCTATGGCTTTTGTGCTTTTACAGAATAGGAGTTGGTGAATATATTCAAGGCCCTGCACAGACGGGGAGCGTTTTGATTGTATGTAGTGGGCTGCTCTGGCCCAAAATGCCAGGGCTAATTTTTGTCCCAGTCCAGCCCTGCTCTGAGTACATGACAGAGAGGGATTTTTTTATAAAAATAATTTTCAAAATAATCTTTCCCCCTCAGTTTCATCAGGGAAGTTGTGCTAGCTGATTTTTCATATCTTTAATTAAGTGCTTCGTCCTGATATTTGAAGTGTAGTTTGTGTTTTAATTTTTTTAATTAAAGATTTAAATGAAAATGTAAAGAAAAACATTGAAAATAATACAAATATCATATATCTTTAAAACGTTACAGTATATTGTTCAGTAATTTCATTCTTGATGGCTTTTATGGTGAAATGACTATGAACTGTTCACCTAAATGGACAGAATTTTAGTTAAGCAGCTTTCAAGGCTGTCGGAATCCCCCCTCAGGCGCCTGTTGTGTATGGTCGTCTCAAACCACAGCAACACTCTTGTTTGTGTACTGCAACAGTTGTTGAGAGTTTTGTGAGTGCAGCTGTGTTGCATTAGCTCAGTGAAACTGATGTTTGCCAGCACTGGTACTTCCATTAGCCTCCTGCAAACACCATTAATGAGCCATGCTTTCAGAGAGCACCGCTTTTAGGTCAATGTACACTCTCCTTACAGATACAGTACAGTACACTGTGCAGCTGGAATGTTATTACAGACACCAAGACAACAAAAATCTTGTCATTTGAATGCTCGCAAATATGAATCTTCTATTACTAATACACCGCTTTGTTTAAAAGTGGTATACAAACAATATGATCACTGTGGGTGAGCTACTTGAAATTGTGTCACCCATTCATCACTTTCTTCACTGGTAATCTTAGAGAGATTGATGTGTAGAAAGTAGGTGGTATAAACTACTGTAAAACTCTAGGGATGGCCTAATGTTCTCCCCTGCTGTTTCAAATGCAGTCACAGGCTCTCAGACAGGTGTCCCTTTTCTGTGCTGTTTCTGTTCATCTGTCTTGCGCAAACTCCATTAATAGCCAACATTTAGTGCCTGGTATAAACTGTTGGTATTAGTTGTATTACATATTTTTAAAACCCCAAAATCGACTCTGTGGAGGTTTCTCGTGAATGTGCTGCTGTCAGCAAACACATCACATTATTTTAATCCTCTTTTAGTGAAACACTAAATAATCAACACATCAACACTATTTGAAACACCACAGTAACAACTTAATGATCAAACTATTCTTTGACCAATTTAGTTCAATTCGATTCAATGTAATTGAATCATTATTTCTATTGCACTTGTTTTTACAATAAAACTTGCGCCAACGATTAGACACAGGCATGAATAAAAAGCCATAACAATATTTCAGATTGTGGAACATTCCAACAAGTCAGACAGGTAGAAGAGTAGTGGTAGAATCCTGGTGTTGTTCATAAATATTTTATAAAACATTTTTAATATAAAAGTTATTAAAACAGATTGATTCAGTTTAGTTTAGTATGAATGTCACCATGGAAGTTCAGTTCAGTTTAGTTCAGATGTGTTTAAAAGCTACAAATGTCACTGCTGGCGGCCGATCCTCCTAAAAAGAGCTCCTCCAAGACCAGGATGTCCATAGTTACTGAGCTTTCTTTCAGGGCTACCATGGGAAATTATGTGTTTGTGTGCACATGTGATTTCTCACAGCTTTGCATCTCTGCAGGGGGATAACAGAACACTCCCCAATCTCTCACGGACCATGAATTTGTTGTGAAATGCAGAGTATGCCCATCTGGATGGTATTTGGGGACTATATGCAGACAATAACTGAGTTTGTGATTTGACTGTATCTTCAAGAAGGGTGTTGGTAAATCATAAAATCCCCCAATTGTGAAAACACAAAGTACCACTGATGTATAAAATTAGTTTTATTCCTTTCTGATTTATGAAGTATCTGTATTCAGATATATATATATATATATATATATATATATATATATATATATATATATATATATATATATATATATATATATATATATATATATATATATATATAATCTCAAAAACATTGCAAGAATCAGATGCTTTGTTTCTAGTGAAGACTTAGAGAAACTTGTTCATGCTTTTATCAGCAGCAGAGTGGATTACTGTAACGGCCTCCTCGCTGGCCTTCCCAAAAAGACAGTCAGACAGTTGCAGCTCATCCAGAAGGCTGCGGCTAGGATTCTGACCAGAAGCAAGAAATCAGAGCACATCAGACCTGTCCTCAGGTCTTTACACTGGCTCCCAGTTACATTCAGAATAGATTTAGTATTATTACTTGTCTATAAATCACTAAATGGCCTAGGACCTCAATACATTACAGATATGCTCACTGAATACAAACCTAATAGATCACTCAGATCTTTAGGATCATATAAACTACAAATTCCAAGAGTTCAGTCAAAGCAGGGTGAATCGGCCTTCAGCTACTACGCCCCTCGCTGCTGGAATCAGCTTCCAGAAATGATCAGATGTGCTCCAACATTAGGCACATTTAAATCAAGACTGAAAACACATCTGTATAGCTGTGCCTTTACCGAATGAGCACTGTGCTACGTCCGACAGATCGCACTATTGTTCTTTTCTTTTTAAAAATCTTTTATAACCTGTTTTAACACATTTTTATTTGCTTTTATCTGTCTCTAATCTTTCTTACTATTTGCTTTTTTTATTTTCTTATACTTGTCTTTCTTTTCTTGTTTATGTAAAGCACTTTGAATTGCCACTGTGTATGAAATGTGCTATATAAATAAACTTGCCTTGCCTTGTGATGCAACTGTTGACCACACACAACAAGATACATGATTCAATTTCCATCAGTCACAGTGATAAGAAACCCGACATTGATGTCTATAAAGCAGTCAGCAGGATATTGTAAAGAGTTCAGCACAACACTAAACCAGGAGACTGTCAATGGCACATACATTTTCAACGAAATGTTTTGCTTTGTTTTATGCACATTTTTATAAATGTAGAGAAACTAAGGTACTGCGTGCTGCTAACAATCTTTTGCAGTATCATTCTAACTTAAAAGATTCTTAAACAGCCTTATAAAAAGTGTAGCTGTAGTTACAGTATATGAAAAAGATCAAAATAGTTAGTAAATGATATTACAAGTACAACAACTTGGCATTAACTGTTAATAGTATATTGTTTTGGATATGTCATTGTTTTTCCACAGTCTGGAGCAATCACCTAAGCTTTTCACTCACCAAAGCACACATACTGCTGATGATGTGACAATAAAAGTGATTTGAGTGATTTGAAGAAGTTCTCTTTAAACAGGTTTAAATAGCAAAATTACTAAAAATGAATAGCAAAAGTTCAATCTACATACAGACAGTAAAAAAGTATAACTTTTTCTAAAGGAGATGTAGACATTAAATGTAGTAGATGTTTTGGTAAAAATCAAACAATCCAAACATACAAATAAACCAAAACACTGAAAAATGTGTTATGTGTAATAACAATGGAATGATACTGTCACAACCTGTTTCTCGTGTGTTTGTTTTCGTCATGTGACCATCCCCATGTGCTCCTTTGTTCCAGTTCCCGCCATTGTTATGTTCATTACCTTCACTTGTGTTCATCCCCTGTGTGTTATCAGTTCAATCCTCCCCTGTGTATCTATAGTCCCTGTGTTCAGTCCTTCATTGTACGGTATTGTCTATGTCTACATGTCTAGCAGTTGATGTCTGTCTTCACACCATATTAATCCTGTCATCTTCGTCGTAAGTGTTATTTAATAAATATTTGTGTTTTTGTAATTCCGAGACCCCGTGCCTTCTTCCTCTTGTGAACGTCAGGCGTTACAGATACAAGGACAAGATACTGAACTATTTAAATGTATTTAATACTTTGTATAAAATGGCAGCACGGTGGCTCAGTGGTTAGCACTGTCACCTCACAGCAAGAACGTTGCTGGTTCGAGTCCCAGCTGGGCCAGTTGGCATTTCTGTGTGGAGTTTGCATGTTCTTCCCGTGTTGGCGCTGGTTTCGGATGCTCCAGTTTTCCCACAGTCAAAAAACATGTGGTACAGGTGAATTGGATGAACTAAATTAGCCATAGTGTTTGAGTGTGTGAATGTGAGAGTGTATAGGTGTTTCCCAAAACTGGGTTGCAGCTGGAAGGGCATCCGCTACATAAAACATATGCTGGAAAAGTTGGCGGTTCATTCCGCTGTGGCGACCTCTGATAAACCAGAGACTAAGCCTAAAGAAAATAAATGAATGAACTTTGTATAAAAGGCTTTTTTGGTAATGACAGATTCAAGATGTCTCTTGTATGGAGAATGCATGGATTGCTCAGGAGTGTTTTTCTGTGTATTACAGTTGACTTGTCCCAGTAACATTTTACATGTTGAATTATATTTGTAATTCAGAGCAAGAAAATTGACATTTGTGTACAGTTGCTATTGTATAGTAACCAGTGTTATAGTAAATGTAGTGTAAATATACTCAGTTAAAATGGTTGGGTTAAAAATACCCCAACATATAACCCATTCATTCCTTCATTCATTTTCTTTTCGGCTGAGTCCCTTTAATTATCTGGGGTCACCACAGCGGAATGAACCGCCAACTTATCCAGCATATGTTTTTACCCAGCGGATGCCCTTCCAGCTACAACCCATCTCTAGGAAACATCCATACACACTCATTTACACACATACACTACGGACAATTTTAGCCTACCCAATTCACCTGTACCGCATGTCTTAAGACTGCAGGGGAAACCGGAGCACCCAGAGGAAACCCACGCGAACGTGGGAGAACATGCAAACTCCACACATAAACAGCAACTGACCCAGCTGAGGCTCGAACCAACGACCTTCTTGCTGTGAGGCGACAGCACTACCTACTGCGCCAGCGTGTCGCCACATATAACCCAACTATAGGTTATTATAGCAGCTTCCCAACTACGGGTTATTTTAACCCAGTGCATTGGGTTATATAATTTATTGTTTAATATTCAATGTTTTTTCTTTCCATTCTGGTTTTACCATTGCTACTATATCTAGTACTACTATTAATTTTATAATTATGGCTGTGTAAATAAATAACATACAGTTTTAAAAAATATTGAAAATGCTTAATTTCCATTACATTTTAAGTTCCAGACACAAGTGTTTTTCTCCATTTAATATAGATCGGCTGTGAAGCCATCGTTTGTATCATCAATAAGGGTGCTGGTGAAACAATAAAAAGCATGACACGTAGAGGTATTTAAAAATGCGTTAGAGCTTTAATAAATTTTATAATGCAAAAACAACAATGTACGCATATTAATACAGCTTTTCTGTGTCAGTTAAATCAGTTGACTGTTGAAAACATTTTTAACCCAACTGGTTGAGTTATTAAATAAATAACCCAATAAAGATTAAAAATAACCCAATGAAGCACCAAATATTTAACCCAACTTGTTGAATTATTTATAAATAATCCAATAAAGGTTAAAAATAACCCAACAAAGCACCAAATATTTAACCCATTTCGTTGAGTTATTAATAAATAACCCAATAAAGGTTAAAAATAACCCAACAAAGCACCAAATATTTTGAACTCAACCATTGCAGTAAATAAATAACTCAACGTTTTTTAGAGTGTACTGATTTTGGTAGCATTGGTCAGCTTACTTACACATTAACCATTAGACCAGTTTAAAGAGTTTCCAAAATTATTCTACCAAAAAAGCAATATTGGGACATCCCACTATCACAATAATCACTTTGAAGTTCTGCTGAATGACTTGATGTAGCGTTTTGGTAAATACTACATGGAATGTCAATAATACAGGTCATTAATATTATGGATATATGTTATAATATTATGGATATATAATATATATTAATATTATGGAACTCTGAAAATGCTCAAAAAAAACTCTCATGTAAATGTGACAATAGTATCTGTACACAGACTACATTAAAAAAATTATATTTGTATGTATTTTTGGGTTTGTGTGAAGGTGTTTCCTGAAACGATGTCATCCTGTGGTCCTCTTCTATTGGCTGTGTCATGCTGTTTGGTTTCTCTGACATCATCACTCAACCTGGATGACCCTAATGTCTGCAGTCACTGGGAAAGGTGAGAAATGTACTTGTTAGTACATGATTGTTTGTTATTTAATGTATTAGTTACCACATTAGTTCATGCTTAATTTAACCATCATGAACTCATGATATGTTAATGTATAATTATATTGTGACTACTTACAGTTTTTTACGATTGCTTACACACTAAAATTAAACTTTTCCCACAACTAGCAAAACCTTATTCTCAAGGAGCAAAGCACAAGGCTAGAATTGCAGAACTGTAAGCACATAGTCAGCTTCACACTTTTTGCAAAACATTACACACAGTGATTTGCAAATCACTAAACACACAATTTTTGCATTTGACACAGAAATTTATCAGGACAGAATTTCCTTGCAATTTCAAAGCAAAGGCTTTTAAATGAACACACACATGAACCAATTGGTTAAACACAGCCATCTTGTGTGCACATACACTGCTGCAAAACTGTAGACAAACTAATCAGCTGTAACCACAATAAAAAATAATAGGTATGAACTATTAGTCTTCAATATATATGTTTACAGTGGCATAGCTATAAATGTTAGTCTTCAATAAATATGGAAGGCAGTGTCGCAGTAAGGGGAAGAGGAAGCACGAAAGGGAGGAAGATTGGTAAACAATCTTTTTTTGTTATTGAAATGTAAACATCACCAGAAAGCTGAATAAATAAGCTTTACATTGGTGTATGATTTGTTAGGATATGGCAACATTTAGCTATCAGTCTATCATTATTTGGTGAATACAGTATGTTCATGTACTCTATAGCAATACCTCTGAAACAAATCAAACCAAGATTATATCATTATTAGTCAATTAGAAATTATACAAGTGTTTAAGATTGAGAAGATATATTTATATTGAAATGAAGCTTGTGTTCCATAAGGTGTCAAAATTGTGTTTTGTTATATTGTTGTAAAGTTTCGAATGAAGTATTTCATTTTGCAAAAGAACTGATGTGGTCTGCTGTTTGTGTGTGTGGATGTGGAAATTGTGTGTAGTGTTTTGACAAAATGAGTCTTAATTTCAAAATTGTGCTTAAGCAATCATAAAAAAACGTAAAGGTGCACATCATCATTAACCCATTCTTAACTACTCATGAGCTCCTTATGTACGTCCGTCTAGTGCGTTTATACTGAATAACAATAGAAAAGTGTTCTGTCAGCATGAACATGACCAGTTTAAACACAGAAGTTCATGAGCAGTTAGAGATGAGTTAATAATGACGTGCCCCTCCAAGTAAAGTCACGACATCAAATTAACAGCTCATGAGTTCATGTTGGTTACATTTAGCTTAAACTAACAAGTAATTAAGGTAGCTGTTATCCACACATGAACTCATGTGACTCATGTTGTAGTTAAAGTTAGTTCATGATTAGCGCATGCATTAACTCATCATAATAAAGTAATTTTTAGTTTACATATTAACACATCATTATTCATGTACTGTTATTGTAAAGTGTAACCCAATTAACCTACACCGAAAACCCTAATAAGTTGACTGGATGAAATGACTGCTTGTGTTCTCATTCAAAATCATGTTAGGTATGTGTGAGAAATTAATAACACACATAAATGAAACCACTGGAGCTTTAGCAATCATTGATTGTTTAACAGGTCTAAATACACCATTCACAATGAGAATGTTTGAAATATGGCAGAATTTAAAAACACACAGACATCAACAATTAGTCTTTGAATCTCAATAATTGTGACAAACAAAAAATAAAAATTAAATAAAAAAACAACCCAGAACAAAATCTACTGAAATATTACCCCCCAAGAACAAAATAAAATAAAGGCAGCGAAAGAAATTGTAAGAACTTTAAGCTGTAAAATTTATTCATGCTGCATTGCATGCTGGGAGTTTTGTACTATGCTGGCACCCAGCATGCATTGCGGCATGAATGAATTATGCAGCTTTTTTTTTTTAATTGAGTAAACTTGTTGCCTCAATTTCATTGAGTAACGGAGTCTCCCAAAACTTGCATATTTAAGTTTATTTAACTTGCCGGTTTGGTAGATTATACTTAAATTGTTCAGTTCAGTGTGCCTTCCAATTATGGTGAATAATTATACATGAAGCCTTGTTTTCTGATAAAAAAAAAAATCCGTTAAATTTACGGAAAAATACCGGCAGCTGTGGTTGCCAGGATTTTTCTGTAAAAAATACAGAAGTTTTATAGAACGGTTTAAATTTACGGAAAATAACCATATTTCATCAACTGATACAATGTTCAGTTTACAAAAAACGTAGCTTAGTACACGAAAAATCTAAAGTCATTAAATGCATTAATGTGTGTTTACAATTACCAAACAGATTTTCACTGCATCAGTAACTACACAGTTACATTTAAACAAAAGAAGATGCAGCATAACATCAGATACTCTCAGTTCATCTTGGACTTGCACACAGACGCTACTATCCTTCACAATGTTGACACAAAAAAACGTTTTACAGTATTTTGCAGTTTTGTTTCTTGATTTTACGGAAAAATACCAGCAGCTGTGGTTGCCAGTAATCTACTGCTTTTAACATTTTACACTTGTAAATGCAATCTACAGAATATTTCTGTTAAAAATACATTCCACAGTCTGTATTTTTCATCGAACACATTTAACCCCTCAAATCCCAGAGCAAAATCCTCACTAGTCTCCTCACTACAGAGGGTTGAACACTCAGGCAGTGATGAAATTAATGAGCTATTGATTGATAATTATTGATGAACAACTGTTAACAAGCAGAATCACTGAAGAAAATAAAACACAAAAAAACACAGCCAAAACCAAAGATGAAATCAACTGAAAATAAAACTCTAAATAAAAGTAATAATTAATAAAAATCAATTAATCAAAATCAATTTAAAAAACAAATTACGGCGACGCAGTGGCGCAGGAGGTAGTGCTGTCACCTCACAGCAAGAAGGTCGCTGGTTCGAGCCTCGGCTGGGTCAGTTGGCGTTTCTGTGTGGCGTTTGCATGTTCTCCCTGCGTTCACGTGGGTTTCCTCCGGGTGTTCCGGTTTCCCCCACAGTCCAAAGACATGTGGTATAGGTGAATTTGGGTAGGCTAAAATTGTCTGTAGTGTATGTGTGTGAATGAGTGTGTATAGATGTTTCCCAGAGATGGGTTGCAGCTGGAAGGGCATCCGCTGCGTAAAATATGTGCTGGATAAGTTGACGGTTCATTCCGCTGTGGCGACCCCGGATTAATAAAGGGATTAAGCCGAAAAGAAAATAAATGAATGACTGAAAACAACTTACACAATAAAAAAAATTTATTTCTCAAGATCTCAGCAGAGATTATTAAACAACTCGACAAACATCAGAAGCTTTACTTATTACTGACCCTTGACTTTATTTCTGTCACGTGAACAAAAGCTCTTAATGAAATTTCTGTTGTTCATTTGAAGTCACCATGATGGAGGTCAGCTTCTGCTTTAGTTGGGCTCTTCAACCTCTTGTTTTTAAACTAGTTGTTAGTTTGTCTGCTATAATTAATTGTGTTTATCACACTATTTGTATAGCATGAAAAGCCAAAAGAAAACATAAGAATAAGTCTGATGAGATAACTTACTATGATATCAAAGCCACCCTCACCTGCTTGTGTTCTCATTCAAAATCGTGCTAGTTATGTGTGAGAAATTAATAACACACATAAATGAAACCACTGAAGCTTAAGCAATCATTGATTGTTTAACAGGTCTAAATACACCATTAACAATAAGAATGTTTGACCTATGGCAGAACTTAAAAACACACAGACATCAACAATTAGTCTTTGAATCTCAATAATTGTGACAAACAAAAAATAAAAATCAAATTAAAAAAACAACCCAGAACAATACAAAACAATCTACTTAAATATTACCCACAAGAACAAGAAAAAATAAAGGCAGAGAAAGAAATTTTAAGAACTTTAAGCTGTAAAATGTATTCGTGCTGCAGTGCATGCTGGGAGTTTTGTACTATGCTGGCACCCAGCATGCATTGCTGCATGAATAAATTATTGAGCTTTTTTTTTCTTTTTAGCAACCATGGTTGAGGTTCATATTCTGATTCCTGATGTCTGTGTGTCTTAATGTGCTGCCGGAGCTCTCAAGGTTTTGTGCATGAAATTCAAATTATTAATTTTTATTATTTCCTTCCTCATTGTTTGTTGACCCTCCATGTAAAGCTCCAGTATTGTCCCAAAAACAGCATTCATATAAATTTGCAATTCTTTTTCATTACCTAACGTAAAAAATATTATGTTATTTATAATTACACCTGTAACAATTAAGCACATACAGTGTAGTTTCATCGCCTTTCTTGCTATAACTGATGAGTTTCAGAAACACAGTTAACACCCAGAGAAATATTAAGATAAAAGAGTAAAGGATCAAGAGCCCAACTAAAGCAGCCTCTGATCTCCATGATGGTGAGGCCAAATTAAACATTTTCAATAAAAATATAAACCTCTGTTAATTATCAAATATTCTTGCAGTCGCAGATATGACAGAAATAAAGCCAAATTAATGAGTGAATCTGGTAATGCTGTTATTAAATGAAGTTGTTTAATCCTCTGTTTTAATTCCGTTAGTTTGGTGAAAGGGTGTCTTTATAGTTTTATTTCTTGTTCTTTCCTTCGGTGAATGGGCTTGTTAGCTGCAGGTGTTCATCAGTGTCTGAATTCAGTCATTTGTGGTCATTCACTCTGTCTAGTGGACTAATCTAATTGACTAATTTAAGGACTAGTGAATGAGGGTGTATGGTGAGATTTCAGACACTGCCTACTTTTTCGAAAACAAAGTTAGATCTAGTACAGTTATTTTCCGTACATTGTACGGATATAAGCTGTTAATCATTTAACAGATTTTCACTGTAGATTGTACAGACTTTTACTGTTAAAATCACCGACATTTTTACAGTGCACTAAAAGGTTGCACATATTAGAATTTTACAGTCAAGATTACATTAAAAATGACTTTTTTCAAAGGATTAATTGTGATTTTGAACTCACTATACTTGTAATCCTAAGTTTATGCATTTTCATTGTATATTAGTTAAATTAACTCATATTTTTAGGTGACAGGACCAAAATGCTAAACTTTAAGTAATGTTCTGTCAACTTTACTTGATTGTTTAAGTAAAAACAACATTAGGGTTTACAGTGTACTGCAGGTTTACTTCAGTTTACTCCAGTTATTTTTTGTAAGGGTAACCACTTGAGGGTGAGCAAACTTTTTTGGGGGGGTGAATGTGTGTTCTAATATGTGCAACTTTTTAGTGCACTGTAAAAATGTCGGTGATTTTAACAGTAAAAGTCTGTACAATCTACAATCTATGTTCAAGAATTTCAGTTTTTGAAGAATATAAAGATCCTGTGAAAGCTTCTTCCTGAAATCATCAATGGCAAACAACCTTTAATAGACAGAACGTTTAAGAGAAATAAATAGTTTTACAGGAGAGGTAAATTTTGTAACTTTCATTTTACTTTCCATTTGGAGATGATTGATTTTGAATTTCATCATGATTAAGGTCTGTCTACTCAGCTACTAGGCTACTAAGCCGTTTGCAGGTAAATATAGCAGTACTTTTTCTTTTTGACATTATGACAAAAGCATGAGTAAAGGAACTGAACACTCATTTTTTTGGCATTCTGTTAACATGTCTTTGAGAAAGTTATAAAAACTAGGTTAGGTTTCTCTATAGTGTAATGTAATCACAAAATATTTATAAAGACCATTGCAATGAAAATCATCTGCTCTAGTAGGCGATTTACTTCAGCTTAGAGGACCAAATACATCTACAGACTCACACACACTTGCACACTCAGTGTTAACAGGCAGTAGATGTCCGTGGCCAAATTAGGGAAAAGCTCGGAAATCCATTAAAGGCGATTGAAAAGAACAAAGATGGAGTTTTCTTCCCAGCTAGATTCACTTTCACTCGTAATGTGTGGGAACAGCTGTGTGCTGTGGAAGAGTTTCCTAAACCAGAGAATGTGTGACCGTGCGGCCAAATGAGTCTAATGTATTTGTCCAAGATTTCTCAGGAACGTTCACAGCATCCTGGGTGATTTACTGTACTTAAACTGCCATAGAAAATAAAATACATTTACATTTTTAAAATTCCTTAATAGCACTCATAGTGGATGAACACCATGAGAAATGCTTGCTTGAAAAGACTGTCTTTACGTCAAAGCACAACTGAAAAAATATTGGATCCAACTGTTGTTATTTTTACCGATATTTCTTATTTATAGAAGAGTAAAGTTCTTTTTACTATTGAATGTCTCCTAAATGGCAATAAAAACAGCCAACAGGCACAACTGTTCCCAAAGAAACAAAGAGCTTTTTGACGCTTTTTACTGTTTTATTGTAGGAGCAGGAATTTGTGGAGTTGATGAGCATCTGGATATCTAAAATACAGCACACAAATATCCACAGACAGGTGTCTTGAGAACTTCATTAGAGCTGGATAAACGTAAACAGTTTACTCCATTGATTTACTTTCCCCATGTATTTTCTAGCAGTGGTAGCCCACACACGACGACCATGTGACACTATGTCTGTAGTTTGTCAACAGCATCCTTTTTTTATACAAAGATAACTCCACAGAACTGCTGTTCTCATTAGCTATTAGTGTTGGCTAAGTTGGCTAAGTAATGGGACCACACAGACATATATTAGAGACGCAGCTTTCATATGTGTGTGTGTATGTGTATGTGTGTGCGTGTGTGTGTCTTCTTCAGTTACTCAGTGACCGTGCAGGAGTCGTATGCTCACCCGTTTGATCAAATCTACTACACCAGCTGCACGGACATCCTCAACTGGTTCAAATGCACTCAGCACAGGTGTGTGGGGTTTAAAACACTTACAGTAGATGTTGTGTATATATATATATATATATATATATATATATATATATATATATATATATATATATATATATATATATATATATATATATATATATATCAGTATAATAGAACACCTGTATAATGAAATGTCCTGTAGATAAATACTATTTTTAAATCAGAAATTATGTTTTCCTCCATTTTAGAGTAAGCTACAGAACGGCCTATCGCAGAGGTGAGAAGACAATGCATCGACGCAAGTCTCAGTGCTGCCCGGGTTTCTACGAGAGCGGCGATATATGTGTTCGTGAGTATAACTCTGTTACCTGTACAGACTCTTCTTGATCTTTTTTTGGGCTAGCTCTACCCATTGTCCCTTTTTCCAATTATTTCAATTAAATTTTCAATTCATCTTTATTTCTATAGCGCGTTTACAATGTAGATTGTTTCAAAGCAGCTTCAGATACAAGATTATAGTAAATTGAAACGGTGTCAGTCCAGTTTTCAGAGTTGAAGTTCAGTTTAGTTCTGTTCAGTGTGGTTTAAATTTCACTGCTAAACGCAGTCCAAACACTAAAGAGCAAATCCATCGATGCGCAGCTCCACAAGTCCCGAACCATGCAAGCCAGTGGTGACAGCAGCGAGGACAAAACTTCACCAATTGATGAAAAAAACCTCGAGAGAAACCAGCCTCAGTTGGGGATGACCATTTCACCTATGGCCAAACTTTTTGTGCAAAGCTGCAGTCTAGGCACCAGAGGCTGGAGAAAGCTGGATGTCCATTGAGGAGAAGCTGCAGGAGGAGAGGTCACCGGCTGGTGTACAGGCTGGCTCTTCAGGATCAATACTAAGACTCGTCTGTCACTGGGGTCATACAGGAATCAGTCTCATGCTCTCAACTCCTCCATGACCACCACAGTAGCTGCTCAGGATATGGCCTGGTCCAGGATTATGGAAACCTCGGGAATAATAAAAATTAACTACAGTTTATTTCAGTCGCTTTGGTGCATTTTTCACAACAATATTTACATGTGCACAACAGTTTATGCACTTCTCAAAACAATTAGTGCAAACTGCAAAACCTTGTTGATGACCTGCAAAAGCGAGTCACTTGCTCAAAATGGATTGCTCATTCCTCAAAAGCAAGTGTTCATGTCAATGAAAGTGCACAGTGTCATCAAGATGAAAAGTCCTGACACCATTGTTTATGAACAAGATAGTCACATGGCTTTGTCATGTTTTCATTATGACAGTTTACTCTGTACATTTTTTCCAATGCAAAAAAAAGTCAGATTTTGGTGACACTTCCTGAAAATGCTCAAGACAGCACTATGTAATATTTGCACAGCCATTTGAAAAGTACTATAAAGTTAGACATCACTGCATTTAGTGAGGTATCTGAGTACAAGACACTGAATATGTATGTTTCACATTTTTTACTGCATTTGCTCTTTGCAATTCTAATTTATTCACAGCATTGTGCAAATGAATAAATACACCCTTATTTACAACAAACATAAACTTCCTTTGGGTAGAGCTGTGCACAACTGTAAACAATATTGCAGTACATATTGGAACTGAACCTACAACATACACAGGTCTGTAAATCTTTCATGAAATGGTTCAATTTAGAAGACATTTTCAGAAAAAAAAAAAAAAGATAAAAACATTTTTTCTAAAATTTGCTTGACATATTTTGACAACTAGTTCAACATTTTTGTATGTAATGACTCAAGTAATGAAATAAGGACTATTTGTTTTATATGGAGTGACTATTTAGCATTCACAAGTTTAGTTAATTTTGACTGACATGACATAAGAAAATGATAATGTTACAAACAGCAGAGAGTTGTATGAAAGCAATCGATGCATGTCCAAAAGCATTTGCAATTTGGTGGAAGGAATGAGAAACTGCTACTATGATGTGCACAAGTGACTTATTGTTTTGAGAAATGCATTAAATGTTGTGCAAATGTAAATAGTGTTGTGAGAAATGCACCAAAGCGACAAGTATATATGACACTTTCATTGACATGAATACTTGTTTTTGAGCAATGAGCTATCCATTTTGAGCAAGTGACAAGCTTTTGCAGGTTATCAACTAGGTTTTGCAGTTTGAACCAATGAGAAACTGCTACTATGATGTGCACAAATGACTAATTGTTTTGAGAAATGCATTAAATGTTGTGCAAATGTAAATAGTTTGTAAGAAATGCACCAAAGCGACTGAGAAACACTGTATTATACTATTCCAAGGAGCATAAATGACATTGAAATAATTTTTGCAAGTGGAAAACAAGAAAAAAAAATTGTGCTTTATGGTGTCTGGATGCTAGAAGGTATCGTTTATAGTAACGGTAAAACAAAGGCTATGTTCAATTTGTTTATGTGGAAATTTACAGTTTTTCTCAGTCGCTTTGGTGCATTTCTCACAACACTATTTACATTTGCACAACAGTTAATGCATTTCTCAAAACAATTAGTCATTTGTGCACATCATAGTAGCAGTTTCTCATTCTTTCCAGCAAATTGCAAATGCTTTTGGACATGCATCAATTGCTTTCATACAACTCTCTGCTGTTTGTAACATTATCATTTGCTTATGTCATGTCAGTCAAAATTAACTAAACTTGCGTCTGCTGAATAGTCATTTCATATAAAACTAATAGTCCTCATTTCATTACTTGAGTCATTACATACAAAAATGTTGAACTAGTTGTCAAAATATGTCAAGCTCATTTTATTTAGAAACTTTAAATCTTTTTTTTCACTAAAAATAACTTCTAAATTGAACAATTTGATGAATGATTTACAGACCTGTGTATGTTGTAGGTTCAGTTCCAATATGTACTGCAATATTGTTTACAGTTGTGCACAGCTCTACCCAAAGGAGGTTTGTTTGTTGTAAAAAAGGGTGAATTTATTCTTTTGCACAATGCTGTGATTAAATTAGAATTGCAAAGAGCAAATGCAGTAAAAATGTGAAACACACATATTCAGTGTCTTGTACTCAGATACCTCACTAAATGCAGTGATGTCTAACTTTACTGTAGTTTTCAAATGGCTATGCAAATAGTATATAGTGCTGTCTTGAACATTTTCAGGACGTGTGACCAAAATCTGCCTTTTTGCATTGGAAAAAACGTACAGAGTAAAGTGTCATGATGAAAACATGACAAAGCCATTTGACTATCTTGTTCATAAACAATG
The DNA here is from genome assembly GCA_903798195.1 of Danio kyathit. Taxonomy (NCBI): domain Eukaryota; kingdom Metazoa; phylum Chordata; class Actinopteri; order Cypriniformes; family Danionidae; genus Danio; species Danio kyathit. The sequence goes on along the minus strand of LR812528.1, from coordinate 11,639,321 downwards.
GTGTCAGGACTTTTCATTTTGATGACACTGACACTTTCATTGACATGAATACTTGCTTTTGAGGAATGAGCTATCCATTTTGAGCAAATGACGCACTTTTGCAGGTTATCCACTAGGTTTTGCAGTTTGCACTAATTGTTTTGAGAAATGCATTAACTGTTGTGCAAATGTAAATAGTGTTGTGAGAAATGCACCAAAGCGACTGAGAAAAACTGTAACTAGATAGATGGATGGATGGATGCATGGATGGATGGATAGATGGATGGATGGATGGATAGATGATAGATAGATAGATAGATAGATAGATAGATAGATAGATAGATAGATAGATAGATAGATAGATAGATAGATAGATAGATAGATAGATAGATAGATAGATAGATAGATAGATAGATAGATAGATAGATAGATAGATAGATAGATAGATAGATAGATAGATAGATAGATAGATAGATAGATAGATAGATAGATAGATAGATAGATAGATAGATAGATAGATAGATAGCAATTCAAAGAGACATTTTTGAGCCTGAAAGACTCTTTTGTATGTTTGCAGTAATGTGACTGTAATCACATGCTCCTAAACTCGAGGATACATTAACTTTCTACCATGATAGATAACTTCACCATCACAATAATTCTGGCACACTGATATGAGTGCATTTGGTGAATAAAGTTAACATTCTCTTGAAAGCATTGAGGCTTATAATGTGATAATGTCTGATCGATCTCACCACACATAAGACATAAATGTGACAATCACAACCAGTTATAAGATTATTTGACGTTTGACGTACAGTTATAAAGCACAGGATTTGTGGCCAGTGAGATTCCAGAGTGGACGAGGTTTCCTAGACTCTTAGTCTCTTTGTACTGTATCTCATGGGTTTTATGTGGTTTCTGCTTATGCTTGTTTGCTGCTCTCCTCATTGAAGGACTGAAACCTGATCTTACTCTCTCTTGTTTTCACTGTAGCCCACTGTGCTGAGAAATGTGTGCATGGCCGCTGCGTGGCCCCCAACACCTGTCAGTGTGAGCCAGGCTGGGGAGGGGCCGACTGCTCCAGCGGTAAGTTCTGCAGCTGTGCCTGTCTATCTCTTTCACTCTCACAAACACTCTCTTTTTTTGTCTCTTGTATAATTACTCTAAACTCCATTTTTAGTGTCTTTAAACATGAATCTAATCGAGTGACAAAAGCCATTCAGAATTCAATCTGAGCTTTGAAAAAAAATCGCTGTAGTCACTCTGTTGATTTATCAACAGCAAGTGTAATCACAATCTCAATAATCAGCATTTTCACACATTTTTTTTGGTCTCAGAGCAAATAGAATAAACTTAGTGAGAATTTCACGGCCAATTATGTTTATTCAATTCACCTATACCACATGTCTTTGGACTGTGGGGGAAACCGGAGCACACAGAGGAAACCTATGTGAACACAGGAAGCACATGCAAACTCCACATAGAAAAACCGAGACTCAAACCGGGGACCTTCATTCTATGAGGTGATGATTCAATATTAGTGTAATAATTTAATAATTATCAGTGTTTAATATATCAGATATGTGTATTTTGTATTTGCATTTGTTTTTCTTTATACATCTTTTTTTTAAATGTGTTGCAGAATCAAAATTGGAATACATGCTTGTTTTGAAAAAAAAAAAAACAATAAAAATCATTATCAAGACATTAAATAATGTTTGTCAAAAGTCAAAGTAAAATTGGAAATCACTACTTTCTATTTTGTATTTGCGTTTCCATACTGTCCTAACTTTTTCTGATTTGGGGTTGTACATAAAAATACTCATGAGATCAGATAGCACACTAGGTTTTTGCTTCAGATCAGACATGGGGGGTGGGGGGGTGGGGGGTGGCGGGCAGTATTATAAAAAATGGCTGAAAAAATCATATTACAAAATATTATCGTAACACTCTATAATAACACACTACAGTATGAATCATTTATTAAGCGTTAGCAAATAGGGAATTCATTATCTGTTAAGCATTAACTCTACTTTAATAGATGTTAGTAAGCAGTTTATAACTACAGCTACAAATGCTGTACTCTTGACTTACAAGCACATTTATAATGTGCTTAATGATTGTATTTTCATACTTTGTTGATGATATTTTTTGATTACTAAATGGAGTATTGCATTATTTACAAACCAGTTATTTAAGCATAGTTGCTGCTATTTGAAGATCATTCAGAATGCATAAGTAAATGATTAATAAACTATTTAAATTAATATTCATATATCTTATTATTCAGGCATATACTAATACTTGATTTGTATGTTAATAAATGCTTTATTAATTCAACTTCATCCAGTTTTGTGACCTAATCTAAAGTGAGGATTATTTATGCTTTAAATAAATCCCTTGTAAATGACAATTAAAGGCTAAGTTATATTCTAAACAGGAAATAAATAAATAAATAAATAAATAAATAAATAAATAAATGACTTTATCAATTTCTCTTCATTTGAAGATACACAAATGAAACTGTATCAATTGAAAAATAAATCTTTGCAATTTTATGTCTAATAAAATTACTGCACAGTTTAAACATCACTAAATAACATTGAAATGTTGTATCATAATATATTGTTAAACTATTATATTGTTGTTGTTTTATCCAATTTTATTTAATTGTGTTTATTGCTAATTGTATTTCGACACATTGTATTCGGCAATGTTTAAAGTTTACAGTGATTTTATTTTTTTTTTTAGATAAGATTGGAAACATTTATTGTTTCATTTGATACCTTTAATTGTCATTTATAAGGGATTTATAAAGCATAAATAGTCCTCACTTTAGATTAGGTCACAAAATGTATGAAGTTGAGTTAATAAAGCATTTATTAACATACATAATAACGATTACTGTATGCCTGAATAATAAAATATATAAATGTTGATTTGAATAGTTTATTAATTGTTTATTAACTCATTCGGAATGATTCTAAAAGCCACCAACTACTCTTAAATACAAATTGTTTGTAAATGATGCAATACTGAATTTAGTAATGATTAATTAATAAGTAATGAAGTATGAAAATACAACTATTAAGCACATTATAAATATGCATATAAGTCAAGAACACAGCATTTGTATCTGTGTTTATAAACTGCTTACTAACATTTATTACTGTAGAGTTAATGATTAACAAATAACGAATTAACTATTTGCTAATGCTTAATAAATGATTCATAGTGTGTAGTTATTATAAAGTGTTACCAATATTATTTAATAAACCTCACCAAGTAATTCTAATGTATTGTTGTGCCTTGTTGTAAGAAACGAACTGTACACATAAAAATATAGATGAAATATTAACTTGACAAGGCCAATAAAAATATAAAAGATAAAGTACAAAGAAAGACATAATGATAAAGAAAGACAAACTGCCAAAAATGTATGTCTTAATGATCATCACTAATAGCCAGAAACAGTTGTAACATCAAAAGTAAGTATGTATCAGAAAGATAAAAAATTATGTGTATCTGAATAATAGGGTCATAGAGAAATCAGAAAAATAGACATGACACACAGTACAAAATTAGCTTAAAAAAGGAGAACGATATGGGCAGACAGACTATCAGGAGTCTTCATTTTCAACTCTTATTGTTTGGTTCGGGTCTTTGCATGCCTCAGGCCCTAAACACACTCGACTGGTCGTGATTAGTTGACCATAGCAAATCTTAGTTCTGGTTTTATTACAGTGGTACATTAACAAGGATTGGCAGTATGGTTGCAGTCAGCTGTGATATGACTTTAATTCCCTCTAAAGACTCATTGTATCTGGCCTTTCCGGGCCACAAGATGCCAACAAAACACCCTGCAATGAATTGAGGCTGAGAGAATAAAGGCCTTTCTTGAACCGCAAAGAGCAAAACAAAGTGAAAGGAATGATTGGCCAGAAAGACAGGAAATGACCTCAGGGCTCAGCTCATGTGATGTCAGATCTAGGCCAGGGCAGCACAATATCACAACATACTTAAATGTTACTTGCCACAAATCCTTTATACACAAGAAAAAAGTGCTTTTTGTTTTTAACTTTTTAAGCCTTCCTTATCAATCTTTTTTTTTTAAAGTAAACGACCCATTTGCTTCCTGTTATTTTTAGCTGTTCAAAAATGCCCCCAGATACTGCTTGATATTGTGAACTGATAAAAAAACACACATTTGGCAAGTGAAGCTTTAATCCAACAGTATTTGCTAATGTATTGAATTTTGTGGCATTTTTAGTTTGCACATTTTTAAAAAAAAATTCTCTTTGAAAAAATAAAAAAGCCATACATGATCAAAGTCCTTCAGGTCTGCTTGTTAAACTGGGTCATTTAAAGCACTGATATACTATATATATATATATATATATATATATATATATATATATATATATATATATATATATATATATATATATATATATATATATATATATATATATATATATATATATATATATATATATATATATATATATATATATATATATATATATGTTTTATGTTAGTCTAATGGATTAGATCATAACGGTTATTACGTACTGATGTCATTTATCCCATATGCGCAATACTATGACGAAGGAGGAGAGGACGAGTAAATAAAACGCTCCCACTACTTAAAAGGTAGATAATTATGCAGATAATTAGTTCAACTGCTTGTGAGTTTGCTAAAAAGTTTTTAATTGACACTGAAGAAGCACACGAGCCGCTATTTTCACTTCGTTAGCCATGCGGTATCAAATTCCATTTAAACAGCACTCTTCCAGCAGTCCTTACTTCATATTTTCATCCAATAATTGTCACGGGGCATGAACAATATGTTGCTGAATGAAAGTGAACTGCTGAACTGCAGTTAAAGTCTAAAGATTAAAAATGAAACACCCGAAATTGCATGAAACTCTGGAGGAAACGCTGGATAGCCTGGTGATGCGACATTAATTGTTTTATACTGAAACTTTCCTTCTAAAAGCGCTTCCTTGGTCTTATCCAAATTTCTTTGCACGTTTAACACACATCGGCCACAACAAGAAATAAAAAACTGCAACTGCATTAATTGCGTTAATTTGGACTTGTGGGGGAAACCGGAGCACCCGGAGGAAACCCACGCGAACACGGGGAGAACATGCAAACTCCACACAGAAACGTCAACTGACCCAGCCGAGGCTCGAACCATCGGCCTTCTTGCTGTGAGGCGCCACCGTGTCACCAAAATAAAGGAATTCAATAAGCTTACAGCACCTAGTATTCCCAGATGGTCTCCCATCCAAGTACTAACCAGGCCCAACGCTGCTTTACTTCTGAGATCAGACAGAGATCGGGCATACCCAGGGTGGTATGGCCATAAGCTTCCAAATATTTTACTTTTTTAAACTAGAAATATATAATAATGTTTATCTTTTAAATGTTTCAGTGTGTCATTCTAAAAGTGCAAAACGTGTTTGTCGCTGTAAATGTTATATACTGATACAGCACCTTATGAACTGAAAAGTCACTTTGAGACAACAGATCTTTTTTTTATTAGAATCACAGTCATATTCAATCCCAAGCTTTAGAATGATCGAAAAAGTCAGAGTATAGTGAGATTTGCAAAAGCCAGTTGTGGAAAAGTTATTCTTTAAAAAACAGTTGTTCAGCCATTTCTCTGGGCATTAATACACAGCTGTGGGATTATGAACTTCCATGCTTCATATTTTCCTAATGCTGTTGGTGGGTCATTTAACTACAAGCGAAAGTGCCTCATTGCTGACAGGGTGAAAGTGAGATGTGGAGGCTGTCATATTTTAGTGATTAAAAATGGAACTGAAAGCGTAAGATTTGATTTGAGCTGCTTATAATTGGCTACATTCAGGATGAGATTTGCTTGATTCCGCTTTTTTCAGCAAAACCGAATGTTCTTTTTTTTTCAGTGTTACAGAATTTATGTTTAGTGTTGCAAGCAGGATTCTAAAATATGCACAAGGCCGATTGATCAACTGACAAATTATTGGAACATTTTTTCTTTCATTCTTCAATAAATAAATGCTGTTGGTCACACTGTATATCTGTCTGTCTGTCTGTTTTACAAACATATTTAGCCAATGAAAGGTATTAATGAGAGTGGTCATATAATGGTCATATCTCCGCCCATGTGCAGTGAACTAAAGTTACAGCAGAGCAGCTGAATGTCTTGCAAAGGTAAATAAATATGTTGTTGTTTGAATGAGAACAGTATTATAAAAATATATAATATATATATATATATATATATATATATATATATATATATATATATATATATATATATATATATATATATATATATATATATATATATATATATATATATATGGGCAATGCGGTGGCACAGTGGGTAGCGATCTTGCCTCACAGCAGGAAGGTCGCTGGTTCGAGCCTCGGCTGGGTCAGTTGGCATTTCTGTGTGGAATTTGCATGTTCTCCCTGCATTTGCATGAGTTTCCTCAGGGTGCTCCGGTTTCCCCCACAAGTTCAAAGACATGTGGTATAGGTGAATTGGGCAAGCTAAAACCCATCACTGGGAAACACCTTTACACACTCATGTCTTTGGACTGTGGGGGAAACCTGAGCACCTGTAGAAAACCCACGAAAAGGAGAGGAGAACAGGGAGGAATTTGCATGTTCTCCCTGCATTTGCATGAGTTTCCTCAGGGTGCTCCGGTTTCCCCCACAAGTCCAAAGACATGCGGTACAGGTGAATTGGGTAGGCTAAATTGTCCGTAGTGTATGTGTGTGAATGAGTGTGTAAAGGTGTTTCCCAGTGATGGTTTGTGGCTGGAAGGGCATCCACTGCGTAAAATATATGCTGGATAAGTTGGCGGTTCATTCCGCTGTGGCGACCCCTGATTAATAAAGGGACTAAGCCAAAAAGAAAATAAATTTATGAATTTATGAATATATATACTTATATATGAATATATATACTTATATTTGACATATATAAAGGCTATATATAAATATATAAAGTATAAAAATTTGACACATTTGAGGTCTGAGACTACCAGCTATAGAAAGAAATAAAGGGCTAGCATATTCCTAATAAGTTAGTCAATGGACCCTTATCACAAGACTGTTGTGACGCATTTAATGGTCATCAGCATAATTAAATCCTTAAGTTTTTAATATTTAGATTTTTTTTAAACGTATGAACATTTATATGTATTTATGAACTATATCGTTTTTGCATCAAATTACAAAACACAAACTGAGACACCCAGATTTGTGAAAAGGGTAGCCTTCACTTACAGTAAAAAGCCTGTGCATGTAATTTCATCTTTTATAAATGGAGATGCACTATAAAGCTACAACAAACTTTGTAACCACTCCAAATGAGCATTTTTCTCTCTACCTGCCTGATAAGCTGGAATATTCCACAATCTGAAATATTGTTTATTCTATTTCAATGTATCTGCAGTATGTAAAAAAATGACAAAGATCAGATTTTTTAGGCCAAGTGGATTTTATATTGTCATTTATTAATATTGTCAGTCCTGTGCTCTATTTTATCCCTGTTTGGAGATGTTCACCATTTTGAATACACATAAGGTGGCACGGTGGCTCAGTGGTTAGCATTGTCACCTCACAGAAAGTAGATTGCTGGTTTGAGTCCCAAGGCATTTCTGTATGGAATTTGCATGTTTTCCCCATAGTCGCATGGGTTTCCTCTAGGTGCTTTAGTTTCCCCCAAAGACATGCTGTATAGGTGAATTGGAGAAAGTGAATTGGCTGTAGTGAATAAGTGTGTGTAAATGAAGGGGTTTCCCAGTGCTGGGTTGTGGCTGGATGGGCATCCACTGCCTAAAACAAATGCCAAAGAAATTGGTGGGTCATTCCGCTGTGGCAAGTGAAGTGAGCCTTTCTCAAGTATGGTTTTACCCATGCTAAAAATTGGTCTTCTGCATTTAACCCATCCAAGTGCACACACACATTTTTAAGTGAGAAGTGAAAGCACACACAATGTGAGCATACACCTGCCTTGCTTAGGGGCACCTCAACTGTGAATGAAACACCAATTACTCTGGCATATGTTTATGTAGCAGATGCCCTTCAAGCTGGATGATTAGCTCTGTATATAAAAGGTCAAAACCTGTTTCAGACATGAAAACTATGCTCATCGTGCTGCGTGTATAAATACCATTGGAAAATCATGGTAAAGCACTGACTAATCACTATGGTGTACAGACTTTTGTCATAGAAGTGAAAATCAGCTTTGTGTCTTTGTGCAGCATGTGACCGTGATCACTGGGGCCCACACTGCAGTAGCCGGTGTCAGTGTAAGAACGAGGCGCTATGTAACCCCATCACTGGAGCGTGCATATGTGCACCCGGCTACCGTGGCTGGCGATGTGAAGACCTCTGTGACCATTCCACTTATGGCAACAACTGCCAACAGAAATGTCTGTGCCAGAATAATGCTACATGCCACCATATCACAGGCGAATGCGTGTGCAGTCCAGGATACACAGGAGCATTGTAAGTTTATGTCTGCATTTTTTGCACACAATATAAGATGGTGCTGGAAATACCGTGGCCATGGGTACAAATCCCAGGGCATGCATGAACTAAAAAGTATACCTTTAATTTAAGTTAGGCTGCAAATGCAAAAATGTAAATGTTTTGGTGTCTCTGTGCAGCTGTGAGGACTTGTGCCCTCCGGGAAAACATGGACAGCAATGTGAAGAGCGTTGTCCCTGTCAGAACGGTGGTGTGTGTCATCATGTGACTGGAGAATGTTCCTGTCCTGCTGGTTGGATGGTACGCCTGGCTGTTACAGTTCTGAATGTGGCTCTCTCGTGAATATTAAAAGTGAAATTTATAAGTGATATAGTTTCATCATGCTTGGCACTATTATTGTATTCATTATAAAATGTATTTGCAGGAAATGTCTTTGAAGGAAACACTCCATTATCCATTATGTCAGTGTATTGATGTTACTTTCAGGGAATGGTGTGTGGACAACCCTGTCCGATGGGACGCTTTGGTAAGAACTGCTCACAGGAGTGTCAGTGTCATAATGGAGGAATCTGTTCGCCATCCACGGGACAGTGTGTGTGCAGTTCAGGATACACAGGAGAGAGGTCAGTACAAGATGTAGCCCTAACGAAAATGTTGAACAGAATGAAATAAGCTACAAAAATAGTTAAGCTGCTCAAAAGACAAAAAAATGAAATAAAAAAAAATGTTTTTGCTGAGCAGCATGGTGGCTCAGTGGTTAGCACTGTCATCTCACAGCACAAAGGTTGCTGGTTCGAGTCAAGGCTGGGCCAGTTGGCAATTCTGTGTGGAGTTTGCATGTTCTCCCTGTGTTCATGTGGGTTTCCTCTGGGTGCTCCGGTTTCCCCCACAGTTCAAAGACATGCAGTATAGGCAGTGGTAGAAAGAGTACTGAAAAATAATACTCAAGTAAAAGTACCATTACTTGCCCAAAGATGTAGTGTAAAAGTATCTGTTGTAAATATTATTCAAAGTATGAGTAAAAAGTAGCCCTTTTAAAAGTACTCAAGAGTAGTGAGCATTACGCTGTAAAAAGCTGATTCGTTTACATGTAATTTGTGCATGAATGTGTAAACGCAACATTCTATAGTGCATTAAGTTATTATTTAAGGCCATTTCAGCCATCATATAGTTAAACCACCAACCTGATTTCACCTAGTATGATATGTTCATGGATTAACAACTATGTTGATCCTGCAACAACATTACAATCATTCATTCATTCATTCATTCATTCATTCATTCATTCATTCATTCATTCATTCATTCATTCATTCATTCATTCATTCATACATTCATTTATTTTCTACTGCTTTTCCGGGGCCGAGTCACAAGGGCAGCAGTCTTAGGAGAGAACCCCAGACTTCCCTCTCCCCCTTCAGCTCCTCTGGGGGGATTCCGAGGCGTTCCCAGGCCAGCCGAGAGACATAGTCCCTCCAGCGTGTCCTGGGTCTTCCCCGAGGCCTCCTCCCGGTGGGACATGGCTGGAACACCTCCCTAGAAAGGCGCCCAGAAACAAATGCCCGAGCCACCTCAGCTGACTTCTTTCGGTGTGGAGGAGCAGTGTGACAGAACTCCTCACCCTATCCATAAGTATCCTGCCACCCTGCGAAGTAAACTCATTTCGGCCGCTTGTATCCGAGATCTTGTCCTTTCGGTCATGACCCAATGCTCATGACTATAGGTGAGAGTAGGAACGTAGATTGACAGGTAAATCGAGAGTTTTGCCTTTAGGCTAAGCTCCTTCTTTACCACAACGGACTGGTACTTTGACCACATTACTGCTGCTGTTGCATCAATCCGCCTTTCAATCTCACGTTCCATCCTTCCCTCACTCGTGAACAAAACCCCAAGATACATGAACTCCTCTATCTGGGGTAAGGACTTTCCTCCATCCTGGAGATGGCAAACCACCTTTTTCTGGTGGAGAACCATGGCCTCGGACTTGGAGATGCTGATTCTCATCCCAGCCGCATCACACTTAGCAGCAAACCACCCCAGTGCATGCTGAAGGTCCATGTTCGATGAAGCCAACAGAACAACATCATCTATGAATAACAGAGATGAAATCCTGTGGTCACCAAACCGCACCCCCTCCAGCCCAAGGCTGCGCTTGAATTTCTGTCCATAAAAATTATGAACAGAATTGGTGACAAAGGGCAGCCCTGGAAACAAGTCTGACTTATTCGGCAATGTGAACCAAACTCCTACTCTGTTCATACAGGGACGAGATGGCCCTTAACAGAGCGCCTCTGACCCCGTTAATCCCAGAGCACCCTCCACAGAATGCCACGAAGGACGGGGTCAAATGCCTTCTCCAAGTCCAGAAAACACATGTGGACAGGTTGGGCATACTCCCATGAACCCTCGAGCACCCTGGGTAGGGTATAATGCTGGTCCAGTGTACCACGGCCTGGACGAAAACTGCATTGTTTCTCCTGGATCCTAGGTTCAACCATCGGCCAGATCCTCCTCTCCAGTATCCTGGCATAGACTTTTCCCGGGAGGCTGAGGAGTGTGATTCCCCTGTAGTTGGAGCACACCCTCCGGTCCCCCTTCCTAAAAATGGGAACCACAACCCCAGTTGCCCAGTCCAGAGGTACTGTCCCTGACGTCAATGCGATATTGTAGAGACGTGTCAGCCAAGACCCCTGCATCCCCAGTCTCTGCTTCCTCAATAAAAGACATGTCGGTGGGGTTAAGGAGATCCTCAAAGTATTCCTTCCACCCTCCGACCACATTCCCAGTTGAGGTCAACAGCTCCCCACTTCCGCTGTAAAAAGTGTCGATGTGGAGCTGGAGCTGTTTTCCCCTCCTGAGGTGCCGGACGGTTTGCCAGAATCTCTTTGGGGCCAACTGAAAGTCTTCCTCCATGGTCTCCCTGAACTCTTCGCAGGCTGAGTTTTTGCTTCCGCAATCGCCCAGGCTGCAGCACGCTTGGACTTTCGATACCCATCAGCTGCCTCTGGAGTCCTGCAAGCCAACCAAGCCCTGTAGGACTCCTTCTTCAGCTTGACGGCACCCCTTACTCTTGGTGTCCATCACCGGGTTTGTGGATTGCCGCCCCGACAGGCATCACAGAGTTTACGGCCACAGCTCCTCACGGCTGTGTTAAAAAAGGAGTCAGAGAACATGGACCACTCAGTCTCCAGTCTCCAGCCTCCCTCTGGATCTGGTCAAAGCTCTTCCGGAGGTGAGAATGGAAAATCCCTCTCACTTGAGGTTCAGCCAGACATTCTCAGAGGACCCTCACAATATGCTTGGGCCTGCCAGGTCTGTCCAGCCTTCCCCCTTGCCAGTGGATCCAACTCACCACCAGGTGGTGATCAGTTGACAGCTCTGCCCCTCTCTTTACCGGAGTGTCCAAGACATACGTTCGGAGATCAGATGATACAACTCACCGTGAGCAACTTCAGAGGAGAAGAAAGTCCGGCCCTTCTCAAGAAGTTGAGTTCTAGAGCCCTAACTGTGCGTGGAGGTGAGCCCAACTATCTCTAGTCGGTACCATTTCACTTCCCGCACAAGCTCGGTCTCCTTCCTTCCCTCCCAGTGAGGTGACATTCCATGTCCCAGAAGCCAATTTCTTTGCCTGACGATTGGGTTGTCATGGTCCTAACCTTCAACCACCACCCGTTCCACAATGCACCGGCCCCTTATGGCTCCCCCTGCAGTTGGTGCGCCTGCGGGAGGATGGTCCCACGTCGCTCCTTCGGGCTAAGCTCTGCCAGGTTCTGTGGGAAAAAACCCGGCCACCAGGCGCTCGCATACGAGCCCCAACTCCAGGCCTGGTTCCACAGTGGGGCCCCGGCTGCGCCATACCGGGCGATGTCATGGTCCTTGATGTTTTTGTACTCATAAGGGGTTTTTGAACCGCACTTAGTCTGACCTGTCACCTCAGACCTTTTTGCCTTCAGCCTCTCGACAACATAGCTAGAATAGTTAGGATCACTCAGGCACTCAAACCCCTCCACCACGATAAGGTGGCGCTTTATGGGGTAGCTCAGCTAATCAGAATTAAGGGATATGTATACCATTTAAGTTAAATTTAGGCTTAAGGTTAGGTTTATGCACTTTTACATTGATTAATACACAACTAATTTTTCTCTCTAGTAGCATCAGTATTTGAAATTTGTTACTTTACACCACAGAGTCCACAGAGTATAGGTGAATAACCATTAATATGGTTATTAGTGTATAAGTGTGAATGTGAGAGTGTATGGGTGTTTCCCAGTACAGGGTTGCGGCTGGAAGAGCACCCGCTGTGAAAAACATATGCTGTAATAGTTGGTGTTTTATTCCGCTGTGAAAGAATTAATGTTTTTACTGAAAGTTTGAATGGTCAAATAAATACATCTAGGATTAGTTTATCTAAAAACGTAAGTTTACTTACTCAACAGGATCCAAACATTTATGAGTTTTTTTAATTCTGTTGAGCACAAAATAAGATATTTTGGAGAAACCATTGACTTCCATAGTAGAAAAAACAAATACCACAGAAGTCAGTGGTTAGAGGTTTGTAGCTTTTTCATAATTTTTTTTTCTTTTCATAATATTTTTCTTTCTTAACAAAAGACCAAAGCTCATAAGAGTTTGAAAGAAAGGGTGAGTAAATGATGACAGAATTGTCATTTTTAGGCAAACTATTGCATAAAACAATCACATTAACAGTTGGTTTAGAGAATATCTAAAATTATTTTTACATTTATCATTATCATACATTCCAGATGTATATGCCTTTTTTTACAATAATATACCTAGACATAGCTGTATTGTAAGGGTTCTTTACATGGAAATGCCAAACCGTGAGACTCAAACATCCTTATTTTCATAATCTTATGTAAATCCCATGAACATCTGAACAAAACACAGACTCTTATGACACATGTGGGATTATTAATATTTATGTCCTAGGCGGCAGAGGCTGTATTTTGGCCACAATGTAACCTATTGAGATTACAACAATGATAACAATAATCATTCTCCCAATAAGTTTATTTAAGCTTAAATTAAACATATTGGACCCTATCATACACCCGGCGCAATAAGGCGCAAGACGTGTTTCCACGATGTGTTGCTATTTTCAGACCAACGCAACCTTAATTTTCCCATTTTCCGCCATGTTGTTTAAATAGGAAATCTACTTGCGCCACTTTATGGACTCATGGGTGTTCTGGTCTAGAAAAGAGGTGTGTGAAGGCGCATTGTTGGCACGTTGTTATTTTGAGGAACTAAAATAGACTGTTCAATAGACCAGCTGAAAGCAGGTGTAAAGTCCAGTGCAGAGTGTGTCAGTTGTGTGCCTCGCTTAAACATTGCTTAAAACATGCAGGATGTACAGCAATACACAAATATCTTTACAAATGAAAAATAATTAAAGGAATAAAATAATACAAAAATTATTATTTTCAACATAAATATAAAAACCACTGCCTCCATGGCTTCTTCACCTCGGGGGCTTTCAGCACGGTTGTGCAGTGGGTAGCAGTGGAAGGGCATCCACTGCGTAAAACATATGCTGGATAAGTTGGCAGTTTATTCCGCCATGGTGACCCCAAATTAATAAAGGGGCTAAGCCGAAAAGAAAATGAATGAATGAATAAAAGTCCGCCATGTAAATAGCAAATACGCCATGGCGCGACCAACTGACTCTTAAAGAGAATGGGAGATGAGACTCTGATTGGTTTATTCTGAAAACACACCCATAACTCATTAAGAGAATAAGCACAACCTTGTTAGACCATGCACCAGAGTGTATTTTTCCGTCCTTAAAATAGCAAAAGTGAATTCGGACACACCCTTAATGCTTTGCGCCCTGTGCTTTAGACTCTGTGCCAAGACCGTTAAAATAGAGCCCATTATGTTTGTGGGGCTTATTATGAAAATAGTAGAGGCAGGTAGACTAAAATGTGCCACGCTGTACATCTGTACACCACATTTTAATGTTCTTTTCTATTAACTGCTAAGTGACGCAGATGATGAACGGAAGCGTCAGTGTGCATGCACTAAAACAATGAGGTTGCTATTAATTACAATTTTTTAGTTGGTCCAATTCACCTATAGTGCATGTCTTTGGACTGTGGGGGAAAACAAAGCACCTGGAGGAAACCTACGTGAACACAGGGACTCAAACCAACGACCTTCTTGCTGTGAGCAGAGTGCTAACCACTGAGCCACCATGTTTATAAATTAGCATATAAAACAGTTTCTGGTTTTAGGCAAGTTTTCTTAACTAAGCCCCATACCTACTATGTAGGTATCTGAATACAGTTTACTGCAACTTATCAAGTCAATGCACTCTATGGCACCTTTTCCTAAAGGCGTCTGTCATGTGATAGTAATATTTGAGTAAGTCCTCTGTGTTTCTACATCACTTTTCACATCAGATTCATGATGTGCTAACATGATGTTTTACAATGTGGTGACATTTACATCCAGTTTGACATCATATATTGAACAGTTTGCTGAAAGCAAAATATTTTTTTAATTTAAAATATAAAAATTAGCTCACACACTTATTATTTTATTTCAGACATTGATTTATCCACTTGGGTCATATTGAAATACCGTCTTGTTTGCTTTGCATGGTTGCATTTTTAGGCACCAAGTTTAAGTTTATATGTATTATAATTTAAATATATACGTCTCATTTATTTCTTCCATTTTAACACAATTTGAGGTTTTTATAAAAAATAATCTATATATACACTATCAGAAAAAAGGTACAAGGTGGTACAAATATTGTTCCTTAAGAAATGTTACTTAAGAAAGTTTTGCACTTTTGTAAAAGATGTACGTTATATGGTGCAGAAAATACCTCTTATGATACTGTTCTGTACCTTTTATGGTACAATTGAAATAAAGGTACACAATTGTTCTCATTAAAAATGTACATAAGGGTTGGACAACTCCTTCTTTGGACAAGTCCTTCTCCTTCGAAGGTACAGTTTGGTTTCCCATGATACAAATCATGTCCTTAAAGGTACAAACTGCAATGGTACTAATTTGTTTCTTTGTCTTAAGGTACAATTCGGTTCCATAAAAAGGTACTGCCCCAGTGACAAGGGTTTGTACCTTTTTTGGTAGAACATTGTACCATTTTTTCGGAGAGTTATAATGAGAATGAGAAAATGATGAAATAATTTTTCTTTATGTGTGAAGCATCTCTTTACAGTGAGAGCAGCCTAATAAACCTCCTACTACATCAGTAATGTTAGTCAAACAAAACAAAAAAAGAGAAAAACATTTGTAGCATATTAATACATTGAAGTCTATGCAGTTTTTAATTATTATTTTATACAGAATTTGATTTCTTCATACAATACTGTAACTGCTGCATTTATGATTAAATTAAATATAAATAGAGAAAGAATAACATAAACAAACACGCAAGAAAAAGGAATAACAGACATTGATTTGACAGTCAGAAGAAATAAATAATTAATTCATTAATTTTCCTTTGGTCTAGTCTCTATTTTAGAGGTCGCCACAGCTGAATGAGCCACCAACTATTCCAGCATATGTTTTACACAGCAGATGCCCTTCCAGCTGTAACCCAGTACTGGGAAACACCCTTAAACACACATTCACACAAACTCATACACTACAGCCACTTTAGTTTATTCAATTCACCTATAGTACATGTCTTTTGACTGTGGGGGAAACCAGAGCACCCGAAGAAAACCCACGCGAACACAGGGAGAACATGCAAACTCCATACTGAAATGCCAACTGGCCCAGGCAGGACTCGGGACACCCTTCTTGCTGTGAGTCAACAATAAATAATTAATAAAGCATAAAAAATAAAATAATAAAGAAAAGATAAATAAATACAAGGGTTACATTATACAATCATTCCATTATATAAATCAATAAAGTAGAAGAAATTTGTCGCCAGGCATTAATGGTTTCAGTTTTGGTCTTATTAAATCGTGCTATTGCACACTCACAAGTCAATTTTCTAAGGAGGCTGTTAATCCAGTATGTTTTTGCACACTTAGACTTGTGCAGTGTAAAACCAGTTCTGTATTACTGTTATTTCTGCAGATGTTTAACCTGTGAACAACATTCTCTTCTGTAGTAAATTTGCTCAAAATATATATCTGTAGTATATAAATATAGTATGTATATCTGTGACATTTCTTACTTGAATTGATCTACCTGAAAAATGTAAAACAGATATAAGCAATAAGTCAACCTAAAGTTTTGTAGTTTATGATTAGCTTTTTTTTTTGTAATACAAAATGTTTAAAGTTTATACTTTTATAGTTTAGTTATAGTTTGCTGTGGTATTAAAATTGTGGGGTGGGAGAGAGTGTTTATGCTGTAAGATTACATTATAATGCCATTATTGATCAGACTATTTATCACAGTGAACAAACATAACACCTTAGAAACATTAGAAATACAGCAGAGTGTGCTGAATTCCCTTATCCTCTATAGTCAGTGTCACTGACATTGTCAGAATGGCATTTAATCATATGCATGCAGATAAATCAATGCAGCAGTTGGTCCTTGTTTCTCATCCAGCAGCAGCAGAATGTGTAATTACAGTATGAGTGAGCGTGCAGCATGTATTTAAACTGCAGAAATAGAAACGCAAGTGCATTTTTATGACTTAATAAGTGCCTTGGCTTCACCAGACGTCACTGTTACCTCCGGTTTACCCTGATTTTACCACACCCTACCGGCTGCAGAATAATCGCTTAACAGCCGCGGGGAGGAGCCTGCTTTTCTCTGTGTGTGTGTGTGTGTGTGTGTGTGTGTGTGTGTGTGTGGTGTGTGTGTGTGTGTGTGTGTTTGTGGTGTGTGTGTGTGTGTGTGTGTGTGTTGTGTGTGCGTGTGTGTGTGTGTGTGTGTGTGGTGTGTGTGGTGTGTGTTTCAGTGGTTGACATTCGAAGAGAGTGCCAGGCTCTGCTTGCGAGAGGTTATTAGTGGTATACTGAACAGAAAATCAGTCTCTGAATCAGCATCTCTCTCATGCACTGATTTGGATTCAGGTTGTTTTGATTGTTGAACACATCAGCTACTACAAGTGAAGATAAGCATGACCTTGTGACATGTTGCATTTCTTCTATCACTAAATTCTGCTCCTCAGGGACTGATAGAAGCTTCATTATGAGCTCAGACAGCACAACACAAAGCAGATGTTAAATTCTTTAGATACTTTTAATGCTGCTTATGTAATGAATAACCCCTATACTCATATTTTACAAGTGAAACTCAAATGCAATTGCAAGGGAATTAAAAAATGTTCTTTATTCATTATTTTTGATTGCATGTGGAGCTATAAATTAATTGATTTCATAGCTTAAAAAATCTTTAGAAGCTTTCCAGTTCACATATTCAGTTCACTCTGCATCTGGGAGCACTCTGGGAGTAACTCAGAGGTTTGTGATAAATGGTTGTAAAGATTTGTAATCACTGAATGGAGATATGTGACATTAGTGGTTTTGAGTGAGGTTTCCCTGAAATATCACAGTGTGCAGTACAATCATTTATCTCATACTCTTTTATGTGCGCATGTGCCGTAACGTTTCTTTCAGCTATCATTTGGTGCTCCCATTGCTTGCTACTTACAAAAAAAAAGATTGAAGTTGATGCACTGAGACAACTAAAGTAGCAATAAGAAATTAATAAACTTTAAAAACAAAGTTAAAAATTGCATTAAATTTCAGGGTTCATATGCAAAAAGTGCCATCTGAAATTTGCATCTAAAATTAGCATTTCATGAGAGATTTCTGTGTTTAGGTTAAGTAATTTCACTTTTATGACAAAGGTATAGGTTTAGGTTTTTTTTAATTGCCTGTAAACTGAAATAACAGTTTTTAAAAATCTGAACTCTTCATTCATCAGTTATTCCCAGTTGGTACATTTCTCATATCAGAATTAAAATGTGCAAAACAGAAGTCCATTTCTCAAAACACCACGGACAAAAAAACACAGTCTTTTGCTCAAATCCTTAGTTCATCTCTCAAAACTAAATTTCTGTGTCAATGAACATGCAATTGCCATCAGAATGACAAGTCCTTGTGTGTATGGAAAAAAAGGTCAAATTACTTAGTCATGTTGTCAATATAACAGGTACTCTCTGGAGCGGTATTCTGATGTAAACTATGGCTAATTTTATTTATTTATTTATTTTCCTCTTTACTGTAATTTGTTGATGGGTCATTGTGACAGAGCAAGGAAAAGGCAGCACTGTATAGCACAAAGAAAAAAATAAATAAATGTGAACATAGGACAATCTCCTTTCAGATGCACCTTCAGTGGAAAAAGTTCAAATTGACCTGTGAGAAATTTAAAGGTTTTCTCAATTACTTTGGCACATTTTTCAAAACCGACTTAGCATTCTCTAAACTGCCAGTGCAAATCTCAAAACTATTAACTGGAATTTCAGAACTTTATTGCATGTGTACAAAATGTAGTTACTTACCCAAAACATTTAATTCATGCTTTAAAACCTAGTTATGGTTATGGTCATGTCAGTAATTTGGTCAAGGCCACCAATACATAAAGTGTTTTTGTCATCATGTCCTACCAAACTTGGATGATAAGTAGATAACATAAATTGTATTGCAACTAGAGGTCATTTACCAATTTAGCAGACATTTCAATCAATGTCAATGTCAGATATTTATGGTGGAAACGTGCATATACAAATGTTCGATAAGTGTTTGAGTTTGATGGCTTACGCAATAAAAACAATTGAGAAGTTGTGAAGAGTTTGACAGTTTAAATGAGAATTACAATTTTTCTCAGTCACTTTGGTGCATTTCTCACAACACTATTTACATTTGCAAAACAGTTCATGCATTTCTCAAAACAAGTCATTTGTGCACATCATAGTAGCAGTTTCTTATTCCTTCCAACAAATTGCAAATGTTTTCGGACATGCATCAATTGCTTTCATACAACTCTCTGCTCTTTGTAACATTATCATTTGCTTATGTCATGTCAGTCAAAATTAACTAAACTTGTGAATGCTGAATAGTCACTCCATATAAAACTAATAGTCCTCATTTCATTACTTGAGTCATTACATACAAAAATGTTGAACTAGTTGTCAAAATATGTCAAACAAGTTTTATTTAAAACATTTTTTTTTTTTTTTTTCTGAAAACGTCTTCTAAATTGAACAATTTCCTGAATGATTTACAGACCTACAGTATGTATGTTTGTAGGTTCAGTTCCAATATGCACTGCAATATTGTTTATAGTTGTGCACAGCTCTACCCAAAGGAAGCTTATGTTTGTTGTAAATAAGGGTGTATTTATTCGTTTGCACAATGCTGTTAATAAATTCTCAGTACTCAGATACCTCACTAAATGCAGTGATGTCTAATTTTACTGTAGTTTTCAAATGGCTGTGCAAATAGTAGATAGTACTGTCTTGAGCATTTTCAGGAAGTCTTTTTGCAAAAAAATCTGACTTTTTTGCATTGGAAAAAATGTACAGAGTAAACTGTCATAATGAAAACATGACAAAGCCATTTGACTATCTTATTCATAAACAATGGTCTCAGGACTTTTCATCTTGATGACACTGACACTTTCATTGACATCAATACTTGCTTTTGAGGAATGAGCTCTCCATTTTGAGCAAGTGACTCGCTTTTGCAGGTTATCAACTAGGTTTTGCAGTTTGTACTAATTGTTTTGAAAAATGCATTAACTGTTGTGCAAATGTAAATAGTGTTGTGAGAAATGCACCAAAGCGACTGCAGAGAGTTGTATAAAAGCAATTGATGCATGTCCAAAAGCATTCGCAATTTTTTGGAAGGAAAGAGAAACTGCTATTATGATGTGCACAAATGACTAATTGTTTTGAGAAATGTAAACAGTGTTGTGAGAAATGCACCAAAGCGACTGAGAAAAACTGTAAGTTGAAAACACTTGTTCATTTAATTAGATTCAACTTCAGTTATGTTAACAGTGTGCAAACACCTTATTAAAATCAGAGGCTTGGATAATCAACTTGTTGTGATTGATATATGTTGACAGGTGCCAAGATCAGTGCCAGGTTGGCACATATGGTATCGGCTGCAGCCAGGCATGTCGCTGTGTAAATGGAGCTCAGTGCTATCATGTGAGTGGAGCATGTTTGTGCGAGCAGGGATACACAGGAGAAAGCTGTGAGGAGCGCATCTGTCCGGATGGTCAATATGGCCTTAAGTGTGACAGGAAGTGCCCATGTAACACCAACAACACACGCAGGTGAGACAAACACTGCAAATATGTTTTCATCTTTTCAGTAATTACATGGTGCATGGCACAGGTCGGAATTTTTTGTTCAATGACAGGAACCTTTAAGTTTGTCCTCTATTTAGTGACTTTGATTGTTGGGCAAGTTTGGAATTAACAAAATAAAACAAACCCATGCATTTGAAATCCAGAGTTTGATTCAGAGTTTATTGTTGGCTTTCAATTGGAAGGCAGTTTCCTATGAGGCTTGTGGCATAAGAATACAACTTAATTTAGTCCAATAAAGCATTTCAACAATGCAAAATTCAATTAATCTAGTGCTTTTACAATGTAGATTGTGTCAAAGCAGCTTAACATAGAAGTTCTAGTAAATTGAAACTGTCAGTCCATTTTTCACAGTTGAAGTTCAGTTCAGTTTAGTTCAGTTCATTCATTCATTCATTCATTCATTTTCTTGTCGGCTTTGTCCCTTGCGGGGTCGCCACAGCGGAATGAACCGCCAACTTATCCAGCACGATTTTACGCAGCGGATGCCCTTCCAGCCGCAACCCATCTCTGGGAACTTCCACACACACATTCACACTCATACACTATGGACAATTTAGCTTACCCAATTCACCTGTACTGCATGTCTTTGGACTGTGGGGGAAACCGGAGCACCCGGAGGAAACCCACGCAAACGCAGGGAGAACATGCAAACTCCACACAGAAACGCCAACTGACCCAGCCCAGCCGCGGTTCGAACCTGCGACCCAGCGACGTTCTTGCTGTGAGGCAACAGCACTACCTACTGCACCACTGCGTTGCCTAGTTCAGTTCAGTTTAGTTTAAATTTCACTGCTGAAAGTCCAAACACTGAAGAACAAATCCATCGATGCGCAGATCCACAAGTCCCAAACCAAGCAAGCCAGTGGCAACAGTGGCAAGGAACAAAACTTTACCAATCAACGAAAATGAAGGTAAAAACCTCGAGAGAAACTAGGCTCAGTTGGGCACAATCATTTTTCCTCTGACCAAATTTCTTGTGCAGAGCTGCAGTCTAGGCGCCAGAGGCTGGAGAATGGTGCAGAACAAAACAAAACAACATTTGTTGCCTTTTTACATGTGTAAAGACAATAAAGTTGAATCTAATCTAATCTAAGCCAATTTAATAGTCAGTGACAACCATCTATAGTCGTCTAGTGCAATATGGGCAGGTTAGAATTGAATGATTATATTACAACTGAAGAAAACATAATGTTTTAATTTTTTTGTTTGCATTACATAAAGAAATTAGACAAACTCTGTGCTCATTCAACTGTCTACTAAATATTTTTCATCAATGGTGCAAAGATATGTTAAAAAAATTCTTCATAGATTCTTCAAAATAAGGCAACTGAAATGACACAAAATGATAAATCGTTGCTTTAAACTGAGACAGGCTTTTGACAAGGCTTTCTGCAGCACACAGTAAATCAAACAAAGATTAGATTTACTTTGTGAACATAATCCATATATCTGCAGAAGATAAAAGAAAAAATGAATCTAATAAAAGAAATCATGAATTTACAACAGTTTAAATTTGGAACACATTTTTAAACATAAAAGTTTTAATAACTAATTTGTAATAACTAATATAATTCGTCTTTGCCATGATAACAGCACATACTATTTGACTGGTTATTTTGCAAGATAATTAGCTTATAGTGCAATTTAAAGGCTTGGCTGGTTTACTTTTGTAGGCAAGTTAGGTTCATTAGATTGATTTGACAACAATGGTTTGTTACGTAGCCAATCGTAGCCGAAAACTGCTTTAATTCCAGCCAAACTGATAAAATTAAAACTTTGTGAGGGAGATATTTGAACAAAAAATTTGCAGGAGAGCTTATAATACTAAATCCAGCAAAACTGTGGCAGTGTCTCCAAAATACTTCAAGAAACCTACCTTGTGCATAAAAAAAATCCCACTTAATTATTACAGTTAAGCAAAAGACAGAAATAGTTGACTTGAAACCATTTTTAGCTGTTGAAAATCCTAGGATGAATCTAGGATCCAGGAGGAACAATGGGGTTTTCGACCAGGCAGTGGTACACTGGACCAGCTCTATACCTTCACCAGGGTGCTCGAGGGTTCATGAGAGTATGCCCAACCAGTCCACATGTGTTTTGTGGACTTGGAGAAGGCATTCGACCTTGTGGCATTCTGTGGAGGGTGCTCTGGGAGTATGGGGTTAGAGGCACTCTGTTAAGGGCCGTCTCGTCCCTTTATGAACAGAGTATGAGTCTGGTTCGCATTGCCGTCAATAAGTCAGACTTGTTTCCAGTGCATGCTAGACTCAGGCAGGGCTCCCCTTTGTCACCAATTCTATTCATAATTTTTATGGACAGAATTTCAAAGTGCTGTCTTGGGCTGGAGGGAGTCCGGTTCAGGGACCAAAGGATTTCATCTCTGTTATTCGCAGACGATGTTGTTCTGTTGGCTTCATCGAACATGGACCTTCAGCATGCACTGGGGCGGTTTGCTGCCGAGTGTGATGTGGTTGGGCTGAGAATCAGCACCTCCAAGTCCGAGGCCATGGTGCTACACCAGAAAAAGGTGGTTTGCCATCTCCAGGTTGGAGGAAATTTCTTACCCCAGGTGGAGGAATTCATGCATCTTGGGGTTTTGTTCACGAGTGAGTAAAGGATGGGCCGTGAGATTGACAGTCGGATTGGTGCAGCGACAGCAGTAATTCGGTTGATCTACCGGTCCATTGTGGTAAAGAAGGAGCTGAGACTAAAGGTAAAGCTCTTGATTTACCGGTCAATCTACGTTCCTACACTCACCTATGGTCATGAGCTTTGGGTCATGACCAAAAGGACAACATCTTGGATACAAGCGGCCGGAATTAGTTTCCTTCGCAAGGTGGCAGGGTGCACCCTTATGGATAGGGTGAGGAGCTCTGTCACCCGGGAGGAGCTCGGAGTAGAGCCGCTGCTCCTCCACATCGAGAGAAAGCAGCTGAGGTGGCTCGGGCATCTTTTTCAGATGCCTCCTGGACGCCTACCTAGGGAGGTGTTTCAGGCATGTCCCACCGGGAGGAGGGCTCGGGGAAGACCCAGGACACGTTGGAGGGACTATGTCTCTCGACTAGCCTGGGAACGCCTCGGGATCCCCCCGGAGGAGCTGGAGGAAGTGTCTGGGGAGAGGGAAGTCTGGGGTTCTCTCCTAAGACTGCTGCCCCCTCGACTCGGCTCGGAAAAGCGGTAGAAAATGAATGAATGAATGAAAAAATCCTAGTGTTCTAATACTTTGATCCACCACTGTAAATATATATGGCTGTAAAATGGGTTTAAAGAAATATTTTAAAAAACTTGTTTTAAAAAAGAAGTGAGTGTCATGGACTTACACTTTGTTTTAACATAAATTATTTAATTGAATTTATCATTTAAATTATATTGTATTTTATTGCATGCTTGTTATGCATCACAAATACATACAGTGCTCAGCATAAATAAGTACACCCCTCACATATTTTTAATAGGAAGCTATATTACTGTATATTTGTGCATATGCATTAGATTAGTCAGTGCTGAAGCCAAATCTGGAGCTTATCTAACAAAATAACTTACGATAATGGTCCAAAATCGAGTACACCCAAATTTATATGTTATAGAAAAATATTAAATACAAATTACATTTAAAATACAAAATATTAAATACAACAAAATATTCATTTTCAAAATGGGTTGTACTCAATTATGCTGAGCATTGTACATGCATTACATATTACATACAGTTAAAGCCAAAATTATTAGCCCTTCTGTGAAATAGTTCATTCTTTTTCAAATATTTTCCAAATATATTGTATAAATACAAATGTAAGCTGGGATATTTTTTTTAAATGAACTGCTTTAATTTGGAGCAAGAGATACAGGGTTAGTAGTACAGTTGAAGTCACAATTATTAGCCCCCCTGAATTATTAGCCCCTTGTTTATTTTTTTTCCCCAATTTCTGTTTAACAGAGAGATTAAAGATTTTTGAAACACATTTCTAAACATTATAGTTTTAATAACTCATTTCTAATAACTGATTTATTTTATATTTGCCAGGATGACAGTAAATAATATTTTACTAGATATTTTCCAAGACACTTCTATACAGCTTAAAGTGACATTTAAAGGCTTAACTAGGTTAATTAGCGTAACTAGGCAGGTTAAGGTAATTAGGGAAGTTATTGTATAACAATGGTTTGCTCTATAGACTATCGAAAAATATATAGCTTAAAGGAACTATTAATTTTGACCTTAAAATGTTTTTTAAAAAATGTAAAACTGCTTTTATTATAGCCAAAATAAAACAAATAAGACTTTGTCCAGAAGAAAAAATATTATCAGACTTAATGTAAAACTTTCCTTGCTCGGTTAACCATCATTTGGGAAATATTAAAAAAAAAGGACAAAAAATTCAAAGTGGGGCTAATAACTGGACTTTGGTTAGAAATATGTCACTGTTGATTGGTCAAAGTTTTGGTTTGCACTCTTTAAAAAACCTGCTCTGAAACACATCAGCTGTGTAGCATGCTAAAGATGAATGATGATAAAACACAAAAAAGGTGTGCTCAGTCAAGCTAACCTCAAACTTATACCTGGTTAGCCACCTGGTTTGCCAATGTAGACCACTGGGGTTCATGTGTGCGTCTTGTTGTTGTTTTTAAAGCGGCTGTGTGTTTAGAAAGAGGAACACACACACACACACACACACACACACACACACACACACACACACACACACACACACACACACACACACAGTTGCTCATTGTTTAGTTCAGACAGACGTGCACAGCTGACAAACCACATGTGTCACATGTGATGGCAGCTGCGGCATAGTAACTCAAAAAGGCTCTTTACAGCTGCTCTGTCCACAGGTAATGGACTCTATTGTCTCATTATGTCTGATATTTCATAGTTATTAACACCAACCTCTGTCAAGGGGTTTTATTGAGAGCTTGCAAGAATAACAAATCATCTTTTTTTTTCTAAACATAAGGAAATTAATAGCTATAAAACAATATGATATAATATACAGTTGAAGTCAGAATTATTAGACCCCCTTTGAATTTCTTTTTCTTTTTTAAATATTTCCCAAATGAAGTTAACAGAGCAAGGAAATGTTCACAGTATGTCTGATAATATGTATTCTTCTGGAGAAAGTCTTGTTTGTTTTATTTCAGCTAGAATAAAAGCAGTTTTTAATTTTTTAATAAACATTTTAAGGTCAAAATTATTAGCCTCTTTAAGCTATATATTTTTTCGATAGTCTACAGAACAAACTATTGTTATACAATGACTTGCATAATTACCCTAACCTGCCTAGTTAACCTAATTAACCCAATTAAGCCTTTAAATGTCACTTTAAGCTGTATAGAAGTGTCTTGAAAAAATATCTAGTAAAATATTATTTACTGTCATCATGGCAAAGATAAAAGAAAGTTATTAGAAATGAGTTTATAAAATTATTATGTTTAGAAATGTGTTGCAATATTAATAATAATAATTGCTTACATTTATATAGCGCTTTTCTGGGCACTCAAAGCGCTTTACATATTGGGGGGAATCTCCTCATGCTTTGTATTTGTAGATTGTAAAAATCTTCACTTCATTAAACAGAAACTGAGGAAAAAAAAACAGGGGGGCTAATAATTTTGACTTCAACTGTATATCATGTACTTTAGCAAAAGTAGGCAAACACCACTTCAGATCTTGTAAAGATTATTGCTGAGACTGAACCTAATTGTGAACACTTAAAAAAAAATACAATCACACTGCCATCACAGTGTGGTCTCTTTGTTGTTTTTTGCCTTTATACATGTTTCAACAACAGCAAAATATAGAAAAAAGACAAAATATACATATGTATTTTATATACATATTCTGTAAATAATGATAATTATGAATATTATAATAGTTTTAATAAATGATTTGCAATAACTAATTTAATTGGTCTTTGCCATGATACAGTACATTACATTTTACTGGTTATTTTGCAAGATCATTGAATTTACTGGTTATTTGGCTTATAGGGCAATTTAGAGGTTTTGCAGTTTACATTTGTTAATTAGTTTGAATGACAACAAGGGTATGTTCTGTAGTCAAAAACTGCTTTTATTCCAGCCGAATTAAAACAATTGAGATTTTGTGAGGGAAATATTTGAAAGAAAATTTTGCAGTTGTGTTAAAAACTACAATTACACTGCCATCACGGGATGCATGTTTCAGCAACAAATATAGAAAATATAAAAAAAAACATAAATTTTTTATATACATATTCTGTAAATAATGATAATTCTGAAAATTAAAAACATATTAACTTCTCTGGATATGCATCCAAAATGTATTTTATGTCAGAGTTTGAACAAAAAAAGCCATAAATTAAAAAAAATAAAGCCGTGGTATTGAGGTGGATATTTATTTACTTTCCCCACCAACAATCCTGGTACCGAGACTTGATCCTGCAACCTTTATATCAGAAGTCCAATTAGTGATTACCATTAGCCCTTACCATTAGCCCACAGCTGTCCCCATGTTTTTACGCAACTTTAAAGAGGTATGTCTTAACACGCTTTTTAAAAACATGAATACTTCACTATAAAATCCTTAGGTAAACCAGTGTACACAAATAGTGGTCAAGTGGTCAAGGTCCAGCATTCTCCAGCCTCCGGCACCTACACTGCAGCTCTGCACAAAACGTTTGGCCATAGAAGAAATGGTCATGCCCAACTGAGCCTGGTTTCTCTCGAGGTTTTTTAAATTCTTCACTTTCGCCAATTGGTGAAGTTTTTTCCTCGCCGCTGTCGCCACTGGCTTGCATGGTTCGGGATCTTTCAATTTACTATAATCTTCTATGTGAAGCTGCTTTGACACAATCTACATTGTAGAAGCGCTATAGAAATAAAGGTGAATTGAATTGAAAAAAAAGTCAACAGAAGATAAATGCAGCACTTAGTTTTTTTAGCATTTTTAAAAGATAAAAAATAACCAATTCTGGCAATGCTTCTCAAATGATAAAAACATGTTTTTTTAACTTAAATAATATAAGACTACAAATTTAGCTCACAGTCAAAAAACAGCATTAAGTGAAAACCAACCAATTCACAATTTAGATTTTTCTTTATGCGTTTAACTATCAATTAAAAATGATGACAACATGACTGAAGTAACATTCTTTTTATTAGTTACTTGAAAACATCTGGGGTGCATTTCCGAAAATCATCATTTGCCAACTAAGGTTGCAAGTTGCGTCGTTACGAACATAGTTCATTAATTTGGCGTTTCTCAAATCCGTTGTTCCAACGAACATTCGCAAATTGCGTCGCAAACTTGTACGCTTGCAACTACACCTCTACAGCTGTAGTTAGAAACATAGTTCCTGGCTGTGTTCTATTCCCAGTTGTCCTCCTATGCCCTATTCATTAAGAACATTATAACATTTAAACTTGGAAGGATTTTAAAAAAAGCATTAAAGTCATCTCTCTTAGGTGTAATTTGCTTTCAAAGTATTTTTACAGTTGAGTTTTAGGGATCTTCATGTTGACAATTGCGTTGCCTTCATAGTGCATTTTAAAAACATTTATGTAATTCTGAACGCAGCCATGCCTCAGTATAAAAGCTATAGGTGACCTATTATTTAAAAGCGGAATTTACATCTACAAAGCTTGTGAAAAAAAAAAAAACATAGCATACATTAATGCTTTTGATTTATAGTAGGTTATTTATTAAGTTTCTGTACTGTATATGACATGAGCCTGTTGGTTAGAACATTTCTGCAGTGGTTTGCATGTGTCAAATTGTAAAAGTAGACTTTTCAAAAAATAAATAAACATTATCCTACTTCATCAACAACATTATCATCATCATCATCATCATCATCATTATTATTATTATTATTATAATTATTATTATTAAAGTAGGGCTTTTTTCATTTCCTAATAAATAATAAATGTTAAATTTCATTTCTTAATAAATAGCCTCATTATTTATTTACTACATCGTTCTTTTCCCAACCGATGCATCATACTATGATAGTTCAGCCGCGAGTTACATCGTTGTTTGGGAAACGCACCCCTGGTTAAGGAACGTTGTATTCTTGGTTTGCATGTCAAACATAAATGTTGTAAATAAATGTAAAAAAATGCTCTATTTTAATATCTTTGCAGAAAATTTCAATGAAATAAAGTAACTATTCTGCCAATTGAATTAAACATTAAACACTTCTGAATAAATAAAGAAAACAACCAATTTTAACCAATGTAAACATTACGTCAGTCAGTTCAAAAGGTCAAGCAAGTTCACCACTAGCAGATTTATTAACAGTGATAACAGTAAAAAAAAACATTGCTGACGATCACGCAAACATAAAACATGTTGTTGTCACATGGGGTTGTACTTTGCAATTAATTTTTGCATTTAAGAAAAGTTTGTTCAACATTCAACCTCTCAAAAAACATTTTCAAACCGTTTCTGCCTGTTGCAATGACAATATCTAATATTTATATTCAAAATCAAGATTTCCCGTTTTAAGAAAAATATGAATCATCAAAATGCACAATCGAATTAATAAAAAATATCACCCAGCCAGCCCTATACAGTGTGATTTAGATGGTAAATTGTTCTTTATATGTTATCTACTTAAATAATGTGAAGTCTCTCTCTTTTTCTCTCAGTTGTCACCCGATGTCAGGTGAGTGTTCCTGCCAGTCGGGCTGGTCAGGGTTGTACTGTAATGAGACATGTGCTCCTGGATTCTATGGGGAGGCCTGTCAGGAGGTCTGTCGCTGCCAGAATGGAGCCGACTGCCACAGTGTGAGCGGTGAATGTATCTGTGCTCCTGGATATAAGGTACATCATCATAAAAGTGGATGTCTTTTCTACATGTTACTGTATGTGTGTGTGTTGGATTCAAACACTGATGTGTGATTTTGATCACAGGGCTCAAACTGTGCCGTAGCCTGCCCTTCGGGTACATATGGCATCAACTGTACTTCTCTGTGTTCTTGTAAAAATGGAGCCATTTGTTCACCCATCGATGGATCATGTTCTTGTCAAGCAGGTAATGCTCTTCAGTTCTCGTCCTCAAGATCCATGTTCCTGCAGAGTTTAGCTCCAGCCCTGATCAAAAGCCCCTGCATGTAACTTTCTAATTCAGGTCATGTTTTACAGGATTGCAAAAGCACTGCAAAAAATGATTGCAGTGGACAGTGGATCTCCTACAGTTGAAGTCAGAATTGTTAACCCTCCTAATATATTAGCCTCCCTGTATATTATCCCTCCAATTTCTGTTTAAAGGAAACATGATTTTTTTTTTCATTTTTAAATATAATAGTTTTAATAACTAATTTTGGTCCCACTTTATATTGTCGCTTATACCTGTGAACTTACATGGTAATTAGATGTGTAAGTAGTATGTAACTACAGTGTATGTACACACTGGTACAGAGTATTTACTTGTGTATACTGGTGTAACTACACTCATGTAACAACCAACTGAATAGTATGTGTAAGTACAAATGTGTAACAGGACATTGGTAACAACACTAGGAAAGTACACATCTGTAACAAGAATTATGTAAGTGCATTGTGTAACAACAATATGTACTTGCAGATGTTTTCCCACTTCGTCACCTGTTTGCAGATCATGTACTTGTGAACACTGTATGGCAGAACTAATGCTGCATTAGAAGGTTTCAACTTGTGATACAAGTGTACTTGCACGGTAAATCCACAGGATCCACTCAATATAAAGTGTAAAATGGTCACAAATTACTGTTCATACATTCATTCATTTTCTTTTCGGCTTAGATGGGTTGCAGCTGGAAGGGCATTCACTGTGTAAAACATATGCTGGATAAGTTGGCGGTTCATTCCGCTGTGGCAACCCCGGATTAATAAAGGGACTAGGCCGAAACGAAAATAAATTTTATTTTAAACTTTATATTGTGGACCGTTT
Organism: Danio kyathit; assembly: GCA_903798195.1. Taxonomy (NCBI): domain Eukaryota; kingdom Metazoa; phylum Chordata; class Actinopteri; order Cypriniformes; family Danionidae; genus Danio; species Danio kyathit. Next base: position 11,608,632 of record LR812528.1, on the reverse strand, counting down.
CTGCGGAGTTACCATGTAACTACACTGTTATTAAAGTGTTGCATAGAAGATATGTCTACAAGTTACACAGTAATTTGTGACCATTTTACACTTTATATTAAGTGGACAGTTCCTGATGAGTTACCATGTAACTACACTGTTATTAAAGTGTTGCATAGAAGATATTTCTACAAGTTACACAGTAATTTGTGATCATTTTACACTTTATATTAAGTGGACAGTTCCTGATGAGTTACCATGTAAGTACACTGGTATCACAAGGTGAAACCTTCTAATGCAGCATTTGTTCTGCCATACAGTGTTCACAAGTACATGATCTGCAAACAGGTGTGGAAGTGGGAAAACATCTGCAAGTACATATTGTTGTTACACAATGCACTTACATAATTCTTGTTACAGATGTGTACTTTCCTAGTGTTGTTACCAATGTCCTGTTACACATTTGTACTTACACATACTATTCAGTGGGTTGTTACATGAGTGTAGTTACACCAGTAATACAAAAGTAAATACTATGTAAACGTGTGTACATAAACTGTAGTTACATACTACTTACACATCTAAATACCATGTAAGTTCACAGGTATAAGCGACACAATATAAAGTGGGACCCTAATTTTTTATGACAGATTTTTTTTTTTATCTTGATGATGATGACAGTACATAATATTTTAGACATTATATAGATATTTTTTAAGATACTAGTATTCAAAAAAGTGCTTAAAGTGTAAGTTAAAGGCTTTACTTGCTTAGGTTAACTAGGCAGATTAGGGTAATTAGGCAAGTAATTGTATAACAGTGGTTCTAAAAATATATATAGCTTAAGGGGGCTAATAATATTGACCTTAAAATTTAAAAAAAAAATGAAAAACTGCTTTTATTCTAGTCGAAGTAAATCAAATAAGACTTTCTCCAGAAGAAAATATATTATAGGAAGTACAGTGAAAAAAAATGTATTGCTCTGTTAAACATCATCATCATTTGGGAAATATTTGAAAAAGAAAGAAAAGTCACTGGAGGACTAATAATTTTGACTTCAACTGTATGTCTCTTAGGTGTTTTATTTTGAACAATAACTTGTATTGACTTGTGGGGGAAAGCTGCAAAATGTTTGTGTTACTCCTAATAGAAATCACTAGATAGAAGATGCGGCAATAATCATGAGAGAAAGGAAAATATTGAGAATTAATTAAGTAAAGAAACTGAAATGGTCACTAAAATTTTTTGCCTTAAACCATCAGTACATTTAGAGTGAACAAAATATATTTTATTTAGCTTGGCTGCTAAATTGAGAAAATGTGTCAGGTGAGAGGTAAAGGTCGGAGATCAATTTGTTATACCTAAACATGAAGTACATTATTTGGTTTATGTTTTGGATAATTTGACAGGTGAGAAAATGGTTATTTCAAAAATGCGTAGAATTGAATCGGTGGCCCTCTAGATACTGAAACTGAAAAAACACTAGTTAGTGTGTTAGTGCTATCAAAAAATAAATAAAAAATAAATAAATTGCAGACTGCCCAAAATAAGTTGTGTAGAATCTTTTTAAAATAACTCCACTGATACATATACAGTTCGTGATGAACATTATGACAAAAGTAGTTTTTTAAAAGTTGAATTTTTTATTTAAATTTTTTTTTTGTGATGGTATTGTGACGGTAAGATTTTAAAGAAAATTGTACTTTACCTGATTATTATGCCTGAGTATGAGAAATATGGGCTGCACGGTGGTGCAGTGGGTAGCATGTGCGCCTCACAGCAAGAAGGTCGCTGGTTCAAGCCTGAGCGGAGTCATTTGGCGTTTCTGTGTGGAGTTTGCATGTTCTCCCCGTGTTTGCGTGGGTTTCCTTGCTCTGGTTTCCCCCACAGGTCTAAAGACATGTGGTATAGGTGAATTGTGTAGGCTAAATGGTCCGTAGTGTGTTTGTGTGTATGAGTGTGTATGGATGTTTCCCAGTGATGGGTTGCAGCTGGAAGGGCATCCGCTGCATAAAACAAATGCTGGATAAGTTGGCAGTTCATTCCGCTGTGGCGACCCCAGATTAATAAAGGGACTAAGCCGAAAAGAAAATGATTTAATGAATGAGAAATATGCTGTCATTCTACAAGGGTGAGAAGAAGGGACATTTATCTTTATAAATTTAAGAGTGAAACAGGAAGAAATTGTTTTTTGTATACTAGCTCCGCTCCGCTCTGCTTGAAATGTATTACCTAGAAGTATTGAAGAGATTCAAGTTGATAGCATTTTTAGAAGGAAAGTCAAAAATGCTTGGAATGATGACAGTCTTGCTGAAGTTGCTTGCACTCCATTTATAATTTGTTTTTCCATTTTTTTTTAAATATCGAGTGCCACAATGGAAATTAGCCAATGGCTATTTTGTGTGTTTTATTCTCGACAGTTTTCTAAATGTGTATGAGTCAGAACTATTTACAAATGTATACGAAGTCATTTGATTTGATGTCTCTGTAGCAAAGTTAGCAAAAAGGAAAATGTTAACAGTTAATAATATCTCATCATAATTAATTATATTTAGATATATTATTTATAGAAACCAGTAAAAAGCCAATTATCATTAAATAACTGTTAATTATTGTTAAAAATATTTATTAATAGTATATGTCATTTGTTAACTCTATTTATTTACTTTTGTCTCCTTGCCGTCATTGCAATTCTGTCAGGGTGGCATGGGGTGGACTGCTCGATAAACTGCCCCAGTGGAACGTGGGGTTTGAGCTGTAACCGGTCATGTGTGTGTGGTAATGGAGGCGCGTGCAATGCTCTTGATGGCAAATGCACATGTACTCCAGGCTGGAGAGGAGACAGATGTGATCAACATTGTCAGGTCAGATCATCTGTAACATCATACATTTTTCAATCTGACCCTCATTGACTAAGAAATAGAAATCCTTAGAATTCTAAAATGAGGTCATCTCATTTCAAAAGACTGCAGAATCTTTGGACTAAATTAATCTAGACTGCAAAGTAAAATATAAGTTTATTGACAGATGACTTTGTGATTCATAAGTGTGTTACATAAGTTCATTATATTGTATTTGCAGATTAGCTGTGTATATACTGAATACACTTGACAGCTGTACTGTCCAGCTTAGCATTTTCTTATTTTGATTGAAATGCAATAATGAACATATTTTGTAAAACTGATTTGGAACAATAATTATTGTGAAAAAGTGCTATACAAATAAACCTGAATTGAATAAAATTTAATTGAATTTGAATGTATAAGTCACTTGTTTAAGCCGTAGATTTGCATTTTTAACATTGTAGCTGGAAGAGCAGAGATCATCATAGTGCCATAATGTAATTTAAAATTAAAGGAAAACACCTGTGAATCACAAAATATGACTGTTAATTAATTTGGTCACACTTTATTTTGATGGTCCGTTTGTTGAATTTAAGTTACATTGCAACTAATTATCATTAGATTATAAGTAGACTGTTAGGTTGGGGTTAGGGTTGGGATTGGGGTTAGGGTTAGTGTAAGTTGACATGTAATTGCAAAGTTTCTTATAGTCAGTTAAATGTCTGTTGAAGGACTGTTAAATGTCAGTGTCAACAGATATTAAGTAGACAGTCTACTAATACTCAAATGGACCATCAAAATAAAGTGTTACCATTAATTTTTACAATGTGGTAATATATTATATCTCAATTATTTTTTGTGTTTTTGACATTCACTCATCATTTAATGATCATCTCATTACTTCAGCCTAATGAACATACTGATAATGATAATCTTTTGCCTAACCAGTTTCAAACGAATTAAAGTTTCTTTTAATATACAATTAATTTCGATGTTTATTGTTCAAATCATGTGAAAATACCTACTTTGTTGTGTGCAGGATGGGACATATGGATTGGATTGCCGTGAGCGTTGTGACTGCAGTCATGCAGATGGGTGTCACCCCTCAACTGGACACTGCCGCTGTCTAGCAGGCTGGACAGGTAAACACAAACAAATTTGGATGTGTTTGCTATTTCAGCTGGATGGTTTCATGATAATGTGTCTTTTTCTGCTTTATAAGCTTGAGCTTGATTTTGATGTAGTAGTTTAGATGCCTCTGACCACCTTATTTTTGTTTTCACCTCAGGAAAATGCAATTCAAAGTTTGCAGACAAAGTTTGAGTTAGCACAGGTTTTCTCACAATCAAACTTATAAATATATGATTCTTAAGCCATTTCATTGCTTGCAAGACATTTCATAACAATGGACGTTTTTGAGCTGTAGTTGCAGCCACTGACATTTTGTAAACAAATCAGCATTTAAGGGTTACAGTTCTGAAAATTAATGAATGTTTGTAATCATGGTTAGAACTAATGCTGGTGAAAATAATTGATATATAATATTTTTATGACATGGACATTATTTTTGTCCATTATGGACTGAAGTTTTTCAAAAAATCTAACACTACATAAAAAATATAAATGCCTCGGAATATATGGTGTTGACACCTAAAACTGTAATTAACAAAGAAAAAAATCTGCTTAGCATTTAATATATAAAAAAACTTCAGTTTTTTTTTTATAAAACTCCTGTGGCATTTTGTAAACAAATCAGCATTAAAGGTTAACAACTTTAAAAATTAATGAATGTTTTGTAATTGCGATGAGAACTGATAGTAGTATTTATTAATATACAATATTTTTATTGACAGCAGTTTTTGGTCATGGACATGTTGCAACATTTTTCATTATCAGTATCACATTATCACACTGTTTTGTTGTATCGAGTAATTAATTTATTTTGTCTCCACGGTGAACAACACATCTGTTAAGCATTACTTAATCTTTGTTAATGGTAACTACACATACAGTATAATAATGTGTTATTTAATATGTCAGTTAACATGATTTAATGGTTAACAATGACTTTATTAAACACTACATAATCTTTGTTGATGTTAACCTACTCATATTTTAATGCACCTCTTTACATTAACAGCATTTAAACGAAACATATATTAATGTTAACTAATATGTTATTTGTTAATGCATTAGTTAACATGAACAAATATTAGTAACACATTAGATAATGTTGCAGTACACTGTATACTTTACAAAGTTTCTAATTCCCTTAAATAATGCTTTGTTAATGTTAGTAAAGTGATAACAAAGATAACTAATGCATTAAATAGCACATTAATATATGTTTAGTTTACATAACAGATATAGTGTTGCTGAATAAATATGTTGTTCATTTTTTAGGTCATGTTATGTAATCCATGAACAAATTAGTGATTATGTAAGTAAACATGAACTAATTAGGCTTAATTAATGTATTATATAACACATTGATTTATGATTGAGACATTACAAAAATTAAGTAATACTTAACAGATGTGTTGTTAACAGTTACTTCATGTTAAATAATGATTAGCTAACATTAAGTATTACACGCTTATTGTACTATAAAAATGATGGGTTTTATTGTGGCAGAAATGTTTTGCAGAAAAATTTGAAATTCTAGTTAGAAACTTCGGAATATGTTTGGAACTTATAGAGATACTTAAAAGACAGGATCCTGAAATGATCTTTGAAAATCAGATTTTTATAGGTATCATCAAATATGTATTCATTTTAGATACAACATGAAAACAGACATAAAACAGACCTCGTTTACCCCTAAGATTATTTACAAGGAGCTTACCAAGATGTTAGTATGGGTACCATATCCATATTTTAAGACCTTAAAAATCATAGTCTACAGAGTTTATTAAAGAATAATAGTGGGTAAAACGTACAATTTCTTAGTATTGATTGAGAAGGCCCACAAGGAATCTGCGTGTGCAGATTTCTGCAAAATTTTAACCTATCATTGATTCTGTTTATTTACTTGTGTAAATGTGTGTAAATTTATATTTATTCAGTTTTTTAAGTAATATTATTAACTAATATGGAAATATTCATATGATTTATTTACAATACAGTTTGTTAAGTAATATATTCTCTCTTTTAGTAGATATGTTACTGTATATGAGAGACTTGCTTTGTTTACCAAATAAAGTTGATCTAATTGGATTTGCATTGTAAACATTAAATAAAAGTTAAAAAGGTGTTATTTTTTTATTTCATATATTAAGATTTTAGTTATGATACTCCCTAAACCATTCCACATAAATCTGCAGATTTTTAACAGAATTCTGTGCAGAAATAGCAAAAAAATATCCGCAGATTATGTCTGGCCCTAGTTATTAGTAACCGATCATGTAAAAAAATCACAATAGTCTGTATCAGTATACATATTTAAATCAATCTATCACAAATATTTTTATATTATTCTTTATTAATATAGCAACGTACTACAATCAAAGTTGCCCAAAGTCAATTATAACAGATACACAACAATACATATTTAAATATAAATAAAATGGATTCTTTGTGACATCATTCATTCATTCGTTTTCTTTTCGGCTTACGCCCCATTCACACGGGGCGTCAGCTTCAACGCTTCCCATTCACTTTGAATGGGTGACGTCAGGCGTTGCCGAACTGCATTGTGGATCTGTCGGCGCCGCTTCAGAGGCGTTGCTCGCTGCAGAAATTGGGACATGCTCAACTTTTCAAGCGCCGATGGAAGCGTCAACCAATCAGATCGCTGTATGCAAATACACCGGCTCCAACAGTGGCCTATTGCTGACTAATTTCATTGGCTGACGCTGCTATGACGATCGCGTCAGCCCCAACTTCATACACGCCCTCTGTCAAGCGTTGAAGCTGAAGCCTCGTGTGAATGGGGCGTTAGTCCCTTTATTAATCCGGGGTCACCACAGCGGAATGAACCGCCAACTTATCCAGCACATGTTTTACGCAGCGGATGCCCTTCCAGCTGCAACCCATCTCTGGGAAACATCCATACACACTCATACACTACGGACATTTTAGCCTACCCAATTCACCTGTACCGCATGTCTTTGGACTGTGGGGGAAACCAGAGCACCCGGAGGAAACCCACGCGAACGCAGGGAGAACATGCAAACTCCACACAGAAATGCCAAATCACCTAGCCGAGGCTCGAACGAGTGACCTTCTTGCTGTGAGGCGACAGCACTACCTACTGCGCCACTGCGTCACCTGTGACTTAATTATATTGTGTTCTTAGGCATTGTAAGAACCAAAAAATAAAAAAGTAATCTTCAACTGACACCTAACACTATTTATACAATCGCCATTGAGTTTTCTCGCTTTTGGTGCTTGCAGGCCTTAATTCTGGGCCCAGAGTATACACATAAAAACCTCTCAAAATTATTAGGAAATATTGTAGAGAAATATTATTAACTGAATCAGCACCTGGTCCATGGAGACACACATTGATTAAGGATTTCTAGAGTTAGAACTGCTATATTTTGAACTACTATATAAGTTTTGAATTATTCAATTAGTAAGAATTCAGTGATGCCTGAATCCTCATGAGGTGCAAGTAGAATTGGGTGCACATGAAGTATATGCTCTCCCACACATTCCTCTGGGTTGTGCTCGACACTGGCAGCATACTGATGCTATCAGCAGCCTTTCCTCAGGGCTGCTGCACTAGAATAATCTCCAGCGTTCTCTCATCACTTAGCAACGAACACTCGCTCTCAAAAGAGCTTTTGTGCTTGCTTTTGCTCAGTGCTCTCCCACGGAGCTACTTCACCCACTGTGCAGCACATTGACTGAGCTACAGACACACAGGAAGAGATGTGTTTAATAATTTGTTTTCGACAGCAGAATTTGTTAAATGGTCACTGCTGGTCAGTAGGTTAAAGTCTATTCACACTAAGAAAACTACATTAGTTTCTACATCAAAATCATGTTTATTGTATTAAATTCTATTATAAAAATGCATTGCAGTCAGGCATTGTTGTTCAAGCTCTTTAATGCAGGAGGAAATCTGATAGGCTAGTGTTTTTCCCCTACCGATAAACTTCCGGTGCAAGGTTAATGTGATGATTTTTAATTTCATATGGTTCCTTTTACAGCATGGATGTTGTAATGTAATTAAAATATAATCAATTAAATAGACTTAACCTCCTAGGGCTTAGTAGCCACATACGTGGACAACACATTTTAGCTATGTCTTATGTTTTATATTTTGTTACAGACATACAGTGTCATCCTGCAACTGTTTTGCGGCATATGAAATGTCCCAAACATTATTTTAAAATGGGTAAAAAATGTTTTTACTGATAGTCAAAACATGTCCAAAAAATATGTGTGTATGTGTTATTCATGCATTAAAAAAACAGTCAGAAAAAAACTGCTGTGTTAGGGCAGAAATAAAGATTTTTTCATTCTATTACACAAAGGTGACTTTATTGTGTTTTATGGAAATTCGGACCACATTCAAGTCCACATATATGGACATCATTTTTCTCTAAAATTACAACATATCAAAAGATGATTTAGAAGATGAACTTAGGTTTTATTCTAATTAGGTTCCAATAAGCCCAAATAGCAAAGAGAAATAAAAAATGCATGTAAAAAAAAACAGCTTGGGCCTTAAGAGTTGTTGAAGCGTAAAACAAAATGAAAAGCCGTTTAAACGCAAGCGCCATCAGGAGCAGCAGCAGAAAATACTCGGGTAAAATAAATGTTTATATTTTAAAGACAGGGCATGGAACAGTGGATTTTAATGCAGTGCTTCTTGTACATTCTGAGTGCTTCAACTGGGTTACTGAAAATTAAAAGTCCTTCTGCATATACCGTATTGGCTTTGCATAATTTTGTCATTCATCAGCTGATATGAATGGGCCTTTAGACTGGAGTCATGTGACACTTCATTATCAATGAAACTGCACCTTTGGTAAATGTTAACTGATCTACTTTTTGCAATAAATATAAGTAATCAGCTCAAAACACGATTTCATACAGGATGGGGTTGTCGACCAAATTGTTTGTAATTTTTGGTAGATTTCCCATAAATGAAAGATGTTTTAAAGAATGTTCAAATTCAAATTTGAATCAGTGGTGCTTGCTATTTGTATGTGTAAATAAGGGTTGCACCTGAACTGATTTTTGATGAAAGAGTCAAGTTGAAACAGAAAAAAAATCTATTTAATTTTAAATGTCTTACAGATAAATAACATATATTGAGGAATTGTAATTTGACTTCCACAGTAGGAAAAAAACAAATACTATATAAGTCATTGATTACCTTATTTTCTCATCACCATAACGAAATGAGTAAATGATGAAAGAAATTAGGGCAACCCAGTGGCGCAGTAGGTAGTGCTGTTGCCTCACAGCAAGAACGTCGCTGGGTCGTAGGTTCGAACCTTGGCTGGGCTGGGTCAGTTGGCGTTTCTGTGTGGAGTTTGCATGTTCTCCCTGGGTTCGCGTGGGTTTCCTCCGGGTGCTCTGGTTTCCCCCACAGTCCAAAGACATGCAGTACAGGTGAATTGGGTAAGCTAAATTGTCCATAGTGTATGAGTGTGAATGTGTGTGTGGAAGTTCCCAGAGATGGGTTGCGGCTGGAAGGGCATCCGCTGCGTAAAATCGTGCTGGATAAGTTGGTGGTTCATTCCGCTGTGGCGACCCCGCAAGGGACAAAGCCGACAAGAAAATGAATGAATGAATGAATGATAGAAATAAATTTTTTGGGGTGAACTATCCCTTTAACATGTCTTGACTTTTATACATTTCAGTTTAAGCATTTTCAAAGCAGTGATTCTTTGTGATTGATGTCAGTAAAAATGTTTGTATTTTTGAGAATATCCTTTCCATTTTTGTACTTCTCAGGCATTCATTGTGACAGTGTGTGTGCTGAGGGCCGCTGGGGGCCAAACTGCTCTCTGTCCTGTAACTGTAAAAACAGTGCGTCTTGCTCACCTGATGAAGGTGCATGCGAGTGTGCACCTGGATTCAGAGGAACCACCTGCCAACACAGTGAGTAGTGAAACAGATTGTGTGTTTGTGTTCATATGTCTGTCTCTTTGACGACATGTCTGTTTTCTCAATTCTCATTTTCTCCTGGTGTTTTCTTGATGTCCTCCCAGTATGTTCTCCGGGTGTCTTTGGCCACCGCTGTAGCCAGGCATGTCCACACTGTGTCCACAGCAATGGCCCATGTCACCATGTGACCGGCCAGTGTGAATGTCTACCTGGTTTTAAAGGGGCACTCTGCAACGAAGGCAAGAAACGTCCCTCTTATTCATTACCTCAGCGTACTTACATACAATATTCAGGCCCTCATATACTTACACTTATACTTATAATTTCAGCGATGAGAAAACAGCAGTTAAATCAGCACATGATATTATGGATGTTGATATGTTTAGCACTTTAAATTGCTGTAAAGCAAGCAGTTTTAAAATAAAATGACAGTGTTGCGTTTAATTAGAAATAAAGTACACTTTAGTTCTTACTATAAAAGCAGCAATTTAGTGTTTGCAGAATATTATTTGCTTGTGGATGTTTGACTTCATTGGCCTGAACATAGGAAATAAATAAGAATGTTTTACTAAATATTGTCTAATTTTTTAAGGTGTTTACCAGACAAAGTGAACTCTTCTGGCATGCTAATTCAAACTCCTGAAACTCCTTTGCCTGATGTTGTTTCAAACGGCATAGCACCAGTTCTTTAAAAATTTAGCTCGATGTAAATCAGGGCCTTTTGTCGCAGTGAAAAGAATTACTGTTTGTCTTTTGCATGGCGTTTATTTTCTCATTTTTTGGAACATTTTCCATTTCCTTTTTTTCCAGTACCTTTTAGTAGTCCTGATTATGTCACTGGACAGTGGTTTTCATGCCCTGATCTGTTTGTTTGTCTGTTTATTTGCAGTGTGTCCCAGTGGCAGGTTTGGCAAGAACTGTGGAGGGAGCTGCACCTGCACTAATAATGGCACTTGTAGCCCCATGGACGGTTCATGTCAGTGCTATCCTGGCTGGATTGGCAGTGACTGCTCACAGCGTTAGTATCAAATACCTTCACACTAGTTACCATTTCAACCAAGTGATCAATTTTTTTTTGTATACTTTATTTCCTCTAAGGAGGTATTTTTAGTGGGTGCATACGGTAGCTTTTCTGCTTAGTCAGATATAATAAATAATAATAATAAAACTAAGAGAAAAAAAGAAAACACAAACACATAAAAAACAAAGACATACCTGATTAGTGTTGAACAGTGTGATTGGGATTGGATTTTATATTTTCTGTCAAAGGGTTAGAGATCATAGCATGCACTGCAAACAATTGCTGTAAAATTTACAGTATTACTGGCAATTTTGGTTGTCAGTAACACTGTAACATTTACAACTGCACTGTAAATGTACTGTACAGTGTCTGGAACGGTATAGAGTGCTGGTTTAGTCTTTTAGCTCTATAAGTTCCTGTAAGTTCGAACAAAATAAAATGTTTAGATTTAAAATGTACCAGGTTACTGTACCAGGTGGGTAAACCATACCTGATGACACTCTCGAATATGGACTGATAAAAAAAAGATACATCATTTTGCTATCAAATGCAAAAATATAGAGCCTTTGGGGGAGTTTTTCACAGGCCAAAATAACATAATTGATCCCATGTAAGACATTTATCTACACACTGTGAAAGTATCAGTTAATTAACAATTTCCAACTTTTATTGACATTTTATTAGTTTGAAATAATATAGTTTATAAGAAATAATATATAAAGAAATAAGTCTGTAAAATAACAGAAAATGTACTGGCAGTTTATTACAAGGTTTTTGTACCCTAATATACAACACCAACCGAGACAACATATATCACTTTAAACTAATAAAACTGTTAATAAAAGTTCCTTTTTAGAACTTTTCAACATTTAAAGCTGTTGGAAGAAAGATCAAGGTCCCATGGTGCCATTTAAACACGTAAATAAATGGGAAAAAATAAAAAAAATAAAAACATGAATCACAAAATATTAAAAACTGTTAATTTACAGACATTTAACAGGGCACATTTGTGATCGCACCTGAGTAATTTCTTGATTCTGAACAAATACTGGCATCAACAATACATTTGGGATCAAAAATGATTTCCTTCGTTTTCTTTATTTATTCCAAATTGTTTATGCTCTTGCTCTGCCAGATTCAGGTTTAAACAAATATTAATGTTTGATTTCCATGGTTTTGAAGTTTCATGGTTCGATTTAAATTAAATTGTTTCTCTAGGTTTATGACCATCAGGGGATTTAGTTGTTGGCCTTTCTATTTAAGAGATTGTGGCTGTCTAGACACTTTCTCTCATATCAACCACAGCTCTGCAGCTGTCAATGTTGAATCGCTGGGTCAGGTTGGTTTGGAAGGACATGGGCTGTGGTTGTGGCATGTCCTCAGATCTTTTCAAAGCGAATTCGTAGCAGCTGTTCACTAGTCTGGTCTGTACTGCTTTTGTAATTTGACCACAGATGTTCACAGATGATAGCTGAGGTGTTTAATAAAGCAGTCGAGTGAGCACTTTTCAAATAATTAATTTAATAGGCAAGTATTATCTTACTAAAGACATGCACTACAGCTAGTGCTTTGTAAATTAGAGACAATTTTCTTTTTCATATTTGGAGATTTTCTTTCATTTATTCAACTCATGTAAGTCACTCAGTTTTTGGACTTTTTCTGTGTACTGACAAAGCTTTTTATCCCCTTCATGTGATTTAGTTTCATCAGTACCTATGGTCTCTAGCGCCCCCTGTCCATCGTAATAAATAATGTTAATAAACGCAGATGCACTGGTAATGTTATAATCAGCTTGTGAATTGGAGGGCTTGACACTTTTTCTTGTGAATGTGGTGTTTGTAACTAGTTCAGATGCAAAAACTTCTAAGTGCCATCTGAAATATTCTTCTAAAATGAGCATTTGTCCGAGACTCCTACTATGTTCACTAATTTCACATTAAAGGCAATGAAAAGGCTGGGAAATAAACAATATCTATAAAACAATAAAAAAATAAGCTTGATTACCAAATGTGATACAGTTGAATTAAATATATGAATGTTTGAAATCATTAAGATTCCTTAATTAATGAATCATTAGATTCCCTATTAATTATAATAACAAGAAATATTTAATGATCATAGAAAATCATAGAATAATTAATGAAGGAGCAAATGAAAGCAAAGACTGGATGAATGGTAGCTTTGCCATCACAGGTATAAATTACATTTAAATATATTTCTATAAATATGTAATAAAATAAAATAAATCTATTTTAAATGTGTCTAATGTTGCAGTTATAGTTTTGGGAACAGCCAAAATTATAAATTTTTGTTTTACTTGAAAAATTATCATAATAGTAAGTAAAGATCAAGTAAATTTTATACATTTTGTTTCATAAATCTATGAAATTGTAATAAGAAATATAGCTAAGAATGTAATTTGGACAACTTTGAAGGGAATTTTCTCAGTATTTAGCTTTTTTGAACCCTCAGATTCTAGATTTAAATGGTTGTATCTTGATCAAATGTTGTACAAACCATATGTCAATGAAAAATGTTTCCAAAAATAAACACTTATGACTTTTATTACAAATTGTAATATTGTTTTATTACAAATTGCAATATTATGTCACAATATTTGTAAATTATTAACAACTTTTGACACATTGGCATTTAAACATCTTAAGCATTCCAGGCTTTTTACCACTAATGTCAAGTTTACTATTTGTGCTTACCCATAGCATGTCCTCCGGGTCAGTGGGGTCCCAACTGCATTCACACTTGCAACTGTCACAATGGAGCATTCTGCAATGCTTATGACGGCGAGTGTAAATGTACGGCCGGCTGGACAGGTCTGTACTGCACACAAAGTAAGTACCAAATTCTTTTGGAATAATTCTCTTTCAATTACTAATAGCTGTAATTGGTTACAGTCTTGGAAGTTCAATACCACTTGGTCATGACATTTCCTGTCTTCTTGTCCTGCAGGATGTCCATTGGGTTTCTATGGTAAGGATTGTGTGCAGGCATGTCAATGTGAGAATGGTGCAGACTGCAATCACATCTCCGGTCAGTGCACATGCCGTACAGGCTTCATGGGACGTCACTGTGAACAGAGTTAGTATGGGAAAGAGCTTTTAAACAGTAGTGCTATTGTTTGATATTTGAAAAGGTATGTACTGTAAGTGTCTGTATCTGATCTAGCATAATTTCTACTCGCTTTCAGAATGTCCTGCGGGTTCATATGGATATGGCTGCCGACAAGTTTGTGATTGTCTCAATAACTCCACCTGTGATCACATGACTGGCACATGTTACTGCAACCCGGGGTGGAAAGGCACACGATGTGACCAGGGTAATGTTAACAGAGCATTTGCAATCAATCAATTTTAGAAGAAAGAAGTAACTGAGCCTTAAAAAAATAAAGTTGTTGCTTTATTATATAAACAAACTATCTGCATAATTATAAAAGTTAATTTAAGTCAGTGGGTTTACTGAGTTTTTTAAATGTAAAATCAACTAGTTGCTTTTAAAGCAAGGGGTTAACTCACTTTTTTAAAGGGTACCTATGGTAAACCCATATACTACATTTACTATTAATAAACACCAAATTAGGAGTTTATTGATGAAAAAGTCATAGTTGATGGCAATAATTGTGAGAATTGTACCTTAAAATAGAATGTGACTGATACAAGATGCTTCCAATGTACCTACACTGGTTATAATGGGAGCCATCTGCTTCAGTCACACACAATGAGGTTTTATGTAAATGCATGGAATTGTTTCTTATCTTTGACTGTGACGCTGATGTTTTATGTCTTTCTCAGCTGGAGTGATTATTGTAGGGAGTCTCAATAGTTTGACAAGCGCAGCTGTGCCTATGGATTCATATCAAATTGGCGCAATCACAGGAATCATCATTCTTGTACTTCTTGTGCTCATTCTCCTCCTCCTGTTCATCATTTACCGCAAAAAACAGAAAGGCAAAGAATCCACAATGCCTTCGGTCACATACACACCTACTATGAGGGCCAACACTGATTACGCCATTGCAGGTCAGTGTCCCAATTATTGTGATAATGCCTCTATTCAACATAACTTAGATTTGTCACATTACATTACAATAGTTATACATTTCTTATTATTCTCATGATTAACTGTATAAGTCAGGGTGACACGTATGGCAGAACAGGGTAGTTTCAGAAGTAACTGTGTCTGCTTGTGATGTTTTTTTTAATTTCCTAGAGTCACTCCCACAAACTGAGGTCCTTCCCAACAGCAACTATTTCTCCAACCCCAGCTACCACACGCTGACCCAATGCAGCAGCCCACCTCACGTCAATAACATACCCTATGGAAAGGTGGGTAACTCTACTGTAGTATAACACTACAGTAGTATAGGGTCCAATTCTCACTATTAACTAGGCTTATTACCTGCCTATCTTATTCTACATCCCTAAACTTCCCCAATACCTACACCCAACTACTGCCTTAATAACTATTAATAGGGAGCAATGGTTTGATAATAGCAAGAATTGTACCAATTGTTACAAAGAGTCTTATTTGTTTACCGTACTATGACACAGTAGTGGAAGAGTGCAGAAAAATTATACTCAAGTAAAAGTACCATTACTTGCCACAAATGTAGTGCAAGTAGAATAAAAGTACCTATTCTAAATACTACTCAAAATATGAGTAAACATAACCCTTTTAAAATTACTCAAGTGTAGAGAGTAGTGTGTATTCTGCTCAGAAAATGATTCCACCCTATACCCTGCAGCTTACATCAGTGACATTTTCTTTCTAAGTGTAAGTTAAATTATTTCCCAGTCATAGACTATAAATTTAAAATGCGAGATTAATGAAATTTAAGAACACATTAATTTATTATAGGCACCTATAGAAAGCCTTCAAAAAGCAAGTTGATGCGTTTACATGCTGGAGGGAAATCTGTGTAACCTAAGGGTTAAAATAACTGTTGAACCCTGACCAACAAGCTACTAACCAAGTTCGTGCAGCACTTTTTTGAACATGTTTTTTTCAGTCATCACGTAGGCATTCTTCACCTTTTCATCAGTGACATGCAGTCTAAACTGTCTCTTGATCAATAGGTGTAATGAATTAACATCATCTTGGATACTTTTAATATTTCTACAATTTACATGTATGCTTAGTTATTAATGCGGTCGTTTCTTGAGGTCGGTCTGTCTAATGTGATTTTTCTATACATAATTTGATTGGATGGGAATCACCAGAATTATTATTATACTCAGCCAATCAAGGTTATTATAGTTAATGAAAACGAACAAAAAAACGAAAACTAGAATTGAAAAAACATTTTCGTTAACTGAAATATAAAAATAAAAACAAGAGTTTTTTAAAAAACTAGAACTAACTTAAACTTTATTATGTACAGACAAAACTAACTGAATTATAGCAAAAACATCCGTAATTTTAGTCTTTGTAAATGTATTTAAGGCAACCCAGTGGCGCAGTAGGTAGTGCTGTTGCCTCACAGCAAGAACGTCGCTGGGTCGCAGGTTCGAACCTCGGCTGGGCTGGGTCAGTTGGCGTTTCTGTGTGGAGTTTGCATGTTCTCCCTGGGTTTGCGTGGGTTTCCTCCGGGTGCTCCGGTTTCCCCCACAGTCCAAAGACATGCAGTACAGGTGAACTGGGTAAGCTAAATTGTCCATAGTGTATGAGTGTGAATGTGTGTGTGGAAGTTCCCAGAGATGGGTTGCGGCTGGAAGGGCATCCGCTGCGTAAAATTGTGCTGGATAAGTTGGCGGTTCATTCCGCTGTGGCGACCCCGCAAGGGACAAAGCCGACAAGAAAATGAATGAATGAATGAATGAAATGTATTTAATAAATAAGCCCAGATCAAGCCGTTCCTCCTCCTGTCATACTTGCTGTTGCTCCCGCGACAAAAACAACGACTGGACATGACAGCAGCATTAATTTAATAAGTATTAATTTAACACATTTGTGCCCAATAATGGGTTTATTTCCATATTAGTGATCCTGATCGCAAACGAATCATTCTTTTTAACCGGATCGTCTAAGTGAATCGGTTGAACTAGTTAGTTTTAACATGCCTGATACCCCCTCTGACTCGAAATAAACCAATTTCTCGAGTTATTCAGTTATTAGAACAGTACACTGAGATCAGATTTGAGAACGGGTGAACTCATAATAATGTGCATGTGTGATTCAGGGAACCGAACACAAACAGTACATGACAGCCTGCTGTGACAACTGAACTTGAACAACTGCAGCCAAGGTAAACCGAGGGATTAAATGAGAGGGTCTGGCGAAACGTAGGTTTATTTCATAACAGAAAGTTATAACGGATTTTCAATAAGTGAATAATGCTTCAGTTGGGTTGCAAAACTTAATTTTAAAAAACTTTTCAGATCAGGGTGATGTTTTAACTGACTGAAATTATGATTGCTGACTACATATTTTTGGTATGTTGCGCCCAATCATGGGAGGATTGTCACGAAAGATCCGGTTTACAAAAAAAGATCTGAACTTTCCATCACTACTGTGTATCTAACCCCAGAAGCAGCCGTGCACACATTGAACGGTACTTAGGCCTGCTATCTTGTGGGCTGTTGTATTTGAATTTGAGGATGGGTAGATGGTAATGTTTATGTGTCCCCTGAATACAGGTTTCAAAAATATATATCTTTGGTTGAGCTATTATGCAATATTCTGATGATTTTGTATCTTGCACCTAAAAAAATTCTAATTTATAAATAAAAACTAAAACTAATAAAAACTAAACCAAAACTAAGCAATTTCAAAATATAAAAACTAATAAAAACTTGCAGCCAATCACTGCAGACAAAAAATAAATAAATCAACATATAAAAAAGTGACCACAGTTTGAAGGAAAATAGTGCAGTAAAAGTGTACACAATTTTTAAAACTTTTTCTTTAAGTACAATTCCTGAGAAAAACTACTCAATTGCAGTAACTTGAGCATTTGTAATGAACTTTACACTCCTGCTAACTGACATTTTATGCCTGCATTAATCTGGAAACATCTGAAAGCATTTGACACAATAATTTTGAACTCAATTGCCATTTTATGTATGTATGCAATTGCTCTTATTGAGTGATTGACAGAGTAAAAACTGGCAACAATGTTGCCTTGTGTGGACAGAAGGCCAAAACAGGGCAAAAATTTTTTTCAAAAATATCTGAATTACTGTAGACCTCTAATTGTTGAATAGTTCTGGGAACACAGGACTAATAATTATGGTGGGGGATTTTTTTATTTTACTATATACAATACTGCTTTGGAATAAAGCATTTTTTTAAAGATTACCCTGCCTGTTTGTTGTAAGAAACAGATTTTAATTTAGTGAAACTAAACCGTTTCTACCATGAAACCTGCCATTTTAAGAAACCAATTGGAAATTCCTGAGTTAATCCAAATGACCTTCTCTTTAGATATCTGGAGTTGAGGAGTTATGTAGAATGTCGTAGAAAGGCACTTGCTATAATTGTTCAATTTCTTCTGCCTGACAGATGAACAACAACCAGTTGTTTGTGAACCTGAAGAACACTGAGCCAAGAAAGCGGCTTTCCCTCCTGGATCACACAGGAACTCTACCAGCTGACTGGAAACAAGGCGGATCCTTTAGTGAACTTGGTGTGACCTCCAGCAACCACCATCACAACAAATACTACAGTGAAACATTTCACATGATAATGTTTAACAGAACAATGTTTGCAGAAAGAATACTGTACATAAATTTAACAATTCAGATCTAGAAGCAGATTAATTGTATTATTTTGAACAATTATATTTTTCAACTAAGGAAATTTACATTTATCAAGTTAATGAATTCTTTCCCAGTAATGGGTTGCGACTGGAAGGGCACCCTCTGCGTAAAACATATGCCGGAATAGTTGGTGGTTTATTCCGCTGTGGTGACCCCTGATAAATAAGGGACTAAGCAGAAGGAAAATAAATGAATGCAGTTGATGAATTCAAACAATGAGTTGAGTATGAAATTGATGACAATATGGCACATATAAAATAAGGTGTCATTGCTTTGGAACAGTTCATGTTTTTTATACATATAATAACAATTGTATTATTTTAAATTTAGTTAAAAGATTTTCTGTTGTGTGTTAGGTAAAATCGATACTGATTTTTAAGAAGCATTAAGTACTTATTGAGTAATTAAATTACTTTTCAGACAAAGTAATTAGAAAAGTAATTTAAATACAAGTTTAAGTAATTAGTAATTTATTAGTTTTTGACGTAACTTAATCAGAACATTGTTCTTAGCCTTAGTCTACACACATTAGAATCTTTACTGTAACATTTCACACACAGCACCAGCATGTTTAAATGGATAAATGTTTACCTCTATTCGTTCTATTTACAACTGTGAGTTGGGTTACAAACCTTTGACTTCTGTCTTGATTTTTCTCATTATAGGAGCTTATGGAGTTGACAGGCGTTACATGGGAAAGTCGCTTCGAGGTAAAAGATCATTTAGCAAGGAAAGAGTCTTTAGCAGATGGAAAGAATTATGTCATCATTTACTCTCTTTTGTCTTGATCCAAACATATATGCATTTTTTAACATGGAAAATGTGATTTGAAAGATTTCAGAAGTTTTCAATAGGGTTAATGGGGACTGATGTTTTTGTACCCCAGTACACTCCAAATGTCATTTTTTGTTACGTTACAATATCAGGACATAAATAATGATGTTTTGATGTTTAAACTAAATGTTACTTTATTATGAACTGACACACTAAACCACAGAACAGCAACAGTAATTTTTTAATTTGGAAAGTAATGTCTGCTTTATGAATGTGATGTGATATGAATGTGATGTGAATGTGATACTTCACTCTTGAATGCAAGGAAGCAGCGCCTTGGAGCCCAGGCCTACTGAAACCACTGGTTAGATTTGAAGAAAAATATTTGAATGATGCAAAACAGGAGTTTATTATTGTGCCTTGGTGCCTATATTTTTTCATAGAGCAAGTATATATACAGTTGAAATCAAAATTATTAGCCCTCCTGTAATTTTTTCCTTTTTTCCAATATTTACCAGATGATGTTTAACAGAGCAAGGAATATTTCACAGTATTCATTCATACATTTTCCTTCGGCTTAGTCCCTTATTTATCAGGGGTCGCCACAGCAGAATGAACCCCCAACCTATCCAGCATACTGTATGTTTTACGCAGCAGATGTCCTTCTTGCCGCAACCCAGAATTGTGAAATTCTTTTACAATATTTTCTAATATTTTTTCTTCTGGAGAAAATCGTTTGGTTTTTTTTTCAGCTAGAGTAAAAAACTATTTAAGGTCAATATTATTAGCCCTTTCAAGCAATATATTTTTTGATTGTCTACAGAACAAACCATAGTTATACAGTAACTTGCCCAATTACTCTAACCTGCCCACTTAACCGAATTAATTTATTAATTGACCGAATTAAGCCTTTAAATTGCACTGAATGCCAGTATCTTGAAAAATATCTAGTAAACAATTATTTACTGTATCATGGCAAATAAAAAAATCAGTGATTAAAAATTAGTTATTAAAACTATTATGTTTAGAAATGTTGAAAAAAACATATTCTTCCCATTAAACAGAATATGGGGAAAACAAATATACAGGTGGGCTAATAAATCAGGAGGGCCAATAATTCTGACTTCAACTGTATATGTGTCACGATGGGCTCACTCACAATGGGAATTATCAAAAACATATATTTACTTACGAAAACACTCACAACAGGCACTGGAACATCAAACCACAGTCAGGACAGTCATGGTGACAATACAATACCAGAACAAAGAATAAACTGAACTTAGGGGTATAAATACACAAGACTTGATTAAACTGAATGCATACAGGGGTGTGACAACAGTTGTAACTATTAAACATTAACAAACAATGGGAAAACAGAACAAAGGAAACACATGACGTAAACAGAAGGACATGGAACGAACACATGGGACATCGACAACTACATGAACACATCACAGACACACCAGACAATATGACTCGTGTTGTAATTAATTAAGGATAGTTTTTGATTATTACAAAGCCTTAATTCACCATTTGTTTATAATAAAAAACATTTAGTTTAAATGTTAATACATCATTATGTACCTACTGTTATTGTAACATATTACCAACATGAACAAATACTATAATTGTTTTTAGACTTGTGTACTTGTTTTAGATCATACTGTAGAAAAGTACTTGAATTAATCTAGTAGTTCTGTAGTTGCTAGTGTAACACAACAGCTATATAGTAATATAGACACTTTTTCCAATACTGTAGTTTTGTACAAATATGGTATATTCCTGATCAATAATAAGAGTTATATATAGATCAGTGGGTATATTAAACTACATCACAGTTTACTGTAATAATAACTAAAGTATCCTACAGTACAGCAATACTACAGTATGCTGTTGCATTCTTTTACAAACTGTTGTGAATACTATAATATGTACAGTATAATACACTTTTCTATAGTATGGTACTATAAACTACTATAGTATTTTTTTCACATGGGTACTTTTATTTTGTGTTGTAAAAAAGAAAGGAAGTAATACATTTCTTGAATATAAGTTGAGTAAATGAGGACAGTGTTGATTTTCAGTGGACTGTCTACTATAAAAAGTTTCATGAATGGTTTTGTTTTTATCTCTGTAGATCTTGTGAAAAGTTTGCCCTATCATGCCAGTTCCTGCTCTCTGAATAGTTCAGAGAACCCATACGCCACTATCAAAGACCCTCCTCTGCTGTTGACCAAGAGCACTGAGTGTGGTTATGTGGAAATGAAGTCTCCTGCTCACAGAGATTCGCCATATGCTGAGATACATTCCTCCAGCCCTGCCAACAAAAATGTCTATGAAGTTGGTAAGCTGCCAAGATAGCTGAAATTGAAATGGTTTAAACTGCTATAATTTTCTCATAACTATTTAAAAGTTGTAGTTCTACAATTATTAGACCCCCTGAATTTTTAGCCCCTCTGTTTATTTTTCCGCCATTTTCTGTTTAACGGAGAGAATATTTTTTCAACAGATTTCTAAACATAATAGTTGTAATAACTCATTTCTATTAACTGAATTATTTTATCTCTGCCATGATGACAGTAAATAATATTTTACTAGATATTTTTCAAAACACTTCTGTACAGCTTAAAGTGACATGTAAAAGCTTAACTAGGTAATTAGGATAACTAGGCAGGTTAGGGTAATTAGCCAAGTTATTGGATAACGATGGTTTGTTCTGTAGAAAAAAAAATTTAGCTTAAAGTGGCTAATAATTTTGACCTTAAATGTTTATTAGAAATTAAAAACTTTTATTCTAGCCGAAATTAAACAAAAAAATATTATCAGACATACTGTGAAAATTTCCTTGCTCTCTTAAACATCATTTGGAAAATATTTAAAAAAGGAAAAAAATTCAAAAGGGGGCCTAATAATTCTGACTTCAACTGTATATTTGTATATATATATATACATTGTATGAGTTCAAATTATTTTTATGCCACAGATCATTAGAATGTTGAGTAAAGATAATGTTCCATATAGATATTTTGTAAATTTCCTACTGTAAATACATATATCAAACCTCAATTATTGTTAAGTAATAAATATGGCTAAGAATGTAGTTTGAAAAACTTTTTTCAGTATTTAGTTAGTTTTTTAACTCTTAGATTCCATATTTTCAAATAGTTGTATTTTGACCAAATATTGTCCTATCTTCGCACAGTACACATCAGTGAAAGCTTATTTATTCAGCTGTCAGATAATGTACAAATCTCAATTTCCAAAAAATTACTCTTATGATACTTGTTACACTTATGGCTTTGTGGTCTATGGTCACATTTGTACTTATGATGCTGCTGTATAGACTAATAGCATTTTCTTAATGGGATTATGATAACTCTAAATGAACAGTAATAGGGCACAGGTGTGGTGTGTGCTTACAAATCTGAAGGCATCACATCATATTTTTTGGCCATCAGGGAACTAGTTAGTTATCATGACTAAGTGCTTTTGCTTATTGAGCTGTGTTAAGTGAAGCCTGTTCATCTTGAGAGCAGCTGTTGTGTTTATGTCATGTTGGCTTGGGAATGTTCATGTACATAATAATCATGGCTGTTGCAGCTGTCTTTTCTATCAACCCGCACTTTGGTCCATTTGCCATAGGCTTTATATTAAAGTCACCATGCAATCAAAATTGATTACATTTTTTAAATGCAATATATATATTTTAATATTAATTATTTATTGATGCACATAATTTTTTGTGCTCTTAGAGCATTTAATCAAACAAAATCCCTCTTCGTTGACATTTCTTTCTCCGATTCAAACCACAACCCTATAACAGACAATTCATTTCCTTTAACTTTAGCAAGGGATAGTTCACCCAAAAATGAAAAAATTCTCAGTTTTCTCACCCTCGAGTGCTTCTAAATCTTTATGCATTTCTGTCTTCAGTTAAAAACAAAATAAGATATTTTAAAGAAAGATGAAATACTGCAACCATTGACTTTAATGATAGGAAAAACTAATTCTATAGAAGTTAATGAATATGAATATGAAGTTGATATAATGAATATTAAAAAATTCTAAATATCTTGTTTTTTGTGTTTAGCAGAAGAAAGAATCTCGTAAAGGTTTGAAACGAGTAAAAGATGAGTAAATGATGGCAGATTTTAAATTTTTGACATCAGTTACCATTTTATTTATTTTTTATTAATCACCGGGGCGGAACAGTGGCTCAATGGTTAGTACTATTGCCTCACAGCAAGAAGGTCACTGATTCGAGTGCGACCGGGTCAGTTGGCATTTCTGTGTGGAGTTTGCATGTTCTTCCCATGTTCGTGTTCATGTTCTTTCCATGTTCTTGTGGGTTTCCTCCGGGTGCTCTGGTTTCCCCCACAATCCAAAAACATGCGGAATAAGTAAATTGAATGAACTAAACTGGCCATAGTGTATGAGTGTGTGTGTGAATGAGAGAGTGTTTGGGTGTTTCCCAGTACTGGGCTATGGCTGGAAGGGCATCCGCTGTGTAAAACATATGCCGGAATAGTTGGTGGTTCATTCCACTCTGGCAACCCCTGATGAATAAGGAACTGTACAGGCTCATACAGGGCTCTAGTTGGCAGCTGCAGAATTTAAGGGCTCTCTGTTGTTTGTTTCAAAATAACAATGAAAGCATAAACTAATATTGTTTTTATTTTTTAGAAAATAAATATAAAGTAAAATATATCTTTGCCTTGCTTGGAGAGCATAACAAATTGTCTTACCTGCTTTTGATCCGTAGTTACAGAATGAGCCAGAGATGCCAGGGCTCAGAATTTTTGAAAGCCTCTTCTAGGTGAATATGAAGAGTTTTGTAATATGTTGTAGAATTTTACTTAAGATCACTGCTGCTCAAAAGATATTCTAACACAAAGCTGCAAAAGTACAGACTAGAACGCACATGTATTAACTTTCTGGGAAAGCTTTGATTACTTACTAACTGGCTAACTGAGATGTAAATCAGGCATATTATAAAAAGTACATCACAATTAGTTTATTTTAGAATTTATTATATTTATTATTAACTTTTTACTGTATGAACTGGGTGAACTATCTCTTTAAAAATTCATGCAGATAATAAACTTTTATATTATGATTAAACTCTATATTAAACTATAATTCCAACATTACATATCCTGCGATGTGACTATTGCAGATGCACACGTTGCGATATCAATGCTGAAACGATATATTGTGCAGCCCTAACTTGAACAGGTTAGTTGTCTTTACTTATTTTCTATCCTTGGCCAAAAACTTGCTCTCACATTGTTAGTGCTGTGTAAGCATTATCAAAATCAATTTTACATAGATATAAAAACAAATTTAAACAAAATAGATTGTTGCATGTTCTATGATATGCTGTAATAAATTTGAACGTCATTGTTTTTCTTATTATTTACCATGTATATGTAGACATTACATGAAACATTACGTCATGAATATGTACTTGAAAGTTCTGGAAAGTCTTGGAAAACTCATGGAATTTTAGTATTATAAAATATATAAAGACCAATATCTTAATTAAAGTTAAAGTTAAATCAGTTGACAGAGAGTTTACTTAAGACAGAGTTCGCCACATTTCCGTAGGCCATAGAAAATGAGTGAGGCTCCAGCCTTTTCTAAAGTAGGATACAGAAATAATCATACAGTAAGATGGATAATTCACATTTGTTCCCTATGCAAATAAAGACATTATCTTTGACACAGAAATGCATCTCCTGGAAACTCATAGCCTCTCTCTACAATTAAAAGTCCTTGCAAACACAGATAAAACACAGCTACAACTCATCACTGGTTTGAGTCCCGGTTGGACTAGTTGGCATTTCTGTGTGGAGTTTGCATGTTCTCCCCCTGTTTGCCTGGGTTTCCGCCGGGTGTCCCCCACAGTCCAAAGACATGCTCTATGTGAATTGAATAAACTAAATTGTCTGTAGTGTATGAGTGTGTGTATGTGTGAATGAATGTATATAGGTGTTTCCCAATTCTGGGTTGCAGCTGGAAGGGCATCCGTTGCGTAAAACATATGCTGAATAGTTGCCGGTTCATTCCGCTGTGGTGACCTCTGAAACAGAGATTAAGGCAATGGAAAAAGAATGAATGAATGATTAGGAACAATTATTGGTGCATTCCTGCATTGCAAAAAGCAATGAGTTGACTTTACTTTTAAAAAAGTAAGTAAAACCTATATTTTTAAAGTGATTAGTTACTTTACATAAGAACACTGAGTAAACCCATTGCCTTAAAATGATTAAGTATGACTGCATGACAGTATAAAATCACAGTATGACATGGGTCAGAGACTCAGTGACTTCTTACATATCCAGTCTTGAGGAAGCTACATTAAATTTGGGACTTGATAAGCCACAAGCTACTCTTTATGAAAAGTATAAGCTATTGTCAACCTACACTACATAAAAAATAGCTACTGTAGCTACACTATAAGTCACTTCCTAAAAGTAGCTAGATACATTTTTCCACAAAGGCTTATTCTGGCACATTTTTTATGCAGCAGATGCCTATCCAGCCACAACCCAGCACTAAGAGTAAACTAACTTGTGAACCCCACTGTTCTGGGAAACACCTATACACTCTCTCATTCACACACACACACTCATGAGTGATGCAACAGTCTTATCCACTGAGCCACAGTGAATAAACTCTAATTTTAAGTTAAATTTTTGGTACTTAAAACAATATAATAATTTCTAATGTCAAAGCCTAATGTTTTATTTCAGTTCGGTTGAAGAGCAGTTCAAATTTCTCCGATTGTCAAAAGCCAAAGTACAAAACTGCAAAAAAAACGTAGCATTGCAAAAGAAAATAACATGAAATGCACGGTAGCATTTTCTCAGCAAAAAAGTGACCTATGGCTTCATTTTGATAACAGATTTTTTGGAATGTTCTTACCTCAGGTTAACTCCCAACTGTTAAATACTTTTTGGGTTTAAATGAACTTTTGTTACTTGAAAAATCTTATTTACAAATACAAATTTAATAAAAAATGTAATTTATTATTTACAAATACAAATTTCATTTAAAAAAGTTTTTTTTTTGTGTACAAGTAAGATGTGTGATTTAGCAATAGATGGTTGTAATAAGGACGGCATGGTGGCTCAGTGGTTAGCACTGTCGCCTCACAGCAAGACGTTCGCTGGTTCAAGTCCTGGCTGGGCCAGTTGGCATTTCTGTGTGAAGTTTGCATGTTGCATTCCCCCACAGTCCAAAGACATGCAGTAGATATGTGAATTGAATAAACTAAATTGTCCGAAGTGTATAAGTGTGTATGGGTGTTTCCCAGTACTAAATTGTGGCTGGAAAGGCATCCACTGCGTAAAACATATGCTGGAATAGTTGGCGGTTCATTCCGCTGTGGCGACCTCTGAAATAGAGACTAAGCAGAAGGAGGAACCCACACGGAAAGAACCTATATAAACATATATGTTTTAATATAGGTTTTGATAGAGGTTTTTAATATATGTGACAAATATAAAATTGGCCGTTTTCCTATATTATATGTACATAAATGCACATACTGTATATGTGTACATATATATGTACCTATATAGGTACATATATGCATGTATGTACTGTATGTGTGCATATAATTATTAAAATCCATAGCATATGCTGGGCAACATAAATAAAATTATTTTTTATTTACTTAAGAACAATCCAACAGTACAAGAAAAAAATATAGTACAAGAACTAAAATAATGCAAAAAAACAACAATAAAGGAAAGAATACAAAATTGACAATACAAAAAAAAATGACAAACCATTTTGTTATACATTTCCTTCTTTTCCACCATCTTCATACAAGAAAGAATTGACCATGATTCAGGAAAATGTGTAGACATCATTGCTTTCCATCTCTTCTCACTTATTTGCCATAGTTAAATTCCATAACATGCCAATTACATGTGATACCAATTTCAAGTGTTCGCACATACATACGTTTTTTGCATTTTTTTGTTAGTTCTTATTGCCTTGATAATAGAAATATGAGCTAGGCAAGGCATCATGTATGACAGTTGCCAAAGTGAGATATGAGCTATATAGGAGACATATCATGTATGTACATATAGGGCTTATATGTGGATATGAAGAAGCAATACAGGAGACCTATATGGCCTGTATATGCACATATATGCACCTCAATTTTGCCTATATGTGGCATATATACACATATATACATATAGGTTTCATATATGCGCATACATCCTCATACAGTATAGGTTCTTTTCATGTGGAAAATGCTAATACGCTATTGTTGTATGCGATCTGGTAAGATGACTCTGTGTTCTCTTGCTGCATTATATTTTGCTTAATTGATCTATAGGTTTGCTGAATAAAATGTAGTCAAGCTACTTGCTCGAAACAATAGCTAGTTACTGGAAAAACTACATTGTATCATAAGTAGCTGAGCTACTTGTAGCTAGTACAAGAAAAGAGGATCCATCCCTTCAACAATAAATTCAAAAAGCAAGCTTAAACTCATGAATTTAAAATAAGATTGGGTAGGAACAAAATTGCTGCCCTTAGTCACTTCTCTGATATCAACTACAGACATAATATCATTAAGAGATAATACCATTAAAACTAGCATAATGCCATTGAGAGATAATACCATTAAAACTAGCAGAGAAGTGATTGTATGTCAATTCCTACAATGGGATTTTCCTGTTGAACAGGAATTGTTGAGGTAATATTGTCATGAAAATGTTTGGTATTTCAAGAATTTTGAAGTATAATCATAAAACCTTATATATCATGCACATGAGCCTTTTATTGTTATTAAATATTATGACATTTTTTTGTATTCTTTCCCTTTCTAGAGCCAACCATCAGTTCTGTCCAGGCACTTACAAACAACAACTGCAACGGGCCATTTTGTCAAGATCCATATGACTTACCAAAGAATAGTCACATTCCATGTCATTATGACCTACTGCCTACAAGAGACAGCAGCCCATCACCCACAGAGGACAGCAAATAAACGCTCGCAAACTTCATTAATGGACCATATGCCTGAGTACTCCACAGCACTCCTTTATTACTGCAATTATTGCTGTCTGTAATGTCATTTAACATTATAAAAGTTCTTAATTACTTCTGGCTTACATATTCAAAATGCCATAGTCTTACCCAGTATTCTGTGAGGAACAAGAGAACGATTGTTTTAGTGGAGGACGCTAATAATTGTAATTCATTCAAGCATATCATTCCATTCTTTTATAATAACATATCACACAAATCCCAGACAATCCTCTGTGTTTCTGATAAACTATGTCAGATGAGATTTCTGTTGTTTTTTCTTCCTTATAATATTTTGAATATTAGTACTGTTTATTGCAATCAGATTGTCCGAAAGCATTTCAAGTTTACCAAAGGTTGACATGCCCTTATAAAGCATCATTAGTGTTGTATTTATATTGACAGTCACCCGTTAAATATAGTTTACAGTCACATATGTCAACATTAACATCTTTTTTACGTTGAAACGAAGGGCAAATACTTTATAGTGTGTAGTACTTTCTAGTTTTTAGTAAGCTAAAGCTAAAGCTGGACTTTTGCGAAGAAAAACATCTTTAAGATGACGAGATGGGTCAGTTTGATATAAATAAACCTCTGGAGTATTTAGGACATACATTCATACGTCTTAAAGCACTCTGAGCCTGAACATTAATTGTATAAAACTGTACATAGTACCAATTCTTTTATGAATTGCATTCATTTTCTTTCAAATTTAACATGCTCATGAATTCCTTTGTAACTTGACCAGTATTGTTTAAAGCAGGACATACAGCCAAGAGTCATCCCGTCCAACTAATTGGACCTATATTATGTTTTCCATAGATTTTTTGTTATTATTATTATTATTTTACTCTAAATATTCCACACAATGGGGCAGCACGTGGTTAACACAATCATCACAGCATAAAGGTCGCTGTTTCGAGCCCTGGCTGGGTCAGTTGCCGTTTCTGTATGGAGTTTGCATGTTCTCCCTGTGTTTGCGTGGGTTTCCTCTGGGTGCTCTGGTTTCCCCCACAAGTCCAAAGACATGCGGTATAGGTGAATTGGTTAGCTAAATTGTCCGTAGTGTATGAGTGTGTATGGATGTTTCCCAGTGATGGGTTGCAGCTGGAAGGGCGTCCGCTGCGTAAAACATATGCTGGATAAGTTGGCGGTTCATTCCGCTGTGGCGACCCCAGATTAATAAAGGGAATAAGCCAAAAAGAAAATGAATGAATTCCACACAATGAAATTATTAATAATACTGATCCAAAAGCAGCCAAGTGTGTATGAGTGTTTTATGTATATATCTTAAAACTGTATCTTTGTTTTGCTTTTCTTATGATTTTTTTTAATAAATGTAAAAAAAAACTAAAAAGTTGTGCAACGTGTCATCTCTTTAAAAAAAAGGATGGAAAATACATTTCCTCTCTGTCAATCTTTTACCCCAAGAACTTTTAATGCTGTAATTCATACAAATATTTAGATAAAGAAAATCAATAAATTAAGGTTCTAATGCAGGGGTGTCCTGGAGGTCCTGGAGGGCCGGTGTCCTGCATAGTTTAGCTCCAACTTTCTCCAACACACCTGCCTGGAAGTCTAGTATACCTAGAATAAGCTTGATTAGCTGGCTCAGGTGTGGTTCAGGAACTAAAATATGCAGGACACTGGCCCTCCAGGACCGAGTTTGAACACCACTGTTCTAATGCATCAAATAAGGTAAAAAAAAAAAAAAAAAAAAACTTTCATTATAGACCTTGTTAGCCAAAGAATATTTCAGTTAAAAGTTAAATATTTTCCCCCCTTGAGTTAACTATATTAAAATCTTAACTACCTTTAAGAATGGAATTTATTTTAAATTTATAAGTATTGGATGGTAAAATTTCTTTATAGAACCATACCCCCCAAGAATTTAGGATATTATTTTGGTATGCCATTAGTTTCCTATTTATAGAGAGTTCAATAAACAAGAAGAGCTTTTCCACCATGACCATCTGAAAAGTAAACAAGAAACTCATATAGGTTTGGACTTGAGATTGAGTAATGCTAAGTAAATGTCCCGTTTTGGGTGAACTATCCCTTTAAGAACAATGTAGCAAATATATTCGTTCATTTCTGTAATAATACAATGAAACAGAATATTGCTTGTGTGCAAGGTAAAACGTCAAGACATAGACGTTACACGCTATGTCTTTTCTCTAGAGTGAGAAGAACAGTTTGGGAAAAAATTCAACCAAAATGAATGATTCAAGAGAGCCGATTCGCTAAAACGAGTCACTCTTTGTGACTTCCAATGTTATCATTTTGTTTTGCTTTTTTTTTGTTAAACCGTTTTGTGTGGTGTTTCTACAACTTCTAAATAACTTCAAAATTATTTGCTGCTAAATTATAAAAACTCTAAACTGTTTTGTTGAATCTCACGTCTCAGCTTCAGACGTGGCACTGCGTGACGTCATCAGAGCGCCGCCGTGTTCACTGTATTTCGCACTTCAGCTGCTCCCGTTTCAACATTGTACTCAGTTTTGATCGCATCAGGTAACTATGATTTGTCAGTAGAAGATTAAATTGTGTTGTCTGCTTGACATGTTGTTGCTAAAAGCGAGATTAACAAAGACATTAGATATCTGTGCTGATCACTACCGAATCTTCAACACATTACATCTTGAATGAGAAACCAGTGAATTAATGATCGTAAATAATAGAAGTGAAATGTGACGTGGAGTAATTTGCGCTCCGTATGTGAGCCACTGAATATGTCTATACAGTAATCGATATCTTATGAATCAGTGAGTGATCAGCTGGGAGTGAGTTTATCATCTCGTTTCAACGCATTCTCATGAGTATTAACGTTACTTCCATAATACAGTTAGGTCCATTACCAACATTAATAATTGATGATTTATATTTTAAGAGGATTTATACACATTAATACTAACGTTATGAATACTACAACGTTTTTAGTCCCTTCAATAATTTAATTAGTAGTCATATTCAAATTATGAATTTGAACGTTTCATCGACAATCTTAACAAATTAATTTAAATACTTTTTGGAGCAAATGTCTTTATATTTGTAATGAACGTACAGTTCCGGATGTCCTTATTTGATAGTAGGAAACCGCTGATGGCAGGAATGAGTCTCTGTGCAGTGTTTGACTACTGGTTACCACAACTTAACTAGTTAGTACATATCTCAGAGAAAGGTTTCATGTGGCTTTTATTGTCAAGTTAAGATAACTTTACTTGAGAATCAAAGTAACATAATGTATATTGTTTTCTGGAAAATGTGTCAAAATTAACTGATTCATTATAACAATAACAATATGTGCCATGAAGCGCCACCTTATCGTGGTGGAGGGGTTTGAGTGCCTGAGTGATTCTAAGAGCTATGTTGTTGGGGACTTATCCCCCTGGTAGGGTCTCCCAAGGCAAAAAGGTCTTAGGTGACAGGTCAGACTAAGTGTGGTTAAAAACCCCTTATGAGTGCAAAAACATTAAGGACCGTGATGTCGCCCGGTATGGCGCAGCCAGGGCCTCACCCTGGAGCCAGGCCTGGGGTTGGGGCTTGTATGCGAGCGCCTGTTTTTTTCCCACGGAACCCGGCCGGGCTTAGCCCGGAGGAGTTACGTGGGACCATCCTCTCGCAGGCCCACCACCTGCAGTGGGAACCGTAAGGGGCCGGTGCATTGTGGAACGGGTGGTGGTCGAAGGTTAGGACCACGACAACCCGATTGTCAGGCACAGAAACTGGCTTTTGGGACATGGAATGTCACCTCACTGGGAGGGAAGAAGCCCGAGCTTGTGCGGGAGGTGGAACGGTACCCCTGGTGGAGGAGTTCAAGTATCTTGGGATTTTGTTCAAGAGTGAGGGAAGGATGGAAGGTGAGATTGACAGGCGGATTGGTGCAGCAGCAGCAGTAATGCGGTCGATGTACCGGTCCATTGTGGTAAAGTAGGAGCTAAGCCGAAAGGCAAAGCTTTCGATTTACTGGTCAATCTACGTTCCTACTCTCACCTATGGTCATAAACTTTGGGTCATGTCTGAAAGGACAAGATCTCGGATACAAGCGGCCGAAATGAGTTTCCTTTGCAGGGTGGCAGGGTGCACCCTTATGGATAGAGTGAGCAGCTCCAACACCCGGGAGGAGCTTGGAGTAGAGCTCGGGCATCTGTTTCAGATGCCTCCTGGACGCCTACCTAGGGAGGTGTTCCAGGCATGTCCCACCGGAAGGAGGCCTCGGGGAAGACCCAGGACACGCTGGAGGGACTATGTCTCTCTAGGGAGAGGGAAGTCTGGGGTTCTCTCCTAAGTCTGCTGCCCCCGCGATCCGGCCCCGGAAAAGCAGTAGAAAATGAATGAATATGTGCCAGTGTTTTGAATTGAAAATAAATTTATAATTTATTTTCAATACCCTGTTTCTAGATGTATTTACTTTAATCGTGCACATTTTGTGCATACTTTATTTGGAAAACGTCTTCACAAGTAAATTTATTTTAATTTAGAAATGTTTAGATGTTATGTATATTGGGTAAATAGATAGAAATACTAAGAAACGATATCCTTTAGATTATTTAGTTTAATCAAATGATGACTTGTATGTTCATTATGCTGTATTTTTACTTGTCACTTTTATTAACACCATATTAAGTTTAAGAATAGATTGCAACACTCTTATAGCATCTCATTTGAACTGTGCAGTTTCTTGAGGTTTAACATCTTCATTACCTGCAGAACAGAGTGAAGATGATGGAAGAGAGTGGTATAGAGAGCACACCACCGGCTACCCCTCCACCTCCATCTACAGTGGTTTCCAGTCCTCCACCACTCACCAGCGGTAATGCCCAATGCGACATGCTGTTTACTGTGTACTTACTGTCAGTGAAGGCAGTGGTTCATCTGTGATTATGCACACAAACTCATCTAATGGAGCCTTTTAATGTATAATGTTTATACATGGACACCATGACATGGTTGCACAAATGTAGTTTGATTCAAAAGTGTGAGTCATACTCAATTATCAATGTAAGCAGACATCTAGAAAAATTGTAACCTAGTTAACAGAGATGTACACTTCTTAAGAAGCCATAAAATATATTTTGGTCAGAGTTTTATTTTTTTAACAATTTTCAGTTTAAACATTGTCAAACAGGTTAAGACAAAGGTTTACATTTTTTAAATGAATACAAATACTAAAATATTACAAAATAACACAAAAATGCAATAATTGTAACACATAAGATGAAGTTTCAGTCAGCATGGAATGGGTATATACCTGAAATAATTTGATTAAAAGGGAAACCAACACAATCAGATTCAAAAATAACTTGATTTTTTTTTATGTATTTGTTTACATCTCACAAACGTGTGTATGTTTATGTGCATCTTACACTTCCAAACCTCTCGGTGGAGGAGACTTGAATATTTACTAAAAAGTTGTTTAGTGCATCTTTTCTTTAAATCCATTATAATTGCTAAAATTATACTCCTGCTGCAGTGACATTATCAATCTAAATGAGATGATGGGGTAAGGTTAAATTGGAATATGTGAAAATGTTTGCAATAGTTAGGGATTTATTATAATGTTTTAAGATAAGCAGATCTTCATTCATTTTCTTTTTGGCTTAGTCCCTTTATTAATCAGCGGAATGAAGTGCCAACTTATCCAGCATATGTTTTACGCAGCAGATGTCCTTCCAGCTGCAACCCATCACTGGGAAACACCCATACACTGTCATTCACACACACATACACCAAGGACAATTTAGCTTATACAATTCACCTATAGCGCATGTCTTTGGACTGTGGGGAAAACCGGAGCACCCGAAGGAAACCCACGCCAACACAGGGAGAACATGCAAACTCCACACAGAAATGCCAACGGACCCAGCCGGGACTCGAACCAGCAACCTTCTTGCTGTGAAGCAATCGTGCTACCCACTGTGCCACCGTGACACCCTCCTAAGCAGAACTTATTGGAAGTTAAATTGTATTATTACCCTTATGGGAATTAAAATTCTAGAAATAAACTGTCTTGGATATGTGAAACCCGCCAAAAAACCTCCTTTGCATCCAAAACCAACAATTTGTTCATATTTTAATAACAAATGGTAAAGAGAATGAGATCTGCGTACAAAAAAAAAACCCAAAAACAAGCTTCATGAAATTAGCCCTATTGTTGGTGAAAGAAACCATACATTTTCCAACAGGTGGGACCAGATTGTTTTTACCCGTTGTAGAATCTGTCACTTCAGGATGACACACACATTTTAATGCATGCAGAAGATCCTCTCATAGGGCTGGGCGATTTGGCCTAAAATCCAAATCTCGATTAATTGAACATTTTAACTCGATTATGATTAATGAACGATTATTTTATTTATTTATTACATATTTTTGCTATCATAGTTCACGGACAAGTTTTGTATGCCATCTAAAGGCATCTCTGATGCAGCTTCCAATCATCGTCAATGTAGTGCAAAGCCAGGCTCAAGAATGAGTCGATCGTCCTACTTGGCCAGAGATCAGATGTGGCTGCAAAGTTAACAGGGCTGGGTCACGTGGCACATAGGGAATGTATTTGGAAAAAATCGTCCTGGAAAAATAAGATCGATTATAAGTTCTGAATGTCGATTTCGATTACTTTTTGTTTTTTGGAAAACTTAGTGAAAACTTTAGATTTGTCAAGAAGATACAACCCAAGAATACATAGTTTTATTATTTTTTTGCAACATATCCATGTGCCATCTACCAAGACTAAGATGCAATATTAGGCTATTAACTGTTTTAATATATAGCACAAGTGTCTTATTATTCCCATAGTGTCACACTGCTTTTTGTCACATATCAGTGTCTCATGCATGCATTTCAACCTCACTTTTCTTGTTTTTAGGTGCCACTCGTCCTCAAACTGTCCCTAGTCCTTCTGGCATCTCTGCTTTTGCCCCAGGAGATTTTTCCAGTCCTGTTCCTTCAGTGGCTTTGACTTCCACGCTGCCACCCATGCAGTCTTCTGTTCCTCCTCTCTCTCTCAGCTCAATATCATCTCCGCTGGGTCTGAGTGGTCCATATGGCATCCCTAGTGCTTCATTTGCCTCTCCAGCCGCCGGTCCTCCACTCAGCACCGCTTCCCCTCTGGGCCCGGTTCTCTCTGCCCCTCCAATGGGCCCTCCCACCACTGGCTTCTCTGTAAGTGGAGGATATGACATCACCCGTGGCCATGCAGGGCGCACACCTCAGACACCATTGATGCCCAGTTTCTCCACTGCCTCACCTATGCCAGGTAACACTTAACGTTTTAAGCCTGCTCGCTTAGTGTTAGTTCACCCAAAAATGAAATTTATGTTTTTGATTACTCGCACTCAGGCTTTTTCAAACCTTCAAACCTTTTTCAAAGATCATTTATATTCAAAACACAAATTAACCCATTTGTGCCCAAATTTTTAAAAATGGTTTCATGCATGTAGCCTTGTTAATAGTGTCCTGCATTAGCATGTTTTGCATTTATTTTCTCCAGGTTTTTGATTTTTTTTTAAAGAAAATTGTATTTGAATATGCTGCAAACTGTAGTTGCCGGTGGGCAAATATGTTGCAAGAACCCTTCAATGTAAAATTTGACTAGCAGGAGAACATTTAGCATTCTAACTCAAAACAACTGCTTTCAACATGTCAATTCATATTCATAAACACATTTGTTATGATTACAATTAGACAACCATTTGATATGAACTCCCCGAAAATTATCTATCACAAAGAACTAATCCATCCATAGTTTCCCCAACAGACTACTGTGTGTCAAAAAGATATATGAAAAAGCTTAAATATATAAACAGTAAATTTCAGTAAATCTCACTAAAGACTTTTGTAGACATCTGACAGAAATAGTCAGACAGCTTAGTAATAAGTAAAGCTGCTGATTCTGTTTGTGCAGTTGTTTGATTACCCTGATGAGCTGAGACTTTGAGAGATTTATTGAGTTTTCAGTTAAGTTCCTAAGGCCATGTCCACACAAACACAGGTATTTTTGTAAACAAAAACGTTTTTTCTCAATTTTCTGAAAAACATAGACCCTGGCGCTTTTGAAAATCATCACCCTGACAAGAGTTTTCAAAAAATTGGTTTTCAGTGACCGGATAACTGTGTTTTTGTGCAAAAAAACCCTGCAATTTATACAATACCAATGTTTGTGTGTACAGCGGGGCCTAAGGTTGTGATTGAATTTGGTTTAGTTGTGTGTTTTTCTTCAGTGATTCTGCTTTTTAACAGCAGGAGTTCATTATTTTCTGTTCACTCAGCACTCCAATGTTATTTTAACTCTTTGTAGGAGTGGGACCAGTGGAAGACGTTAATTTTACTCAGGGAATTTTGCTGTGTATCAAATTGTGTATCAAAAAAAGTCTACTTTTAAGGAAAGATTTTAGTTAGATGCAGGGCTTGACATTAACACCCGCCAAATGCGGGTAGATTTCAGCTGTGGCGGGTTAGACAGACACTCTCACTAGCCACTTTTTAAATTGTAGTTTTCTTAAAAGCAGTGTTCGACAATAAGGATGGCCCAATATTTGTGCAAATGTGATCTTAGAATCGAGAAGCAGCACAATGAAAATAATTGTGTTCACACAAGCAAAAGAAAGCAGGTGAATACCGAATGAGAGGATGATCACTCGCTAACAGCTGATGCGATGCACAAACTGTTTAAGTTTTTAAGTTTAAGCATGCTCCTATTTCCTTTCATGAAGCACCCATGCCTAGAAACGCAACTGATGTGATCGGTTCTCTTTCAAATAGACTAGACAAAAAGTTATGCTCATGCACCCACAGTCTTGCTGCTTTCAAGAGCTCCAGATTTGTCTTTTTTTTTAAGCAGTACCAATTGCTTTCGTTTAAATTCTTTGAACAGATTATTAACAGGCCTAACATTAACCATGTGTGCGTGATCGTCCTTTCATTATTCATTCATTCATTTTCTTGTCGGCTTAGTCCCTTTATTAATCCGGGGTCGCCACAGCGGAATGAACCGCCAACTTATCCAGCACGATTTTACGCAGCGGATGCCCTTCCAGCCGCAACCCATCTCTGGGATAATCCACACACTCATTCACACTCATACACTACGGACAATTTAGCCTACCCAATTCAATTGTACCGCATGTCTTTGGACTGTGGGGGAAACCGGAGCACCCGGAGGAAACCCACGCGAATGCAGGGAGAACATGCAAACTCCACACAGAAATGCCAACTGACCCAGCCGAGGCTCGAACCAGCGACCTTCTTGCTGTGAGACGAGAGCGCTACCCACTGCACCCCCACGTCGCCCCATCATAGGGATTAAATATCATAATATAAGTGCTGATGAGAAAATGTTTTTACAGGGATTGTTACTAATCCCATGATGCAGCAGCCAGTGTCTGGAGGGTTAGATGTCAGCTCACCCATTACATTTCCTGAGGATGTTGAAGATCCCAGAGTCACTCCGGACAGCAACGCACCTGGTGGATTATGGGGCTTCATCAAGGTAACTGGACACATGTATACTTAAGGCTAGGTATACGTGAGTTTAACATGTCCTGATACAGATGTATTTTAATCTCAGGGTGTAGCTGGAAACCCAATGGTCAAGACCGTCTTGGATAAAACCAAACACTCTGTGGAGTCCATGATAACCACGTTGGACCCTGGAATGGCACCTTATATCAGTGAGTACTGATATGTGGGCTTTTAGATTTATATTGTTGATAAAAAGAGGATTTTATTTTATTTCCGAATATGGTTAAATGACAATTTCAGTTTGATTTTAGGTGAATTTTACTTGTGTTTTTATTTGATCTTCTATACTCAAAAATTTGCTCACCGCAATATCTGCAAAAATCAAAACAAAACTTAAAACATTTCATTTCTATGGTTCTCTTGTTCTGAGTATGTTTACATTGCTATGTTGAGAAATGCTGTAGGAACAGGATGTTGAAAAAGCACTTCTTCATGTTTATATGTCATGATTGAATGGTGTGTGTGTGTGTGTGTGTGTGTAAGAATCTGGAGGAGATGTGGACATCGTTGTGACATCAGATAAGGAAGTGAAGGTGGCAGCGGTACGGGATGCATTTCAGGAGGTGTTTGGTTTGGCCATGGTGACAGGAGAAGCCGGTCAGTCCAACATCGCCCCACAGCCAGTGGGATACGCTGCAGGGGTCAAGGTGAACATGCTTCTTCTTAAAGGGAAAATTCGCCCAAAACTGTACATTTTTATTGAAAACTTTATTCTGTTAAACATGAAAAAAATGTATTTTAAAGAAAGCCGAAATCCTGTATCTTCCATAGTAGAAAAAAATGAATACTACAGAAGTCGATGGTTTCATGTTTCTAGCTTTTTTTGAAAATATCTTCTTATGTGTTCAGCAGAAGAAAGAAAGTCAAACAGGTTTGTAATAAGTAAAGGGTGACTTAATGATGACTGAATTTTCAGTTTTGGGTAGACTCTCCTCTTAATGTGTCTATCAACTTTAAATGTTTACAACTGTAGGACACACAAAATCATGCGACTAGGGCTGAGCGTTAATTTGATAACGATAATTATCACGATATATATTTTTTTGATAAAACGATAATGACAGTTCGATAAGTGTTCGATAATATTTATGTACTGAGCATAACGCTGCACAGGTTTTGCAGCCTGCACTTCTGGATGCCGCATGCAGTACAAGTTTACAGCCATACAGTGTTAGTTTCACTTGGAGGAGTAAGAAAAAAAATAAGGTAAAAAAATGTCACAGTCACAGACATTATCGACAAGAAATGTCACTAGACTTCAGTAGTCTGGGGTTACTTAGTTTTAGTGCAATCCGACACAAAACGGAGCAACGTGCACTGCAAACTGCAGACGACGCGTGCCATCAAAAGCAGGCAACACCACAAACCTTTTCATAATTTAAAACGAAGCCACCCTTATGAAGATGCTAATAAAATTACAGACACAAACAAGTGTTGGTAAACCAGCGCAACTACCCAGCAGTCTCATGTCATTGTTTTCAAAAGCCGTGCCTTATGAGAAAAAAACCCCAAAATTACAGACGAAAGATATGACAGAAAACACAATCTCAAACACATCTCAATGAACA
Organism: Danio kyathit; assembly: GCA_903798195.1. NCBI lineage: Eukaryota > Metazoa > Chordata > Actinopteri > Cypriniformes > Danionidae > Danio > Danio kyathit. The sequence goes on along the minus strand of LR812528.1, from coordinate 11,569,028 downwards.
CTTGATGCTTGCTGTAAACTACAAGCTGCATTTGTTATGACATTGATAGGAACTTTTGTTGTCAATCTTATGTTTTCTTTTTAATATTAAGATATTTTAATTGTCTCTCATCGACGGTAAAGTAGGTAACCAGCCTTTTTTAAAGGACATAATCACCGAGGAGAAATCAGATGCTCAAGACATAATTTTTAAATATTGACATATTAAAAATGCAGCAAATATATGACAGATTTTTACAACAGCAGTGGATCATTAATTAAATCCATATTTTCCACAGAGCAAAGCATCATCCACTCACAGTTGTTTAAGACGGGCACGAACAAAAAATATGTACACTTTATATATTTTCCTTTGAAAATTTATCTTTTTGTAATGAATTTCGTTATGTATAATGTGTAACTTAATTTTGATGTATATTTTGCTGGTCAGTTATCTACAACATAAACAAGAAAACGAATAACATCTGAGGTGAAGCACTTTTTAAACAAGTCCACTATAGTATATGCTGTAACGCCAAAACAATCCAAATCGTTTTCGCGATTTCAGTTTAATTCATTAACGAAGCGCGGTTTGAGCAGCATGAGCTGGACAGTCTTTACAAACTATTCGCAGCACTGATAGTATTCTTCGGTTACCTTGGAAGAATAAACTTGGTCTGAAGGATGAAAGAGTTCAGAAACTTGTTGAGTGAATGGAGAGGCTCCCCGCATGTCTCATAGGCCAATTCGTGCCAGTCTGTCAGATAAACTTGGTTAAAACACCCGCGGATATAACGAAGATCTGCACATAACAGGGTTTTTTATGCATCCCGTAATATGCGATGTCAAGAGGGTGACTGCATAAGTAAGGTAAACTGTACACACTTGATTATCTAATGCATGGACGCGTCTAAACCTTTAAATGTCCATGCTTAAACAGTCATCGATAAGGTCTATTGATTAAAGGGTTATTGACAATCAATAGATCATCAAGTAATCGTTAGCATCCCTAAATAAAATATATTAAAGGATATTTCACCCTAAATTTACCATACTCACCATTAAAAGAAGAGTTCATCCAAAACTGAACATTCGGTCACCATTAACTCACCCTTTTACTTGTTCCAAACTTTTTTTTTTTGATGTTGATCAATAATATCCAGTAACTTGTAGGTAATTACTTTGGTTGTTGAAAACTTAAACAGTAAATGGTGAATTAAGATTGCTCTTTCTTTCTTATTTTCTTATTTATATTGTCAGACAGCTAAAACATTTCACAAAATGTGTTAAATCAGCTGCACAAAGCGATTGGCATGCTGAAAAGCCTATAAATTTAATAGATATAAAGATTTGGCATTTATCGTGATAATTATCGACATCGACTGATATGAAAAAAAATTAGCGTGATAATTTTTTTTGCCATATCGCCCAGCCCTACATGCAACTAATGATTTCAAAGTACATATATTAATCTGAAGTGTGCATGTGTGTCTTAGGGAGCTCAGGAGCGCATTGACGGTCTTCGCCGTGCTGCTGTCATTCATGAGAAGCAGCCTGTGGTCTCGGTGGAAAACTTCATCGCTGAACTCTTTCCAGACAAGTAAGAAAAGTAAATTTGAGACCAAACTTGAAATGCACAAATGTAAAAACATCTCTTTAAAGAGCCCCTATTATACAGTACATTAAAAAGTGTCATATTTTGGTTTTAAGGGTCTCCAACAACATACTGATATGCATGCAAGGTCAAAAAACACCTTCATTGTCTTATAATATGTATTTATTTTTACCTAATTATCCCAGCGACTCCCATATGAATCTGATTACAAGTAACAAAACACAATTGAATACATAATTTGCAAGCTAGAGAAAACAAGGGGGCAGCCATTTACTTACACTTGTGAAATGGAGGAAGAAACTGATCCATGAGCTGTGTACTGTAAAGTTCCTGTCGAGCTCTGTCAAAGTCTGATACATCCGTAGTCTTTTCTGGTCCTTCTAGGGATGCACCGATACCAGTATCGGGTATCAGGTCGATACTTTGTTAAAATACTTGTACATGTATCGGACATGAAAGGCCGATACCACGCACCGATACCACTGAACAGTAATTCACTATGGATGTGATTTGTTGTCCTACCTGATTTCAGTGTCTTAATGTATTAATTAGCCTAATTTATTATATATTAATAGCTTAGTCCTTTTAAACAATCCATTTATAAAATACATTATTAACGAATCTATAGCCTTCTGAAGAATAAACCGAATATGAAATGTGATCCTTGCATAATGATCACAGCTAAGCACTCAAACAAGCTAGCACTCATTTTATATATAAACTATAAATAAAAAAAAATGAAATAAATATTAAGAAATGGTACATTATGAAAAAAAAAAATCTAAAGACTACAGGCTAAATAAAAGCCCATGAGTTTAAACATCACTGCGTGCGTGTCAGTTTACAGCTTCTGTAAAGATCAGACAGCCTATACGGATCACACAATCTCAATAAACACCATCTAAATGAATAAATATTTCGATAAGTATCGTTAATGGAATATTTATAACGATATGATCTTGCTTGTGGTTAAATCGATACCAGCTTTGAGCTGTCACGCGCGCTTTCTCAGCAGCAGTTGACACACACTGCGGCACTATACACACAAGACAGACAGCAGCATACACTGGCAAGAGGACAAGTGCTGAACTTCACGGGGCCCGTATATTTTATTTGGTGGGGGGGTTGTGTTTATGTTGCGGATGAAAGTACGTTGGGGGCGCGTTTGCCGCCCTCACTATTATGCCGCCCGAGGCGGCCGCCTAGGTCCCTACGCACTGGCCCTGGGTGCGCAGTATGACTATTGACCCGTACGTTTACACACTGCATACACAGGCCTACAACTCTGGTGTGTTATGAATTGCATGTTTTAAATGACAGCGAGGCATGCTACATTTAGTTTTTTCTGTAAAATATACATTATAACCCAGTACACAGTAAAATAATATTTTTGAATGGCTTGCCTATTGGCAGCGCATATAACCGTTAAGCTTAAATAGGCTAAGCATATTTTTATTCATATTAAAACAAATGAATACAAACTATTAGAATTAATATAATTATTAGGCTACACAAATTCTACATAACATTGGCTCTGATTGCGTCAGATATCCTACAGATAGATTTTTGGCTCAAAGACATTTATGCCTATTAATTTCAGTGCTGTATATTGACAGATTTCGCAAAGGCTTCAGCTATTCTGTAAACTGGTACCAGCCTCCATTTTGCGGCTTAACTTGTGCGGTGTCCCCGTATCAATGTCTGGATGACAGCGAGAGAGAGTTGAGATCAGACCTTAGTTTCGATGTGTTGCCGCACGTCACAGTTACTTTACTGCAGTTTTTAAATATTGGCTCATCCAAATGAACTTTTCATTCGATTAAAAGCCGAAATATTGCCAGACAGATGAAGCAACTTTCAGTTTTGGAAGAGAGAGGCTTCAGTGAAGACGCACACACACACACACACACACACACACACACACAGGATACACTCTTGAGACCTATTCATTATTGATTTTTTAACATTAAAAGTATAATAATTAAGTGCAAAAAAGAATAGCTGAACTTCAGAAAAAAGAGATCGCTGCGGTTGCCTCGATGGTTTCTTTGTTTTTCTGCAGTTGGCTTGTCAATGGCTCAGCATTGCGAAATCACTTTTGTTTTACTAAAACAAGATTATTTATTAATAAACATTGTGAGATGATGGTCGCGTGATTTTTAAAATGAGAGTATGCGTTTCGTATTTATGGCTATTAACCGCAACCCACTTATAAACATCTAGTACTTTTTGATTACCTGACCGCGGATCAAAGGCAGGACTCGTGAATATGCAAGAATCATGCATAACAGGGTTTATGCGTCCCCAATATGGAATGACAGTGACTTTATAAGGTAATGTACACTGCACACACCTTGTGTAATGTGTGAAGTTGTGCACACATGTAAGCGCAAGGATATCATCCTTTAAATGTCCATGCTTAATCGTTAATAGATAAGGTCTGGGTTTGTAGGGTTATCAACAATGTGTATATTTTTGGCTTGGAACAGCCTCCTGTTAAAGATTTTTGTGTTCATCCTTGCTACAGGCAAAAACAAACAAAAAAAAAACAAACAAATAAACTTAATTGAAACCAAATCTATGAAGTATCGGTACTCGGTATCGGCGAGTACACAAATTAAAATACTCGTACTGGTATCGGTTTGTAAAAAAGTGGTATCGGTGCATCCCTAGATCCTTCCTATAAACGTCCGACGAAGCTCCCGTTGTAAGCGTGTAGATTGCTGAAGCACTCGTCAGAAAAATGACGGGAACAGCACAGGCTGGGCTATAATGCTGAGGTATTTTTGCAAAAATAAAGCTCAACCACTGACTCTTCACAGCCTTATTTTTAGGTAGAGAAAATAACACTAACTTTCCCTCACACTTCCAATAATATCCAGCTAAGCACAGCGTCTTCATGACTTGATTCAACTGGGATCTGTTTGTCTTCCTTTTTTTCTTTGCTACTGTGTTAGTGGGCGGGACCGCAGGTTTCTATTTTCTTGGGTTTGCGCGCTCAACAATTGGGCGGGGCTTATGTTTCGTTACCACATCACGCCGAAATGGCTAAAGACTCGTTATCGAGACGATTCATTCGAACCACCATGAGTTGACTCTTTTATAGATGAATCAATAGTTTTAAACACTGTCCACTTTCAGATTTAAGCCCTAGCTGGATATTTCACTTCACATAGAGCTGTGTTACACACTACATGGAAGGTCATTTTCAAAAACCCATAATAGGGGCTCTTTAATAATTGACACAGACTTGTTGATCAGGTATAGGCATGGGACGATCAACGGTTTCAAGTTTTGCTGCAGTTTGGAAAAGTGAAGGTTTTAAAACCACAAACATTTTCTTTTATTCCATTCCTAAGCACCAACATCCACACACATTTTAGACCTGAACAGTGCAGTGGCTGACTGTATATTCAAAGAAAAGAAAAGTATTCAAAGATTTTTTTTAAGTTTTAAAGAAATCTGTGTTGTTGTTTTTTTCAACTAATGAAGATTTATTTTAATTATATAACCTGACATGTTTACTTAAAATGAAATCTATTGTGTTCACCGGAAAAAAGAGCATATTTTAGAGTAGTAATCACAATAGAATCAGAATCAATGAAAGCAAATGAGAGCAATGAAAACAATGTTTTCCTCTGTCCATGTTTGCATGGAATTTAATCTTTATTGCTTCAGAATTTGCCAGGTCCTAAAATCGTCTGAATTTTCACATAAACTCACTCATGATGTCTGCATGAACATTTTCCCATCATCAGAATTTCCTCTGTGTATGTCTGCCTCAATGGGCAATATTTGATTCCTGCATTTGACCTTTATCGAGACACTTCTTATGCTTAACTAAATGTTAAATGTATTCGTTTTGTCTTTTATGTAACTTTTGTAATAGATACTTGTGGTGTTAAAATGAATGTCATATTTTTGCTGCTTAGACAAAAGAAGCATAGATCATCTATTGCTTAGTTTGTTACGCAATACATAATCAAGCATTCACATTGATCATCTATGCAGCATGAAAAAACTTAATGGTAAATAAAACTGAAAAAAGGGTATACAGTTGAAACCAGAAGTTTACATACACTGTATAAAAAGGCACATAACCATTTTTAAAAAAGTCAGATGTTAATGGGACTAAACTTTTTCTCTTTTAGGCAAGTTAGGATTATCACATTTGTTTCTGTTATGCTTAATAGCACAATAATGAGAGAGATATTTTTTGAGAAATTGTTATAACTTTTTTTGAAAGTCAAGTTTACATACAATAAGATTATTATGCCTCTGAAACAGCTCAGATGATGGTGTCAAGGTTTTGGAAGATTCTGATTGGCTAATTGACAACATTTCAGTTAATGTTCAGTAGGCCTGTCACGATATCTATTTTTGGTTGTACGATATATTTCACCAAAATATGTTGCGATAAACGATATTATTGTCATTTTAAGACCCTTTTATGCCACTCATTATATAATGCCAGCATGACAATATAATATCACAATGCAAGTACACTTTCAAAAACACACAATATTTTATTCTTAAGAATATTTCATTTAATTATAGTCATTTTACCAATTCAATAATTAGGCATTGGAATCAGAATGTGAAAACGCATATCCTAAATGAATAATAATTAGTGTTAACAAAAAAGCGCAAGGTGAAAAGTAATATATCTGCTACCAGATCTATTTTCAGTTGTCAGACATCCACATGAAAATATAGTATCGTAATTTATAGTAAACACTATAGTGTTTTTAACCATACTGACAACTCCAGTAGAGGTAGAGATGTTGCACAATCAGTTAAAATGTTGCTAGAATTGTTTTTATGTATGGGCGATATATATTGCATCACTAAAAATAATTGAATTGATGTCCATGTGTTGTGCGATAAGTCGATATATTGAATATTGTGACAGGCCTAATGTTCAGGAGGCACAACTTTTGAATAGTATTTAAGGAAAACCTCAAACACACTGCTTCCCTTTGTGACAACATAGGAAAATCAACAAGCCAGAATCAACAAAAAAGCCAGATTACAATTTGCAAAATTACACTGGAAAAAAGACAAATTTTGGGAGACATGTCCTGTGGTCTGATGGAACTAAGATTGAACTGTTTGCCATAATGACCAGTGTTACATTTGGAAGACAAAGGCGAAAGCTTACAAGCCTAGGAACACAATCCCAACTTTGAAGTATGGGGGTGGCAGCATCATGTTGTGGGGGTGTTTTTCTTCAGGAGGGACTGGTCCACTTCACAGCATAAATGGCATCATGAAGAAAGAACACTATGTAGAAACACTGAAGCAACATCTCAGGACATAAGCCAGGAAATTAAAACTTGGCCACAAATGAGTCTTCCAAACAGACTAAGCAGACCCTAAGCATACTGCCAAATTAGTTAAAATGTGCTTTAAGGACAACAGAGCGAATGTTTTGGAGTGGCCATCACAAAGCCCTGACTCTCAATCCTATAGAAAATTTGTAGGCAGAGTTGAAAAAGCTTGTGCGAGCAAGACAGCCTACAAATCTGACTCAGTTACAGCAATTCTGTCAGGAGGATTGGGCCAAAATTCCTTCAAACTATTGTGAGAAGCTTGTGGAAGGATGCCCAAAACATTTGACCAAAGTTATACAGTTTAAAAGCAAAGCTAAAAAAAAATACCAAGGAAATGTATGTAAACTTTTGACTGTCTAGAAATTAAAAAAATAATTCTCAAAAAAAAGATTATCTCATTATTCTGGCATTTAGCAAATGTAAATGATTTAGGTAATCCTAACAGTGCTAAAATAGCAAACGTTTAGTATGATTTACCATCAGACATTTTTTAAAAAGTGGTTAAGTTCCTTTTTTTAGAGTATGTAAACTTCTGGTTTCAACTGTATGTAGAAAGTAGGCAAAGACACTCAGATGACATCTGTGCTTCATGTTCAGGAGTATCATATCATAGTGCTTTCAAAATATAGAAAATAACCATGCATGTTTTCCACCAGGTGGTTTGATATAGGTTGTCTGATCTTGGATGATCCTGGATACGGGATTCACATTGAGACATTCACCCAGGCTACACCTGTGGCCCTGGAGCATGTACAGCAGGTAAAACATCATATCTGCTGCAACACACTCATTTCCTTAAGAATACTGTTCAGGCTGGGTTTCCCGATAATGAATCACTTTGGCTCTTTAGATTGTATGCTCAAAGTTACAAACACTCCACATGCATTTCCCCAAAGTGCACATAACATGATTGTGCAAGAACCATAGACTGTAAAAGATATGGGCGTAGTATCCATGAAGTCACCCATAGGTTTCTGAAAAAATGCAAAAGAAGCTACAAGTAGCCGTGGCCAACCTTCGCCATTTTGTTCGCGCCTCATCGCACAGACCGGGCGATACCAAACAAGGGCAAAGAGGTGGAGCTACAGACGCCTGCTAGCATTTTGCTCAGACAATCTTAATACTTAATGCTTAACACTTTATTACCTGCGACTCATTTGTGTTCTGACCACATGTGCTTGGTTGTGAACTACTGTATATCAATAAAGTGTTTAGACTTTTAAAAACACTGTTGTAACACATTGAGCCACTAAGCATTGTTCTTATGACGTTTTTCTACAGGAGGAAAACGCAAATTACTTCCAAACACTTAAAATATAGTCTGTGTTAGTAAATTCAAGGCTATTTATGAAATCCAGGCATAAAATCGTATGACGTTTCAGATGACTGTTCTATAGCCTACAGCTAATCAATCTGTCAGATTCTGGAGTGCCTTCAAGTTCTAAAGAAAAATATAAATGATAAATGATCTTAAAACAAATACATTTATAGAGATGATATAAGTATATAATTTTACTCACCTGGAAAATAGAGGCCACGTGAATGGTTTGTGAGCACAATAAAGTGCACACAGCATGCCACATCATCTGATAATTGTAAGAAATGCTTCCAAAAAGCAACTGACTGTGTAAAGCCACATAAAACAAAACAAAAAAATGATGTATATGTCAAGTTTAGCGGCTGATCAGCGGGAATCAGCTGAGCTGAAGTGACTGCGACCAGCGAGACCTAGCTGTCACTCAAGTGGCCATGCTCTTAATTATGCGGACTTAATATAACTTAATATAAACTAAATGGATGAGTAATAAAAAAAATCCAACCCCCTCACAGTTGTCATGAAGGGTAATATTAGCTATATAAACCAAAATCGAGGCTGTAAACACCTTTTTTTGACCATTTTAACAGTGGGGTCAATAGAAATTTGCTCTATTATGGAGTTAGGACTAGCGGAATTTCGATGAATTGCTGTTTCAGTTACTTCCTATTTGCTTCACGAGGGAGAGTGGGAGGTTGCCACTTGGCAAGAACTCATATATGTGCTACTTGGGAGTCACTGTCTTTTTCCAAAGTGCTGAAATATAGCCTCTAAATGAGGCGTATAATGAACGTTTAACCCAATAATCATCACCTCTTGTTGATTAAGTATTTTATATATATATATATATATATATATATATATATATATATATATATATATATATATATATATATATATATATATATATATATATATATATATATTTATATATATTTATATATATTTATTAATATATTTTTTTATTTATATATTTATATATATTTATTTATTTCCTATTTTTCACCGTCTTTCAAGCATTTTATAGAAATGTATTTATTCATTTAATTCAGGGGTCTCAAACTCTCAGCCCTGCACAGTTTAGTTTCAATGCTGCTTCAACACACTAAAGCCGCGGTCACATTGGACTTTACTCCCCATAGACTTACATTACATTACAAATGCATCAGACCGGAAACGCAGGGTCATGCGTCGAGTTTCGCAGGTTGCTGCAGTGCAAAGTTCAAGCTTGGTGAACTCTGACCTGGGAAATTGCATCACTTGACTGCGTGAGACCAATCCAGGATCAAAACATGACCTCTCTGAACAGAAATTTAAAACATGGAGCAATCGCTCACTTTTTTAATGTCTAATCATCTTGTTAAATCCCGCCCCTTTTCGCAGCGCCGTACGACAGAATTTCGCAAGCTCAAACTCTAGTGTGACTTCGGCTTTACCTGTAGGTTTCAAACAAGCCTGAAGGGCTCAATTAGTTTGATCAGGTGTGTTTAATTAGGCTTGGAACTAAACAGTGCAGAACTGAGGCCCTCAAGGAAGTGTGTTTGACACCTGTGATTTAATTGTTCAGTGATTTAATTTAGATGTGAATTTCTGTTAATGACTGTAAACGTAAGAAAGATGATTGAAAATATTGTTAAGGGCAATAGTTAAAACGTGACTTTTGCTTTTAATTTGGGCATGGTAACTACCTATATGTGCACACACACGGTTCACGCAGTCTTCGTTGCACTCATTCACATTTTCAGATTTTCTTTTGCTCTTTCTCTCTCTGACACACACACACACACACACACACACAGTTAATGCCGGTGTTACGGTTTAACTGGTGACCGTGTTAACTGGTGTCCCTTGCAGATTGGCAGATTCGTCACTTTTTCACAGCAACAAAACATGCCCATACCAAATAAAAGATTCTTATTACTTGGTGTCAGTGTCATTGTAAGCATTAATGATTTTAATATCTGTGTAGCAGAACAGTATATAACCAAGATTAATCAAAAATATATAATAATTTTTATGTCATCAACGGGATTCGAACTTGTGTAGTTAAAAGGTTCAGCACACATATCATACAACCCATCTAACTGAGCTACTCAGAACTACACATTAAATGGTCTGTTTTAATAACTTTATCAGTCAAAATATGGTTTGCTGTTGTTGTGAATTCGTGTTAACCTGTTTCCATCGACTCATGTTAACATTTACATGTTGTTTACAAGAACTCGCGTTAACATGTTTCTACGAACTCTCCTGCTGATAGAATATAGCTCTGAATGACAAAACGATGCTTCATCAGTTGGTCAAACCATGTTTTTTCATAGTTGTAGACTCATGTGTACCTGTGTCTTTGGACTCGTGTTAACTCGTGCCCCATGCTTACACATGTACATAACGATTTTACAAAAAATGAGTACAATACGATATTATTATGCAACATATTATGTCTAATATATCTAATATATATATATATATATATATATATATATATATATATATATATATATATATATATATATATATATATATATATATATATATATACACAAGTATGCAACAGAATATGACTTGAAAATAGCAATATTTAAATGTATTATCTTGATCACATCTGTACCAAGGCACAAATATGAACATGATTTGGCTAATTGCGATAAAATTACAAAAAGCTGCTGTATATTAAATAGTCCCCGGAGCTCAGTTAGATAGTTATTAAGATGGTTAAAGACGTGTCTCTTTTCTTTGCGAGTTCAAATCCCATGTGAGTTTTGCTTATCTAGCCTGACTTTTTTATTCTGTTTAAAATAAAATGGGGAAAGACTGCGATTTACAACGTAGGCTATTTAGCGGAACATCGTTGTTATAGAGCTATTCTGAGAAAATATCAGCTCGTGTGACTTTGTAGACACAGGTTAACACGAGTCAATGGGACTCTATTAAATTCTAATATACTGTTGCATAATATTATATATATATATATTAAATATATATTAGATATATTAGACATAATATGTTGCATAATAATATCGTCATTGTCTTCATTTTTTTGTAAACATGTGTGAGCATGGGTCACGAGTTAACACGAGTCCAAAGGCACAGGTACACATGAGTCTACAACTATGAAAAAACATGGTTTGACCTGCTGATGAAACATTGTTTTGTCAGTCAGAGCTATATTCTATCAGCGGGAGAGTTTGTAGAAACATGTTAACGCGAGTACATGTAAACAACATGTAAACATGAGTCGATGGAAACAGGTTAACATGAATTCACAACCACAGCAAACATATTTTGACTGATAAATTTATTAAAACAGACCGCTTCATGTGTAGTTCTGAGTAGCTCAGTTAGATGGGTTGTATGATATGTGTGCTGAACCTTTTAACTACACAAGTTCGAATCCCGTTGATGACATGAAAATTATAATAATTGTTTGGATTAATCTTGGTTATATACTGTTCTGCTACACAGATATTAAAATCAATAATGCTTACAATGACACTGACACCAAGTAATAGGAATCTTTTATTTGGTATGGGCATGTTTTGTTGCTGTGAAAAAGTAACGAATCTGCCAATCTGCAAATGTGGATAGTTTACATCTGGAAAGGGACACCAGTTAACACAGTCACCAGTTAAACCGTAACACCGGATCAATTAAAATAAATACCGGAAAGCAAAACAAAAATATCAGACATTTTCCAGAACAGCATCTGCCAGGATCCGGCTCATATTAAGCACAGCATTTAAATATTATTTTATAAATGAATAGTATATTTAAAAATATTGCACAAATTGCCCTATAATATTATAATTATAATCTATATGTTCAAATATAAGAGCGACAGTTTTATACATGTGCTCATATTTTGTCATATATCAGATTTCTATAAAGGTCTGCACTTGAATAAATGTACAGATATAATGTGCTGTTTTTTTCTCTTAACTTTGCCTTCCTACGATGCACGTAGGCTTTATTCAGAACACTCATAGATCGACCACAATTTTCAAGTGCTTCTTAAATTACAATGGTTTTGGGGAAAAGGACATAAGATTAAAATCAGTCGCGTAAGTTTTACAGTCTACTTATGCTTACAATGCTTTTGGGAAACAGCCCAGAGTGATGTTCGTTTTAGGTGTTTGAAGGCACGCTAGCTTGTTTATTTTTTTATTATTTAGAACCTGGAACATTTTTTTTTTGCATTTTTTTCACCAATGTGGATTTGGTCTGAATGAAAACAAACGTAAGAGTGGTTTGGTTTTAGTAGGAAAACTAAGTGACCAAGCTCTGTTAAAGGTAGTCAACTTGGATAACAAAGAAAAAGAAAGGTGATGCATAATTCCTGTAGCAGGTTTAGAAAGTTGGAGCTGATAGAGGGGAAGGGTTTTAGAAGAACTCTGATAGTACACCAGCCTAAAGGCATAATATGCGTAATTTCTTCATTCAAATATTGCCAAAACACTAGAACATTGTTATATATTTTTCTGACTTGTATACTGCACTATAGCAAATGTTTTGAAGAGTGCGCAAATCAAAAGAACTAAGTGATTTTTAACTAATAACACAGACCGTGTCCTGTGCCGCCATGCTAATGATGTCATACACCCTTGATTTCCTGTTTGGTTTTATAGAAAACAGGCAAACACCTGCAATTTACACATGCTTTAATATGTTGTGCATTTTATTAGACTATACAATGCAGCAGGAGCTGCACGGTGGCGCAGTGGGTAGCACGTTTGCCTCACAGCAAGAAGGTCGCTGGTTCGAGCCTCGGCTAGGTCAGTTGGCGTTTCTGTGTGGAGTTTGCATGTTCTAAAGAAATGCACTATAGGTGAATTGGGTAGGCTAAATTGTCCATAGTGTGTGTCTGAATGAGTGTGTATGGATGTTTCCCAGTGATGGGTTGCAGCTGGAAGGGCATCCGCTGCGTAAAACATATGCTGGATAAGTTGGTTCATTTTGCTGTGGCGACCCCAGATTAATAAAGGGCAAAAAACTATGCCAAAAATAAAATAAATGAATGAATTAATACAATGCAGCATTATCAGAAACCTAAAGATAGTGGGATAAAACAGCACTGCTTATTCCCAGCACAATCACAACCAGAAGTGGCATAAAAGGTCTGCTGCTTTTTTTATTATCATGAAACAAGTTCAATACGTCAACACATTTATTTACAAATACAAATCAGTGATTTTTTTTATTTTATTTTTTTTTTCCAGTTCAGTTCAGGTGCAGGACCCAGACAGTCTCGTGTCTATGTAGAGCAGAGGTTCCAAACCACAGTACTGGGAACCCACCGCCCTGCACATTTTGTTGGCTTCACATCAGTTTCAGATCATCAGTTTGTTAGCAGGGACATCTATGAACTGAACCTTCTGTGTTAAATAAGAGAGACCTTGCAGGGCAGGGCCGGGAAGTAACAAAATACATGTAACGGACAAGAATGGGTGTTGTTGAATAGTTTTAGACAACTTTGATGAAAGGTTTTGATCCACTTGACCAATGTGTTAGTAACTATTTAGTTATAATTACATTTTAAGTGGGTGATAATCAAGTTACATCACAGTTACATCATCCAAAAATACTTACCAATAAATACTAAAGTTATCACCTTGAATTTGAATATAATTTCTTCATTTAATATTTAAACAATTATGAAGGTTTTAACCAATCATCAACTGATTCTTCATTAAAATACTGTAAAACTGTGCACAGTCTGCAACCCGCATTTGCTGAAAATACATTATTATTATTTTACATATACAGTGCATCCGCAAAGTATTCATAGCGCTTTACTTTTTCCACTTTTTTGTTACAGCCTTATAACAAAATGGATTCAATTCATTTATTTCCTCAAAATTCTACACACAATACCCCATAATGACAATGTGAAAAAAGATTTTTTGAAATTGTTGCAGATTTATTAAAAATAAAAAACCTGGAAAATCACATGTACATGTATATTCCCAGCCTTTGCCGTGAAGTTGTGAATTGAGCTCAGGTACATTATGCTGCCACTGATCATTCTTGAGATGTTTTAGCAGCTTCATTGGAGAAAACCTGTGGTAAATTCAGTTGATTGGACATGATTTGAAAAGACATACGCCTGTCTATATACAGTATATGTCCCTGGGTTGACATTGCATGTCAAAGCACAAACCAGGCATGAAAACAAAGGAATTGTCTGTAGACCTCCAAGACAGGATTGTCTCAAGGCACAAGGCTGTGGAAGGTTACAGACAAATTTCTGCTGCTCTGAAAGTTCCAATAAGCACAGTGACCTCCATCATCCGTAAGTGGAAGATGTTTGGAACCACCAGGACTCTTCTTAGAGCTGGCCGGCCATCTAAGCTGATGTCATTATGGGGTATTGTGTGTAGAATTTTGAGCAAATAAATGAATTTAATCCATTTTGGAATAAGGCTGTAACATAAAAAAATGTGGAAAAAGTGAAGCGCTATGAAAACGTTCCGGATGCACTGTAAATCTAAATAACGACAACATATTGATTCTGCAATGCTTTTGTGCCGTTCGACTCATCAAACAAAACTTTTGCATAATTCTGAGAATTGTGCATTTGTTTTAGTTACATTTATGATATGTTTGCTTTGTTTGAATCCATTTTGAATCTTTGAATGCAGCAAGAAAGGGCACAGAAACCATTCATTTCTGTTACTTAGCTAAAGTGTTTAATTTCCTTCCTTCAGCTTAGTCCCTGATTTATCAGGGGTCGCCACAGCGGAATAAACTGACAACTACTCTGGCATATGTTTTATGCAGCAGATGCCCTTAAGTGTTTCGAAGTGTTCTAAAGTATTTTTATTAAGTTACATACCTGAGTAATCTAACAAAATGCATAAAGTAATCAGTAGTGCAATCTGTAGTGAAATACATTTTAAAAGGGACCTTTCCAGCCCCTATGCAGAGCTATGGGGACTGAAGTTGCAAAGCACTGATGTGGAGGATTCATCCTGTAACAAATGCTATTTGCAAAGGATCAGACGTATCTGCTTGTCTCATTGTGTAGGCCTGTGTTTTCATCATTTGCAGTGCAGGTCAGTCATTGAGGGTGGATACGGACTTGAATTGAAGTGTGAATGGGCTTACATTGAACCAGAGTACTTAAATGTTAAGCAAGCATTCTCATAAACTATGCAAAATAAGTTCAATTCAATTCAGTTTTATTTGTATAACGCTTTTACAATGTAGATTGTCAAAGCAGCTTCACATAGAAGATTATAGTGAATTAAAACAGTGTCAGTTCAGTTTTCAGAGTTTAAGTTCAGTTCAGTTGACCTAAACCATTGTAGAGCCTGTCCCTGGACACCTGTAGAATTTAGACGGTCTATGAGGATATTGTGGTCAATGGAGTCAAATGCAGCACTAAGATCCAGTAAAACTAATAGCGAGATGCACCCTTGGTCAGCAGCTAAGAGTAAATCGTTGGTTATTTTCACTAATGCAGTTTCTGTACTGTGATGAGCCCTGAAACCTGACTGGAACACTTCAAAAACATTTTTCATCTGCAGAAAGGAGCATAATTGGGCAGAAACAACTGTTTCTAGTATTTTAGACATAAATGGAAGATTTGAAATAGGCCTATAATTAGCTAGGTTGCTGAGGTCCAGTTGTAGTTTCTTAATAATAGGCGTAATAACAGCTAGCTTGAAAGGATTTGGAACATGCCCTAAAGATACAGAGGACTTGATGAGGTTAACATCTTCTATTTTCTGTCTGAAGCTTTCTATTTTATCACTGAAAAAATTTATGAAGCCATCACTACTAATTTGCGGTTGGACATTTTGCTTCAAAGATGACTGATTATTTGTTACTTTAGCAATGGTGCTAAATAAAAATCTAGGATTGTTATGATTATTTTCAATCAGTTTGCGGAGAAGCTCAGCCCTGGCAGATTTTAGAGCCCTCCTATAGCTGGATATGCTGTCTTTTTATGCAATTCTAAAGATCTCTAATTAAATTTTTTCCACTTACATTCCAGGGCACGGGTTGCTATAACTACCCATCAAACTGCACAGTATTTCACAATTTAGTGCTAAAGCAGTATATAACATTAAAGTGAAATATTTTTAGTGCATTTGCTTTTAAAGCACCCTTTAAACTTTCCTTTGTTGTTTTTTCTGCAGGCGCAGTCACTGACTCCTCCAGATTACAACCTCCGCTGGTCCGGTCTTCTAGTGACCATTGGGGAAGTTCTGGAGAGAAATGTGCCCAATGTCAGCCGCACAGATTGGCATCAGGCCTTCACGGGAATGTCTCGCCGACAGATGATCTACTCTGCCGCCAAAGCTCTGGCTGGCATGTACAAACTACGTTTGCCCTCCAGGACAGTGTGATTGTCAAATGCCATTAATTACAGACCACAGATTCTTACAACGTCACTGTTCCAGCTCCAGGTGTTCTGTGTTTTTTCTTGTCTCATCATGAGTTTTGGTGTCAGGGCTGAAATAAACCAGTTACAGGGCAGAATAACTATAATCTAAGTTTTAAATTATTGATTGAATTGAATATTTTTTTTCATTAATTGCATTTGAGTTGAATTGGTATTAAAAATTGACTACAATCTCCCAATCTGATGTAAATAGGTGAAAATGAAATCATGTGTTGTGCGTCATGATCTAACTTCATACAGAGTGACATCTTTTAGAATATTCAAATCTCACCAAGGAAAAGATGACTTTCTGTTTGCCAATGTACACTTTCGTTTAAGTTTACAATCAAATACATGGAGGATTTTAAGAATAGCTGAAATTGTTAACATTATGAATATATTGTTTTGAAGTTACGGTTTGGAGTTATTTTGTAGCATTTCTCTTTAGCTGAACCATCGTTACAGTAGTGTGTCTGCACATTTGTTTCTTTTATACCTAGGTCCATGTTAGCTAATGTTTACTGCTTTCAGATAAAGAGGATCACCAGCTTTGCTGCATATGTAAACAAACCAATTGCTTTAAATGTTGTTACATTAAACAACCTAACTTTATATGTTCTATGGATAGGTGTTTCCAATGATGTGCAGCGGGATCATTCACTCAGAGTGACACAGGGCACACCTGAGCATGACCTCTGAGTTGACAGCTGATGTGTAGCACATGAACATATATACTAAATGATTGCTGTCAAAGCCAAAGCTGTCATGGACTGAAGGAGTTAATGAAAAGTGTAAACTGCCTTTAAACTGTTTATATGTTTATATTTCTAGAACAACTGTGGATGATTTTATTTCATGGCATTTTACAGATGTGCCTTTGACCAGCAGATAAGTAAAACATTTTGTAAAGCATCATGTTGTTCATCTTTTTTTTGTGTGTATGCTTATTTTGTCATTTCATTCATTCATTTTCCTTCAGCTTTGTCCCTTTATTCGCCACAGCAGAATGAACCACCAACTTATCCAGCATATGTTTTACACAGCGGATGCCCTTCCAGCTGCAACCCAGTACTGGGAAACATCCATACACACTCATTCACTACAGCCAATTTAGTTCAATTCAGCTATAGCGCACGTCTTTGAGGGAAACCGGAGCACCCAGATGAAACCCAAGCAAACACAGGGAGAACATGCAAACGCCACACAGAAATGCCAACTGACCCAGCCGGGACTCGAACCAGCGACCTTCTTGTTGTGAGGTGACAGTGCTAACCACTGAGTTACCGTGTCGCCCTATTTCAGGGGTGTCCAAACTGTCCTGGAGGGCCAGTGTCCTGCATATTTTAGTTCCAACTCCAATTAAACACACTTGGACCAGCTAATCAAGCTCTTTCTAGATATTTTAGAAACTTCCAGGGAGGTGTGTTGAAGGAAGTTTGAGCCCTACTTTGTCATTTATTCATGTTTATTAATCTCAATAAGTTGATAATTTCTTTAAGCAATAGATCCCACTGAAAGCTGCGCTGATATAACCTAAAATAATCAAAACTCTCTAAAAATTGTTTAGAGTCAACACATACTGTCATATTACAGAAATGGATGTTTCCCTCCTTCTGTGGATGTTTCTCCTCACCTGTGGATGCAAATGCTGTGAATAAGGGAAGTGACTATTATACCCTGGTGGTTGATGGAAGGTCCTTTGTTTACATTATGAAGCGTATAAGACTGCTCACATTCTACGAATATCACTTACCTGCTTCTGCTGAAATATTTACATTGTTTTGAATAAATTGACTAAGAGATACCATCCTTGTCTTCATTGTGTAACTGTGACAGGAGGGTCTTTTCCCGACACTGAAAGTCAGGGATTTGCATATTTTAGTATACAAGTTAAGGAATATAAGGGACTTTGTCTCGTTGTGAAGTTTATTTATAAACTAATTTCAAGAGGATCACGTGCTTATGATTGCTAGCGGCTGGACCCACATTATCCAAATCACCATGCACCAATCAGATGATCCCTAAGCTACCATAAATACCCCGGGTTTCATATCACCGCTATCTTCGCTTTGAAGAATCCCCCCTTCCACTCCAACTCCTCCTCTTTTTAGATGGGTGACACGGTGGCCCAGCGCTTAGTGCTGTTGCCTCACAGCAAGAATGTCAATGGTTCTAGGCTTTACCAAACCAGCGGGCATTTTCTGTGCGGAGTTTGCATGTTCTCTCCGTGCTCACATGGGTTTTCCCCGGGTCCTCCGGTTTCCTCCTACCGATTAAAAACATGCAACCTAAGTTATTAATTAATCAACACTATAGACTTGCTCACTATCTAGTACCTATCTCGTTAAAGAGAACTACTATCTGGTCTTCAATCACTACGATGTGGGAGTTCTCGAGATCTACCTGAGCTCGATCTCCTCTCTCGCCTTGCAACGGGAGGGAGCCCCGGGCTCGAGGATCTCATGAGCTCAGGGCTCTCTCCCGGGACAGCATGCCAAACAAGCTTTATAATTAATCATCAGCTAAGTGTGAACTCTTGAAATATTTTAGTTTCCATTTATGGAAATGTGTTTTTTTTTCTTTCTTTTTTTTTTTGATAGATAGACAGACAGACTATTTCACTGCCATTTTGACCCTTTCAACGATCAACAACTGGTGGTCTCCAAGCAGGATCTTTTAACTAATCCAAACATGCCAGCAAAATGTTTGTCAAGAGTTTTGCCTACAAAAGCTGGGTGCTCTTGTTTCTTAATTTATTTATTCTAAAGAGTCTTAAGCTGATTGGAACACTTGGCAAAAGGGCAAAGACAAAACTATTTATTTAAATAGTTATAAATGCAAATAATTGTACTTTTCCGTTATTAATATTGGGGTGGTGCAGTAGGTAGTGCTGTTGCCTCACAGCAAGAAGGTCGCTGGTTCGAGCCTCTGCTGGGTCAGTTGGTCTTTCTGTGTGGAGTTTGCATGTTCTCCCTGTGTTCGCGTGGGTTTCCTCCAGGTGCTCCGGTTTTCCCCACAGGTCCAAAGACATGCGGTACAGGTGAATTGGGTAAGCTAAATTGGCCTTGGTGTATGAGTGTTCCCCAGAAATGGGTTGCAGCTGGAAGTGCATCTGCTGTGTAAAACATGCTGGCTAAGTTGGCAGTTCATTCTACTGTGGTGACCCCAGATTAATAAAGGGACTAAGCTGAAAAAATTTGAGCAGTGTACAGGCAGTGCAGAATTATTAGGCAAATGAGTATTTTGACCACATCATCCTCTTTATGCATGTTGTCTTACTCCAAGCTGTAGGCTCGAAAGCCTACTACCAATTAAGCATATTAGGTGAAATGCATCTCTGTAATGAGAAGGGGTGTGGTCTAATGACATCAACACCCTATATCAGGTGTGCATAATTATTAGGCAACTTCCTTTCCTTTGGCAAAATGGGTCAAAAGAAGGACTTGACAGGCTCCGAAAAGTCAAAAATAGTGAGATATCTTGCAGAGGGATGCAGCACTCTTAAAATTGCCACGCTTCTGAAGCGTGATCATTGAACAATCAATGAAGTGTTTCATCCAAAATAGTCAACAGGGTCGCAAGCGTGTGGAAAAACCAAACCAAAAACCAAGGTGCAAAATAACTGCCCATGAACTGAGAAAAGTCAAGCGTGCAGCTGCCAAGATGCCACTTGCCACCAGTTTTGCCATATTTCAAAGCTGCAACATCACTGGAGTGCCCAAAAGCACAAGGTGTGCAATACTCAGAGACATGGCCAAGGTAAGAAAGGCTGAAAAACGACCACCACTGAACAAGACACAAGCTGAAACGTCAAGACTGGGCCAAGAAATATCTCAAGACTGATTTTTCTAAGGTTTTATGGACTGATGAAATGAGAGTGAGTCTTGATGGGCCCGTGGCTGGATCGGTAAAGGGCAGAGAGCTCCAGTCCGACTCAGACGCCAGCAAGGTGAAGGTAGAGTACTGGTTTGGGCTGGTATCATCAAAGATGAGCTTGTGGGGCCTTTTCGGGTTGAGGATGAAGTCAAGCTCAACTCCCAGTCCTACTGCCAGTTTCTGGAAGACACCTTCAAGCAGTGGTACAAGAAGAAGTCTGCATCCATCAAGAAAAACATGATTTTCATGCAGGACAATGCTCCAATCACACGCGTCCAAGTACTCCACAGCGTGGCTAGCAAGAAAGGGTCTAAAAGAAGAAAAACAATTGACATGGCTTCCTTGTTCACCGGATCTGAACCCCATAGAGAACCTGTGGTCCATCATCAAATGTGAGATTTACAAGGAGGGAAAACAGTACACCTCTCTGAACAGTGGCAGGAGGCTGTGGTTGCTGCTGCACGCAATGTTGATGGATTCTGTCAGTGTTTTGATCCGTTCACCATGGATGGCAGGCTTTTGAGTGTCCTTGCAAAGAAAGGTGGCTATATTGGTCACTGATTTGTTTTTGTTTTGTTTTTGAATGTCAGAAATGTATATTTGTGAATGTTGAGATGTTATAATGGTTTCATTGGTGAAAGTAAATAATTGAAATGGGTATAAATTTGTTTTTTGTTAAGTTGCCTAATAATTATGCACAGTAATAGTCACCTGCACACACATATATCCTCCTAAAATAGCTAAAACTAAAAACAAACTAAAAACTACTTCCAAAAATATTCAGCTTTGATATTAATGAGTTTTTTGGGTTCATTGAGAACATGGTTGTTGTTCAATAAAAAAATTAATCCTCAAAAATACAACTTGCCTAATAATTCTGCACTCCCTGCATATTCTTTTTCAGTTCTTTATGTAAAGAAGCATACAAATTACACTGAAATACAATTAGAGAGGGGGGAATAGTCGGGTGTGTGTGTGTAAAGGTACTGGGTGGTCAATTCAAAGTACATAAATAAGAAATCAAAAAATATATATATGCATAATAGTAGAAAGCATATTAATATAGGTCATATCAAACTGAAGTGAATAATATTGATAGAAATAAAACCTAAAATAAAACCAATCAGTGGTATGGAATGACAATGATAATGTAATGAGAGAAAATGATAAGAATAATATTTACACTAACAACTACTACAACACCAACTACTGCTACAGTTACAGCAACTACCGCTGCTACCACTACCAGGGATGGGCAGTAATTATGGTGCATGTGTTTCAAATGTGTGTTTGAAAATGTGTGTTTGGGGGGTTCTGAAAATGTCTGAATATTTTCATTCAAAATACTTTAGTGTCTTGTATTTTAAAATACTTTAAGAAGTCTACATGATAACATCATAATGTGGCCTCAGATTAAAGCTTTTTTTTTTTTCCCTTCCAGATGTTTGCCTTGGCTTGAGATCAGAATAGAAAATTTATTAGGAATGTCATCAGTGCTTGGTGTATGGATGGAAATTATGCACGCATAAAAAAAAAAACTAACAAAAGGCATGTCACATGGTGGATACCTATACTTCATTGGCTGTTTCAAATGCCAGTGGTTGATCTGCAGGTATAGTTAATGAAGAGGAAAGATGTCAAAGTGGCACAATCCAGTATATTAGACACAAATATATAAAAATACTCCAGACTTTGCAAAAACAGATAATTCCATTTTTTGAGATATCATGTTTTGTTGAGCATTGAAAGACCAATTTAAAAAAAACCTGGTGTATGAAAATTACTAAAAATTCATGTTTTTACATTGAGTATTGAAGATTTTAATTGCAAAAAAAAAAAGATTTATTTAAAAAAAATTATGTGAACAAAAACTTAAAATAACATCCTCATATAGCACCCTTTTAAAATATAAGACTATTAAGAGATGGTGTCAATTTTACTGGCCATCCGATGGATGAAAACACAATGAAGAGAAACTGTACTATAATCCAACTCAATATCTGCATTAGACCGTTTTTACAGTGATTTAAAGAGATCATATTCAAGGCAGGACTTTCTGTAAAATTTATACTAAAATGAAAAAAAAAAACAGGTTTATGAATACCTCATGTACAGGAGTAGAAGTGAATGAGTTGGCAGAGAAGCTGACTTAAACTTGCTTAGAGAAATGCTGTTGCTGTCAAACATTGTTTATTTCACTAAGTCAGTTTAACGGTAAAGGGATTGATCCAATATGCCTACTGATGGAAAGTTTGCGAAGAAATTTCATGCTCCCTTGTAAAAGTATTTTGTAGTATTTTCAAAATACAGTATTTTATTTTGATACTTGTTGTGGCTGCTGTATTTTGTAGTTTATTTTGATACACGTAAAATGTAGGATTTGGTATTTTATTTTAAAATACATTTCAATGTATTTTAGCCCATCCCTGACAACTACCGTTACCAGTTTGTGAATATTAATGGACAGCCTTTACAAGTCAGGCCAGTGAAGTATGGGGTGCCTCAAGGATCAGTTTTAGGCCCTTTGTTGTTTACAATATACATGCTTCCCCTGGGAGACATTATTAGAAGACATGGGATCAGCTTTCACTGCTATGCAGGTGGTGGTGCGTGCGAACTTAAGAGTGGGGGGTGCACGCGAACTGAAGAGTGGGAAGGAGGAGATAGATGTGGGCGCGCAAACTGTAGAGCGGGGAGGTTGCGCACGCACATGCACCTGGTTTCACGCCGGACTGTACCAAAATGCTGAGGACCAGGGGGTGGTTGAATTTCGGGAGTTTTCCGGGAGACAGAAGAATACAGGAGATGGGTCTGAAATACGGGAGACTCCCGGGAAAAACTGGAGTGTTGGCAGGTATGCTAGTACAAAATGCAGCTGCCAGAGTTCTTACCAGGTCTAGAAAATATGATAATATCACCCCAATATTATCCTCCTTACACTGCCTGTCTGTTAAGTTCCATATTGATGTTAAAATATTAACTCTTACCTATAAAGCTTTAAATCTAGCTCCTGTTTATCTAACCAACCTCCTGTCGCTACAATCTAACCTTCTCTTTAAGATCTCAAAACTCAGGGCTTCTGGTAGTACCTAGAATAGCAAAGTCGAGTAAAGGAGGTCGAGCCTTCTCATTTATGGCTCCTAAACTCTGGATTAGCCTTCCTGATAATGTCCGAGACTCAGACACACTCTCGCAGTTCAAAACTAGATTAAAGACCTATATTTTTGGCAAAGCATACACTCAAAGCATCTCATGCCATAGAAGAAATGGTCGTGCCCAACTGAGCCAGGTTTCTCCTGAGGTTTTTTTTTTTTTTTTTTTTTCCCCTTCTTCTTCTCTCTTTCCTTTGCCGCTGTCGCCACTGGCTTGCATATGGGACTTGTAGAGCTGTGCATCCATGGATTACTCTTCAGTGTTTGGACTCCCAGCAGTGAATATTAAAACACATTGAACTAAACTAATCTAAACTGAACTGAACTTAAACTCTGAAAACTGGACTAACACTGTTTCAATTCACTATAATCTTCTATGTGAATCTGCTTTGACACAATCTACATTGTAAAAGTGCTATACAAATAAAGATGAATTGAATTATTACAACGACTACTACTACTACCACTACTACTACTGTAACTACAATGACTACTACAACAATTATTACTACTACCACTACTAGGGGAGCGCGGGGCACAAAGTAATGTGGGGTTAAATGTAACACAGAGTTTGTTCCGAGGTTTTCACCGCAGTGTCGGCAGACGTCTTCCTGCCAATTATTGAAAATATTTGGCGAAATTTGGATGAGATACACAGGAGAATTCATTTTTGCATCATGAAAGTATTTTTTATTATAGTCAATATTTTTTTTATTTAAAAAAAAAATCGGTGAAAGTATGAACGTAAAATCTTATCTTGTCGTGATCACTGTCTTCTAGGCTAAAAGATGAAACCATTTTGAAAGATGTATAAAACTCACAG
Source organism: Danio kyathit (assembly GCA_903798195.1). Classification (NCBI taxonomy): domain Eukaryota; kingdom Metazoa; phylum Chordata; class Actinopteri; order Cypriniformes; family Danionidae; genus Danio; species Danio kyathit. The sequence continues at coordinate 11,544,550 of LR812528.1, read as the reverse complement.
TGACTGCTAGCCAGTTTTGAGTAAAACATGACACAGTGGGGCTAGTTGTTACAGGGTTACAATTAAGCCACACTGTTGGACACCACCTAAACTAACAAAATATTTTTTTGAATTTTGAGTGTAATGTTGAGAACTTTTTAAATAAAAATGTTTTTTAATAGAAAATATTTTTTTTTAATAGAAACGTTTTTTATTACTAATAATGCAAATAATTGCATTGTATAATAATGAATAAACTGATAATAATGCAAATGGATTCAAATGTATTTATCCAATAAACAAAAAATTAAATAAACATACTGTGCTATGTAGAATAAAAAAGAAAAAAAAGAAACTTACTGAGGAAATATAGCTACTATTTAAAGTAAACTGAATTTAAAATAATTGTGTGAAATCTGCCTTAATAAGCATGTGTTACAACTAACCCTCTGTCTGGTACCACTTGCCCCGCAGGTGGGATAAACAGTAACATTTTTACTCCTGGCACTTTTGGCAATACTGTACAGAAACCATAGGTCCGGCGATCATAATTCCAGTGCTTATTTGTAGGAGAGGCTTGTATGTTGTTGATAAAAAAAATATGGTTTGTCTAACTCTATTACTTGTTCATAATTTGACCAAAACCAAAAAGTGTTACTTTGTGCCCCGCTCTCCCCTACCATGACCACTACTACTGCAACAACTACTAGTAGTAGTATTTCTGAAATATTTTGGTCTATGTGAGTATCTGTGCTAGTTTGTCTGTGCAAGTATTAAGATGTGTAAAGACATAGAAAAGTGTATTTCTTCTTTCTTCATTGCCAAATATTTTATGCATAGTAATAAGTAGCCAACGTGTAGATCTAGATTAATTTATTCAGCACATAGTGTCTGCTCTCTCTGCTGGAGTGTGTCATGGATTTAAACGGCATTACTTAAATAAAAAATGCATGACACTGCAGCAATAATTCAGAATAAAGGCAAATAGAACGGGAGTGTGTGGGAGTGTAACCTGTTGTTGATTAAAATTTAAAATTAATATCTAATCAATGAAGGACTAAGAGGAAGAATGTACAAGTTACTTCAAACAGCTTATGGAAAATTCAATTTATTTTGTAGAATTATTTTTACTACACTGGCTGGTATTCTGATATTTAGACTATTTGTCATGAAATCCTAAATCCATAAACATAATCAAGGTCAGTACAGGTCTAGATATAATTTAATTGATCTCACTTATATGTTAAATGAGAGCCAGGAAAAACAAACACTTTTATCCAAAGGAATTTATATTGCATTCAATGTATATTTTTAGGATTTGTTTCAATCCATTACAAAGTCTAAATCAGATTAGAGCTTCATATTATGAGAAAGCTATTGCTTTTTCATTTACCTTATTGTACAAGGAATAATGGGAGTGCTTATATCATCAGATTTCTGAACCTGGAAAACTCTAGCAGCAGCATTTTAGTGCGACAGAATCAGATTAGAGAGGCTGCTGAGCATCTAGCCAAGGTTGAATGACCTTAATCTATTTGTGAGGTCATAAATGCATGAAGAAGTAGAGCAATGCTATTCAATAATGTCGAACATGTGTTTTTTGAATGACAAAGAATGAAATAATAACAGCCAAATATTTAACTTTAGATTAGAAAATCTTTTAGATAGAAGGAAACTACTGATTAGTGAAACTACATGCAATGTTTAATGTTCATAATTCAATTGGTCTAAACCGGGAGTGTACAAACCTGCTCCCTCAGGCTACTGTCCGCTCTTTAGCTCCTACACAAACACATCTTCACCAGCTAATCTTTCTAGATAGACCAATTGAAGGTTTTTACCCTCTAGAATGAGAACTTTGAAGAAATTAGGGCATAGAGATGAACCCTTCCGTATGGAACACACTTCAGTCCCCCATGATCCTTTGCCCAGTGAAGTTGTACTGTGTTCAGCAATCATGTTTGTTTTCACTACAAAGTCTGGTTTCTCTCTAGGTTTATTTTTTTCTTCACTTCCATCCATTGTCAAAGTTTGTTGAAGTACTGTCGCCTCTGGCTTGCTTGGCTGAGACTAGTGGAGCTCAATGGTATCTGGATGCAGCCTTGATGCAAGCTGAGACTGCATATCTCAGTGATGCAATATCAGACACAGCACACTCAATGGGGCTAGTGACGTCACTGTAAGGGGTAGGGTTAGGTGAGCGCATTAAAAAGCATTGGATGCAGCTCAGATCGCACTGCACCAGGTTTGCATCCAGACCCCTCTCGTGGAGCCGCACATCAGTAAAGTTGCTCTTCGATGTTTTGGCTTTTAGCAGTGACATTCGCATTACACTGAACTGAACTTTGACAACTGAACTGCAGCAGTTTTTTTACTAGAACTTCCTCTATGTTAAGCTGCTTTGAGACAATCTACATTGTAGATTATCATTGTCACCTCACAGCAAGAAAGTTGCTGGTTCAACTTAAGTCTCCCTGTGTTCCCATGGGTTTTATCCTAGTGCTCCGGTTTCCCCCACAGTAATTAGTGGTTCATTCCGCTGTGGTAATAGGATAGTAAGTGAAACCATTACCGATTTGTATTAAAGGCTTGTATGAGTGACACTGTCACATGAAAAACATGTTTTACCACTCTGCCAGGCTATTTTATTTTTATTGAAAGCTGCCTATGCATCACAACATTTTCTCAATGGCCTTGCGTTCACAGCCTGCTGGAACCTTAGGGTAGTCCTATATTGGGACTAGCTAGTCTTGAGTCTTGGACCACTCCATAGTTAAATCAAAGCAGCTTTTCAGGGATGAAAAGGAAATAATACAAAATAGGTACGAAATTTCATCATTGTGAATACATAATGGACATTTTGTTCAGCATAATGCCCCTTTTGTTGTAGCTGGTTCTGGGATGTATGACCATAACATATAACAAAGCGTAAATTCAGTGGAGACCATGTCTGCAGTAGCAGTTCCTAAATTGTGGAGTTCTTTGCTTGTTTATCAGATAGGCTCTTTGTTATCTGTTTTTAAATCATATCTTAAACACATCTATCTTTTTTCTTTGGCCTTTTTGACATCTTGCTTTTTTTATTGATTTATTTGATTGTTTTATTAAGTATATAAGCACTTTATTATTATATGTTATGTCCTATTTGAGTTTTAGTCTTCTGTACAGCACTTTGGGTGTTCTTAAAATGCTTAAAATAAATAAAGATTGACTGATTGACCCTTCTAATATGAAAAAAGTAAGTCCTTTATAATGCTGATAGAACACATAGCCTTCTGTATGATGAGGTCTAATTCCTCATTGAAACTCTTTGTAAATATTACCGAATGTAATAAAAATAAATTAGCACCGTGAGTTAATTAATTTAATTTAGATGATCTGAATTGCCCTGAGCAATTTAATTCAATTCGTCCTTCACATTTGGTGGTGTCGAAAAAAAGGTTGGATAAAATGAATTGGGAAACGAGTAAAATAATATAAAAGCCTAAAGAAAGACTACATTTCAATCCAAATGATTCATACAAATGAACCAATTCAGAATCATCACTGTGTCAAAGCTTCACTCGCGCACGCACTCACAGCTGAGCTGAGGCGCGACCGTGTGCGCCGCAGCGTCGCGTTCACGCTTCTGCAATAAAGCGGAAGCGTTATTCTTCTAACATTATTTTCAATTGATAACGGTGTCGATGTCAGCTGCCTGTCCGCGATCTGTGGACTGATGTGGATGTGACGGTAGAATGGGCGAATTCCGCTGGATTTGACTGTAACTGTGGCAATGGATCCTACATTCTCACAGCTGGGTAACAAAGGTGCGAGTCATATATCATAAAATACCATTCACAATCCGATCACCTTTACATTTGATCTACATATGTTTTTTTTTTTCCAGCTGATTACTGTTTCGGTCGACTCTTGTCATTTCACTTGTTGAACGATATGACACGTAGCCTACAGATGCCGCATTGACAAGATTAATTGATTCGTTAAGTCTTGATTATCAATAACACTCGTATTTTCATAAAGACTGATGTCTTTTCTATATGACAGCGTGTGTACTGCAGAAAAGCACAGTAGTTCATGTTTACACCATCTGACTGCAGTAAAAAGGGTGTCGCCTCACTCCCACTCTTAAGTTCATGTGTCTTCTGTATATAATTTTGTTCGTGTCTTTCCAGATTTTAATTCTCAAAGCATCGCTGTTCACCAGATATGCTCTTACAATAAAACGTAGGTGATGCATGTATAAATAACTGAGACTAATGGGTATTTCATAAGGTTAATAGATTTTCTTTACATGAGTTTATGGCATCGTCATCTTTTATGCAGCAGCTTTTACAGTGATACGATTGGTGTAGGCTATTAACGAAATATTCGTTTATTGTTGTGGTTAAATGTGACATGATATAACCAAAAAATACACCAAATGCATTCTAGAAATTTAGCATAATTAAAAAAATTATTAACCATAAAATAGCATAAATAGCCATCAAAAGTTGTCACAAATTTGACAGCAACAGAAATCATAATAAAAACTGCACACAATCTCATAAGGTCAACATAAGTGTGTGTGTGTGTGTGTGTGTGTGTGTGTGTGTGTGTGTGTGTGTGTGTGTGTGTTCAGTTTGCCTATGCTGATGAAATTAATTGATTCATAAATGTGTATAGAAGAGACATGAAATTAACTATTCATACTGTATGTCATTATTAGTGCAGTGACTCCTGTGTGAAACACTACATCTCTCTTTCTCTCCCCTGCCTCTCTATACTGCAGCAAGGTCTGCATTCATTCACCACTTCCTAAAGGAAACATCAATCCATTGCTTACACATTTTCAGCAGCTGGATGAAATGAATGTCAGAAGCTACTGTACATGGTTAGTGATGTATGTGATGGATAACTGCAGTACATACGGATGCTCATGTGGTTAAAGGGATAGTTCATCCAAAAGTGAAAATTTACACACTATTTACTCACCCTCGGGTGGTTTCAAATCATTATGAGTTTCTTTCTTCTGTGGAAGACAAAAGAAGTTATTTTGAACTTTGAAGAGAACTGAAGACCTGTAACCTTTGACCTACATGGTATTATTCTGTGTTTAACAGAAGAAAGTTTAAAAATTAAAGGTTTAAAACAAGTAAAGGTTGAGTAAATGATAGAATTTTCATCAACTATTCTTTTAAGATCCTATGGATTGTACTGTGAAACATTCCCTTATACATTAAAACCTGTAGTGTTTTCATCATTAAATCCTTCCTTGTTACAGCGTCACATTTTCAGTGGCTCATCTTTGGCTGTTTTGTTGAGTGTCATGGATTTCATTCCATTCCATTTCTGAGTGTCCTGCTGTTTTCAACACAAGATGTAAAACATAAAACTAGATGAACAACATACAGAGCTTTATTAAAAGCTCATTATCCTATCCCCATTATCCTAAGCTCATTATCATTAACCTTTCCCCCCCCTATTTGATTTTGAACTTTGAACTTAGATGTGAAAATTACATTCAAATTCAATGATTGTCAGTCTTCAATGCTTTGGGGCATATATATTTAAGCTTGGCCTCATTTTAACAGGCAGATGTCAGATTGTAGCTCATGAAGTGAAAAGCTCAAAATGTTTAATAAAGCAAAAGTTATATGCCTTTAAGTGTATGTAAATATAAAACAAATTCAAATTTCATTATATTACATTAAACATGTATTTTACAAATCAAAAATCTTAGAATTGACAGAAAGAAAGTCAAAGCTAAAAATTGAAATAAATTATAGATCAAATTAGATGATGATTCTTAAAGAAAAAAAAAATTCAGTAAGATTTGTTTGGGCGCAGTGCCAAACATCACCACCAGATGCCCTCATGTTATGTATTTTATATATTTTTGATATTATTTTTAAACAGGGTGTCCACGGGGTCTTAAAAAGTCTTAAAAAATCTCAAAAGCTAAATTTTAGGCCTTTTTAGTCTTAAATTTATTGAAATATTGTGTTGTAGGTCTTAAATCTTTTTTAATAGGTCTTAATTTTCGATTGTTTATGTATAGCTACCCAATCTGGCCAACACCCATCCAATAAATAAAAATTAAAACTTTTAACTTTGTATTTAAGAATGTAAGTTTTAAATCTCCCACGTTCTAACTTTACCATAATGGTTTATTTTGTTTTCTTTACAATAACATTTGTTTAAAAGTTGTCCATGTATTTTCTGCGAGGAAGCTGATCTGGACAGACTGTTTTGCATACATTAGTTTATTATAGTTTTTAAATCTGTTAAAACATTTTTTTTAAGTGTATGTATACAACTAGAGGTTGCTTGTTTTGACAATATTTCAAATATTTTGCTCAGATTTAACTAAATTATTTAATTTTTTAATTATTAAATTGAACTGTATGAGTCTAAAATTTCATTCATAATGGTCTTAAAAATGTCTTAAAAAGACTTAAATTTAACTAGCTGAAACCTGCAGAAACCCTGTTTAAAGTAGACATCAAATTAGTATGTGAAGTTTGGGGGTATTTGATTTGAATTTACTATCATGAAAGAATGGGCTTTTATAAACAATATGGTTCATAAGTTTTTATATTATACCTGAACTGAAATAAAAAAACTTTTCTCAGTCAATGCTGAAGAAGCAGGCACTGACTGTGTGTGTAGTTTTGTCATGTATTAATCTCTAATATACTGCCATGCCAAAAAAAGATAAACTTACAGTAAGGGTCTATCATTTAATATATAATCATCAGGCTCAAATAGGCAAAGACTTCATTTCCACAAAAGAATTGACAAACACTTAACCCGACTGATACTCTTTGGGATGTAAAAAAGAAACTTACCTCAAAGATTTGATGATTCAGTCTGTGTTTGTGTAGATGAGGTTCATGTGGAGGATGTGGGGCCCCTGCGCATGAGGATGCGTGAGCGTCTGCTGTGGGACGAGCCGCTGCAGATCTCCTGGCTAATGGAGGCCGAGCCATTCACCTCCTCCCTCCAGACGGGGGGTCCTGTGGCGGGCGCCAACATGACTCTGGAGCAGAAGACCACTTTTGCCTTCGTCATCTTCCTCTTTGTCTTCCTCTGCATGCTGATCGTGCGCTGCTTCCGCATTCTGCTGGACCCCTACCGCAGCATGCCCACCTCCACATGGGCAGATGGTCTGGATGGCCTTGAGAAGGGCCAGTTTGATAACACCCTGGCATAGAGGACAGACAACTCATGCATTTACATGCTGCCATGAAGGCAAACAATAATTTTAGTTGATTGCCAAACATCCCAAAGTGATACGCAAACACATGACACTGTAGATTACATACATACAGAATAGTAATTTTGTGTACAAAGAGTTCCAACAGACTTTTAAGTAAGGGATAACGTACATTCAGGCAGCTGTTATCACAGAATAAAGCCTGACAGGTTTTATTCTGTGAAATAAATGTCTGAATGTACTTTATCTTGCTAAGTACATGGCTACTTGTCACAAAATGTAAAACCTTAAAACAAAACATTCTTCTGAGCCATAATAGTTTATTAATTCTTAATGAAAGGCAAAGCTGACAGAAACGAAAACGGCTAAATGGAGCATACACTAATCTGCGTATTATTCAGTCACAAGATGGCGCCAAACAGACAGACAGTCATACATATTTATGTGAACGTATTCACTGACAGCCAAGATGATTCGTAGTAACCGGATGAGCCTGTGTTATTAGTTTCATTGTTTGTTATCTTGGAATAACATCGCTTGGAATGTCGCGACTGACCAATCAGAATCAAGTATTACAGCTGTGTAACAATGATAATTTACATGCACACACACTGCGCTCACTGCCATTCGCATATACAGGAGGTTGATTCAGAAAATGATTGTGCAGTGCTTTATTACTGATCGAAAGAATCTCAAGCTCCTTTTGGCGCTGGGACACAGGGTAGCCCTCTTTATATTCTCTGAATACAACCCTTATTTCCTCATATCTGTGCTGTCGTTAACTGCCAAGTACAAATCTCTCTTTTCGAAGTTTATAAACACTTCATAAACACTTATGACGCTTTTGTCGAAGTAGCCTTAAAATGTGCACTGTAATCGGCCACTGTCAAAGTTTACATGTTTCATTGCAATTTACTGCAGTGCTTCTGGTCACATTCTGGGCCTTTTTAGAAATCTTTAGGTGATGTTATTAGAGAGTTAGGATAGGCTATTAGATGAGTTGTTAAATCATTGTGTGCACTTCACAGATTCTGTACATTTGAACTATTATTCATAGTAGAGATCGCAGGATTTGTCAGCCTTAGCACAATAAATACTATGGTCTTTGACCACATCTCTACCTGTATTTTCATAGGCTGTAGTTTCGTAAGCCTTAACATGTGAAGCTGCCATCAGGAGAACTGTCATATTGTGAAGCTGACCAACTCATCTGACCCTTTGAGTCGAACGCTAACCTTGAAATCCATGGTCTTAAGAGATGATCAGGATGAAAGTGTTTTTGGTGGTGTGATGCGAATGCTCCTCTGCCCTGTCAGTTTTTATCTCATTGACGATTGTGATGATTTTTGTTGCACTAATTCATCTGTACCTGCTGTCACTGTGAAAGAGCCAACAAGCTTACTTAGTAAGGGGGACTTAGTAAAGATGTTTTATTGTATGTGCCACGACAAAGATTTAAAGATCATTCACATGCTCACTTGTGTATATGCTCTGTTGAAACACTAAATATTGGGGTTGGAGCAAACAGAGGGTTTTCATTGATTCCCCATTAAGTGCTGCTGCTCTTTAGATGATACAAAGCACTATACAGCCCTCTCTGTGTGTATAATGTGTTGAACATTGCAGTATGTGGAGCCTCAAATCAATGACAATTTGTATTTAGACCTTCATACTGTTATACAAAATTCATGTCTGTGGAGTAGAGCAGAGTAATGCATCTATGAAACACAAAGCTACAATATATTACGACACAAATGATAGAATTATAAGGCTTTGTTTTCATGGTGTCACAACCTCATTTATGTTTTAGAGAGATGAATAATAAAACATTTCTAAAGCAGTATAAGTGTTATTTTCTGCTTTCATGTGTCATAATCTGTACATCTGGAGCTGGGTAGATTTCTAATCAGTTGCTGATCAGTTACTGTAGTAGTTTAATTACAAGTACTTGACTTTTGGATTCCTATTATGTGTTCCAGATATAATCTGTTACTACCCATCTGTCTTTGTGAATGTGTGTGCCTTTATCGGGTAAATTAATTGTCTAAAAAATATGTGGTTCATAAATAATGAATTTCTCCATAGGCAAAACAGCTTATTACATTGCCTTACCACATCATAAACATCTAAACCTAAAATTGTAATGGCAAAAGATACAATTTGTTAAGTGTTTTGATTTACGAGGACACAAGGCATGTCCTCATAAACCAACTTAACATTGTGATACCCATGTCATTATCCAAATTTTCTTGTAAACCACATAAATTACTAGGCCTACATGCTCACACAAGAAACAAAACATTCATCCAAATCTTTTATCCTCTGTAGGGTTGTGGGGCCCAATCCATAAAAAGGATGACACACAAACCTGCTTACCGGCTTTGTTTTTATTTGATATTTACATTATTTATTCAATCAGATCACAAGTAGACATGGTAGACATTCCTTTTTACAGCTTGTATTTTAATCCACCTCACCTTTTGTAGTCTTTACTTATGAACGCAGCATTTAATGTCACTTAAGCTGCATTTAATTAGTTTATACATTTTTAATTAACATCAGGGGTGTCCAAACTTTTTTGTATGAAGGGCCAAAAATGAAATATCATTGAGAGCCGTGGGTCGAAGGTAAATATACCAAACTATATTACATTAAAGTAGCCATGGGTAATTTCATAATTTTTTTATATTTCAAAATAAATTGAAAACATTACTTTAAATTGTATTATCTAATGCAGAATCATTTTTAAAATGATTGGCAACAAAACATAAACAATCACATTTATAACACAGTGGAGTTCAACGCTGAATACACTAGTCAAGCAGAATCTGTCTTTGACTTGATTAGCTCCCCCAATTCTCTGCATTGTCAGATGACAGTATGTACGTTTAAACAAAATCTGATTAATTTACACCATTTAATTGAAACATTTAATTTAACTTAGTAAATGTATTTATCAAAAATTATACAAAATTCCCATGATTTCTTTTTGTAATGAATAAAGTGATAGGTGGATGCAGATTAAAACGATTGAACTTAGAAATGTTTACTCATGCAAAATCCAGCATGCAGTTAATGAAATGCAACCTCTGGTTCCTGCAAGCGTAGTTTTGTGAAACACCAATTTGTTGTACTATGTTGGTTACTTTTAATGCTCTGTAGAAATACCACACTCTCAGAAATAAAGGTACAGGAGCTGTCACTGAGGCAGTACCTTTTCAAAAGGTACATATTTGTACATGAAGGGTCCATAATAGTACTTCAAAAAGTACTTTTTATGTACATTTGGGTAATAATATGTACCTTTTAGGTACCACTGTAGACTATTTGGGTACAAATAGGTATTCTTTGAAAAGATACTGCCCCAGTGACAGCTCCTATACCTTTATTTCTGAGAGTGCAGTAAAATTCTAATCTCTGAAGATGGTTATCCTACAATGTGTAGCCTAATTAAGCAAACAAAACTGAAACAATTTCTTCACAATGCTATTGTGTTTCAATACAAATTGGGCTAAGATGCAAGACAATGGCACTGCAGGGCCAGAACAAACCATTCTTAAACACTGTTATAAAATATTTCCACAGTTCTTAACATTATCTGATAATCAGATTGTATTCATTATGTTTCATTATCGTTTTCTGATTTGTTATTGTGTGTGTGTGAAAAGCAACTATAGAAATCTAATATACTGTATAAGTCTACAGTAGATTTGTGTTTTTCCCTGTAGAGATTTAGTTCCTCAACTTAATGTTAAAAGGATCCATTGCCCTGCCATTCTCTAACATCTGCCAACTTGCCATCCTGGGCAGTCTTGACCTGTATAGTGCTTGTTTGTATTAGATTATTATTATTATTTTAAAGAAATGGTTTCTGATTGTCTGTATTCAGCTGTGCATGGTATCTACGAACCACAAGAGGGCAGCACCAGCCTTCCATGACAACACTGACTTCATAGACAGAGGCAATTCTCCAATAGTATCTTGATGCAGCCTTTATGATGCAAGCTGAGATTGCATCTCTCAGAGATGCAATGTCAGACACAATGCACTCAATGGAGCTAGTGACGTCAGCGTGATGGGTAGGGTTAGGAGTGGGTTAGGTCAGCCCATTCAAAAGCATTGCATGCAGCTCAGATTGCATCTGCACAGAGTCTGAAGCCAGCACCAAGTTATTATCTGAAATGACAAAGCAAAATCAAGTTAATTGATCACTTATTTAAGCCATTTTTGAAAAAAAAAAATTTTCCTTCGGCTTAGTCTCTTTATTCATTAGGGGTCACCACAGCAGATGCCCTTCCAGCTACAACCCAGTACTGCGAAACACCCATACATACTTATTCACACACATACACTATGGCCAATTTTAGTTTATTCAATTCACCTATATTCATGTCTTTGGACTGTGGGGGAGGAAGGAACCCGGAGGAAACCCACGCCAACACGGGGAGAACATGCAAACACCACACAGAAATGGCAACTGACCCAGCCGGGACTCGAACCAGCAAACTTCTTGCTGTGAGGCAACAGTGCTAACCACTGAGCCACCATGTTGCAATATTATTATTGATAATATGGTCAAGACAATTTTACCATTATATAATGCCAGAATGACAATATCATAATGCAGGCACACTCTATAAAAAACACTTAATATTTTATTCTCAAGAATATGTAATATAATCATTGTATTTTTATTGAATAGGTGTTGGAATCAGCCTAAACAAATAAATCATTAACAATAAATGTTTCTCACAAATTATCAGATTCTACTGTACATTCTCTCATCGATGAGCCTTACTGGAACCCCACTCCAAAGCTCATCAGCTGGTCAAAAAGGTTCCTCAGAGATTTGTTCTTGGTCCCCTTTCTGTTTACACCACATTACTGGGAACTATCATCTAATCAAATGGTTTCACTTATGTTGATGACACACAGCTCTAACTTTCATTTCATCCGGATGACACAACAGCAGTTGCAAGGATCTCGAAGATATCCCTGGAGAATATCTCAGCTTGGATGAAAATCAATCACCTACAACTTAATCTGGCAAAAACAGAACTTTTATAACTTCTAAAAACAGTTTGGCTACAATACACTCCTTTTCATTCAATGTTCCACGATGGTGGTATGATCTACCCATTCCCACAATGATTACTGATTTACAAGTATCATTCAGGGGGTGGTATGGTGGATCAGTGGTTAGCACTGTCACCTCACAGCAAGAAGGTCACTGGCTTAAGGCCCAATCGGGCCAGTAGACATTTTTTGTGTGGAGTTTGCATGTTCTCCCCGTGCTTGTGTGGGTTTCCTCCGGGTGCTCTGGTTTCCCCCACAGACATGCAGTACAGGTGAATTGGATGAACTAAAATTGGCCATACTGTATAAGTGTATGGGCATTTCTCAGTACTGGGTTGCAGCTGGAACGGCATTCACTGCATAAAACATATGCTGGAATAATTGGCAGTTCATTCCGCTATGGCAAAGGAAAGTGAACAGTATTATTCAAAATGACAACTAAAAACCAAACTTCTCTGTGATCACCTGAAGCCCTATGACCAAAACTACAACCCCCTTTTCTCTCCAATACCTCAATCCATGGCAACCCCTGTGAGGCATTTAACTGAAAACAGTTAAATGAGCTTGACAAAGCACCTGTAAAAACACACTCTTTCATCTCTGACACTGTATCAGACACTTGCGGTCACAGATGGTCTGCAAGAAAGAGGACCCAGTTGCAGCAATAAACAAAGGGGTTTATTGACAGAATTAAGCAGAAGGGGATGACAAAATTCAAACAGTAGAGGCAATAACACAGTGGTAGGGACAGGATGGCATCAGAATCAACAGCCAACCAGGTGTAAGAGCAACAGTGGACAAAACCAGAGCTAGACAGAGAAAGCAGTGTAAACTCCAGACTGGCAGTCCAGGGCAGTCAGGGCACAGGATATGACTGGAAAAGTATGACACAATAACAGTAAAATAATAAAACTAACCAAATCTAAAAGAAAAATCATATAAATCCTAGTCAAAAGAAAAACTAACTTGGGCAAAATGAATGAAACAGAAAAAAAAAAAAAACATTTAAGGACTTACATCTTAAAGACAGAAGTTAAACAATCAAAAACACAACTAATAAATCAACTACTAAAACAAGACTGGGACTGAAACAGATGTGGAACAAAAATGATAAGGATGAAAGCAAGACAAAGATTAGAACACAAAAGTAAACACTAGGAACAAACAAAAGAAAGCAATAGCAAACAAACAATAAACAAATAAATAAACGCACTAGAATAACAAGCAAGGTAAAACATTAGGTAAACATACAAGATAAGCAGAGACCAAGCTCACATGGAATCAGCCAACAAAGAAATGAGAACACACAGCTCAATATATAGAACAAAGCCCACGAGAGACAGGTGAAAACAATCACGATAGCCATGTCAAAATAAGAGGGCGGGGTAACTGAAAACAAGGAGGAAAGACAAGAGGAGCACATGGCTAACACAAATTAAGGCAAAGCCATGTAAACAAGCGCAGAACAAACAGGGAAACATTAAACACTGACAGGAGAGACAAGACTGTCAGGTCAGGATCATGACATTTGCACCCGTTTTGCACATTTGCACTAGACACGTTCTTACAAAAAAATTAAAAATACACTATGCATTTATGAAATGTGCTTCACACAGGTGAGTTGGCTTGACAAACACCCAGGAAGTTTCATTTTCAAAGATTAATGTAAGCAAGGGAACAATGCAAAAGAAACACAAGAGGTTCCACTCTGGTTGCTCAAATGCTCAAAGGCTAGCCATTCAAGGGCAGTTTATTTACAAGCAAACAAACAGATGATGAAGCATTGTCTTTAAGCATTGGTCTAAAGAGTTTGTTTAGTAGAATCCTATTGATCATATACTCAACTCTTTGTCACATTCCAACCATTCAACCGATTGAAAACTGAGCATGTGATTATATCAAGAAGCCCATACATTTATAACATTAACTTTGGGTTTCTTTAAACGTATAGATATATAAAAAGAATAGAAATAGAATATATGGAGATAACTAATATTAATTTATCTAACACAGTTCCTTTGTATGATTAGCACTTCTTGTTTGCCTTTATTAAATTGCAAGTCTCTTTGGCGAAAAGCATCTGTTAAATGATAAAATGTAAATGCAAAAAAAAGTGCAAGGCAAGACGAACTAGAAGAAAAGAAACATGTTTAACAAAGTCATTTTAGATTTTAAAGTGTCACACAAATGCACAGATGCCTCAACAGGCCACATCCTGTACCAGATCTATTTTTTTTTTCATTTCAGTTAGTCATCCACATGAAAATATGCTATAACAATTTATAGTAAATACTAATATATAGAGATAGACAGGCTGCATAATCAGCAAAAAAGTTGCTGACATTAGTTTTTATGTATGGCCGATATATATTTCACCACCCAAAGGTCATGTCCAATAAGATGATAAGACAATATATTGATTATTGCAACAGAGCTAATCTTACATTTAACATGTGTGTGCCTACAGCTAAAATAAATACAGCTAAAATTGTTCGGGGTTGGATGTAACATGTTTTATGATGTTACAACTAACCCAGAGTACTGAAGTTACAACCGAGAGCCTTGTATGCATGAATTAGCTTTCTTTACAGCTAACAGCTAAAACATTAGCCATTTCCATTACACTGGATCTACACATACACACAATTAACACAGTTTATCTTCAATGAGTTTAACTGATCCAGGCAATGTCATCACAAAAGATCAAGATTAGTTTTTCCCTAGTAACATTTGCTGTGTCTGCCACAGGACTTTTTCACGTGGAACAAGGACTGAACTGAGAATGAATGGTTCAGGTGATAACTAGTCCCTTGATTTTTAATTATTTAATTAGGATAAAGGGGTCAGATTTTGCTTGGACAAAAGTCATCAACCTTTTAAAGAATTCCCTCAATCACAAATTAGAGTGTCACTTGTGACATATACTGTAATTAACACATTCCCAGGTGTGCAGAAGAAAAACCCCAGCACACCCAACCTTCGTATGAAATGTATCCTGAACTGACAGCATGCCAAAGATTCCATGCCAGCATGCCAAAGAAGACCAAGGCTGTTTCTCAATATGCGTTCTTAACCGTTCTTGCGTTCTTGTGTTCTTATGTATTGTCATTATTAACTGCCGAAGTTAAGTTCCAAAACTTAAAACGGTTGTTGCTAGATCGGATACGGTTGCGGCCGGAAGTTAATGAGAATTATTTATATTATTTATTCAATTTCCCTTTAATTGTATATTATTAACATCTACCCACACCCCAACCCTAAACCCAACCATCACAGTAATGTAAAAACAGTAGCTGTACAGAGTATTATTTATCTTATCGGTCACACTTTATTTTGATGGTCCGTTTGTTGAATGTAAGTTACATTGCAACTAATTATCATTAGATTATAAGTAGACTGTTAGGTTGGGGTTAGGGTTGGGATTGGGGTTAGGGTTAGTGTAAGTTGACATGTACTTGCAAAGTTTCTTATAGTCAGTTAAATGTCTGTTGAAGGACTGTTAATGTCAGTGTCAACAGATATTAAGCAGACAGTCTACTAATGCTCAAATGGACCATCAAAATAAAGTGTTACCATGTTATCTATTAAATTACCCAAAAAAATTGTATTTCATTAACTTCTACCCACACCCCAACCCTAAACCCAACCGTCACAGTAATGTAAAAACATAGCTGTACAGAGTATTATTTATGTTATCTATTAAATTACCCAATAAATTGTATTTTATTAGCGTCTACCCACACCCCAACCCTAAACCCAACTGTCACAGTACTGTAAACATTTTGATTATTGTTATACAATGTCATAAAAAAATGCAACTATATTGATGTGCATATCGCACTTCCGGCAAGCCACATATCTGATCTAGACTTTACCACTTGAGACCGCAAGAACGGAGGACGTGTGAAAGATCCCAGATGTTTTCTTGATATCGAGGATGCTGCAATGCATATTGATTTCTCAGTATGCGTTCTTAACCGTTCTTGTGTTCTTATGTAATGTCATTATTAACTGCCAAAGTTCAGTTCCAAAATTTAAGACGGTTGTTGCTAGATTGGATACGGTTGTGGCCGGAAGTTAAGGAGAATTATTTATATTATTTATTAAATTTCCCATTAATTGTATTTTATTAACGTCTACCCACACCCCAACCCTAAACCATCACAGTAACATAAAAACAGTAGCTGTACGGAGTATAATTTATGTTATCTATTAAATTACCCAATAAATTGTATTTTTATCGCCTACCCCCACCCTAACCCTAAACCCAACTGTCACAGTACTGTAAAAATATTTATTGTTACACAGTGTCTTAAAAAAAATGCAGCTATATTGATGTGCATATTGCACTTCCGGCCAACCGCATATCTGAACTAGACTTTACCACTTAAGACCGCAAGAACGCAGGACGTGTGAAAGATCCCAGATGTGTTCTTGATATCGAGGATGCCAATGCCAACCGTCACAGTAACGTAAAAACAGTAGCTGTATGGAGTATTATTTATGTTATCTATTAAATTACCCAATAAATTGTATTTTATTAACGTCTACCCACACCCCAACCCTAAACCCAACCGTCACAGTAATGTAAAAACAGTAGCTGTACGGAGTATTATTTATGTTATCTATTAAATTACCAAATAAATTGTATTTTATTAACGTCTACCCCCACCCCAACCCTAAACCCAACCATCACAGTAACATAAAAAAAAGTAGCTGTACATAGTATTATTTATGTTATCTATTAAATTACCCAATAAATTGTATTTCATTAACGTCTACCCCCACCTCAACCGTCACAGTAACATAAAAGCAGTAGCTGTACTGAGTATTATTATATACAACTCTACAATTATATACAACTCTAAACCCAACCGTCACGGTACTGTAAAAATATAAATTATTGTTATACAGTGTCATAATAAAATGCTGCTATATTGATGTGCATATCGCACTTCCGGCCAGCCGCATATCTGATCTAAACTTTACCACTTGAGACCGCAAGAACGGAGGACGTGTGAAAGATCCCAGATGTGTTCTTGATATCGAGGATGCTGCAATGCATATTGATTTCTCAGTATGCGTTCTTAACCGTTCTTGCGTCCTTGTGTTCTTATGTGATGTCATTATTAACTGCCGAAGTTCAGTTCCAAAATTAAAGAACATATACATCAGTGTAAAACCTATGACTGGTGGACAAACTTATTTCTGTATGTGTGTACCTGGGTCTCCACTTTTGCCATGGCCTCTTTTGGCTTTAACAATCCCTCAGGTTTTTCCAAACCTTTTAACATAAACTTTCCTCCTTTGCCATGGCTGTTGCTATTTCTAGCCAAGAATTATTGTTCATCAGGTTATCTGTATGATCACGGATCATAAAGATATGTGTACAGTCGTACTGTTTCAGACAAAATCTCTTCAAAGTGGTTCATATTCAACTCAAATGAAACGCGGCACCGCGCGCACTGTTCGCTCGGGTCTCAAAAAAATGCGGTAAAGTCTAGATCGGATACGCGGCCGGCCGGAAGTGCGATATTTACATTAATATAGCGACATTTTTAATGACACTGTATAACAATAATTAATATTTTTACATAACTGTGACGGTTCGGTTTAGGGTTGGGGTGGGGATTAAAAAATACAATTTATTGGGTAATTTAATATATAAGATAAATAATACTCGGTACAACTTCTGTTTTTACGCTTCTGTGATGGTTAGGTTTAGGGTTGGGGTGGGGGTAGACGATAATAAAATACAATAAATCGGAAATTTCATAAATAACATAAATAATTCTTGTTAACCTCCAGCCGCAAACGTATCCGATCTAGCAACAACCAAAAAATGTCGTGCGCACCACCAGTCGAAATCATGTCACGCGCACTCAAAACGAGCTTCCGCTAACACCGCGATGACGTCACATTCACCGCGCATTTTATATCAATTTATTATTAAAGTTTAAAAATATAACTTTGCTGTTTCTGGGGTTTCCATAGAAATCTTACACATAAAGGGTGTTTATTTGCTGAAATTCATATTAAAATCTGTTTTATTATATTGTGCAAAGTGTATTTGTAAGGTTTTTATGCATAGTATATATTGTGAAAAGGGAAAAACATAAATCGTTGTATGAATGCTGTAATATTTTTTTTTAAAAATTATTAAAAATGTGTTAAGGTCATGTGACCATTAGGAAGAATACAGCATCTTATTTCTCACAGGGTGCGTTCTTTGTTCTCGTGGTCTCCTGAGTTTATTCTTTCGATGTGACCTGGCAAGAACGGTCTCCACGAGAATGCCAGGAGAAGTCGTTCTCTGTGTTCTTGGAATTGAGAAACAGCCCATGTATCACGATCACCAGCGATCACAGCCAGAGATTGCTGGTAAATACACTCACATTCACATGAACTACAAATCTGCCATGTTCATGGACTACATGTTCAGTCATGCCACACACACACCTGATACAGGTCACCAGTGATTGTAAACACACAGCTGAAGCTGCTCAGATACTGATTACATGGACTATAAGTACTTCCCTTCTGAAAAATCCAGCTTAAACCAGCCTAAGCTGGTTGGCTGGTTTTAGCTGGTCGACCAGCCTGGTTTTAGAGGGGTTTTGGCCATTTCCAGGCTGGTTTCCAGCCATTTCCAGCCTGGTCTTAGCTGGTCAGGCTGGAAGTTGACCAGCTAAAACCAGCTTGACCAGCCAAAACCAGCTATGTCCAGCTTAAACCAGGCTGGTCAAGCTGGTTTTAGCTGGTTTAAGCTGGTCATTTTCCAGCCTGACCAGCTAAGACCAGGCTGGAAATGGCTGGAAACCAGCCTGGAAATGGCCAAAACCCCTCTAAAACCAGGCTGGTCGACCAGCTAAAACCAGCCAACCAGCTTAGGCTGGTTTAAGCTGGATTTTTCAGCAGGGTTCACAAACACGATTGCTGAGTCTTGCTAGCTGTACAAGTGAATATTACAACGCGGTTCTTCTTGCTTGTTTTAGACCTTTGCTTTGGTTTGTTTGATTATTCTTTGTATGCCGCCTGCCTTGTGACCTTCTGCCTGTTATTACAACTACGACTCTGGATTGCCCTTATCTGTTTGTTCCTATTTTGACCACTGCTTGTCTGACCAACCTACTAATAAAGTCCTGCATAGGATCCTCACTCCATTGTACAGCATCTATCCTTGTTACACCATGTTTCCTGCTGATTTGGCAGACCTCTTTAATGTATTTATATGTCAAGTGGAGAAAATTTAAACAAAAAAAAAAAGATTTAAAGAAACTTTGACAGGTGAACTTCATGACAGGCCCAGGTCAGGCAGACCCCGTAAGACAACAGCTCAAGAGAACCATTTGTTGGTTTGAAAGTCCAGGGCCAGCCCTTTTTCAACTGCAACAGAGATACATAACACCTGGTCACCAGAAACCGCTGTATCTACTAGAACAGTTTGTCGAATTCTCTCACGCAGTGGTTTCAAAGGCTGAATTAGTGCTCAGAAACCAGCATTAATCAACTAAAAAAACATGTTGCATTTGCCAAGGCCCACAGCTTGCAGGAAGGATGGACTGTGGAAAAGTGGCAAAAGGTAGATTTTTCAAATGAATCATCTGTTGAACTGCATATCAATTGTCGCAAATACTGCAGAAGACCTATTGGAACCCACATGGACCCAAGAGTCACCCAAAAAACAATCAAGTTCAGTGGAGGAAAAATAATGGTTTGGGGTTACATTCAATATGGGGGCATGCGAGAAATCTGCAGAGTGGATGGCAACATCAACAGCCTGAGATATCAAAACATTATTGCTGCCCATTACATTCCTAACCACAGGAGAGGACACATTCTTCAGCGGGATGGCGCTCCTCCTCATACTTCAGCCTCCACATCAAAGTTCCTGAAAGCAAAGAAGGTCAAGGTGCTCCAGCAGTGACCAGCCCAGTCACCAAACATGAACATTATTGATCTGCGGTAAGATGAAGTGGCATTGAAGATAAAACCAAAGAATCTTGATGAACTCTGGGAGTCATTTTTTTCTGCCATTCCAGATTACTTTATTTATAGGTTATTTGAGTCATTGCCAAGACGTATTGAAGCAGTCCTCCAAGCTCATGGGAGTCATACACAATATTAATTCTTTTCCCACTGTACCATTACTTTATTTTCTGTAATGCACTTTATTTCTGTTAAATGACAGGACTTTTGTCTAAGCAAAGTCAGACCTTACTGTCCTAATTAAATAACTAATATTTAAGACATATGATTTTATTTTAAATGAGAGTAATCTAGAGGGCTTTGCCTTTTATATAAGCCACTTCTGATTCCTAATGATCAACTAGAAGTCAAGTTATTATTTGTTGTTCCTACAACTTGGATAGGCGACAAGACTTTTGTCAGGTAGTGTATATAAATTGTGCAAGATTGTACATTCATTCATTTTCTTTTGGCTTTGTCTCTTATTTATCAAAGGATGCCACAACGGAATAAACTGCCAACTACTCCAGCATATGTTTTACGCAGCATGCCCTTCCAGCTGCACCCCATTACTGGGAAACACCTATATACACTCATTCACACACTCATATGGCCAATTTAGTTTATGCAATTCACCTATAGCGCATGTCTTTGGACTGTGGGGGAAACTGGAGCATCCGAAGGACACAAGGGGAGAACATGCAAACTCCACACAGAAATGCCAACTGGTCCAGCTGTGACTTGAACCAACTTCTTGCAGCGAGGCGATAGTGTTAACCACTGAGCCACCATGCCGCCCCAAGATTACACAAATTTATTCCTGGATGATTGTGATTTTGCCAAGTAGGATGCAATCCTGGTTTACCATCTTTATGCCAAGTAGGATGCGATCCTGGTTTACCATCTTTCTGCCAAGTAGGATGCGATCCTGAATTATCATCTATATTTATCCTGGAACATCATTCCTGTTATAATCCAATATATATAAATACATGTATGTAAATATAATCCTTACTTAATCCATACCCTAAACCTAACCTTAACTGTAAATAAATCTGAAAATCAAAACTGAAAATTTACAGCTGTTTGTAACAATGATGTAGAACAGGGGTGTCCAAACTCAGTCCTGGAGGGCTGGTGTCCTGGAGAGTTTAGCTCCAACCCTAATTAAACACACCTGAACCAGCTAATCAAGCTCTAATTAGATATACTAGAAACTTCTTGGCGGGTGTGTTGAAGCAAGGTGGAGCTAAACTCTCCAGGACACCGGCCCTCCAGGACCGAGTTTGGACACCCCTGATATAGAATCACATAAAGCCATGGTCACACTGGACTTTTCCCTCCATAGACTTCCATTCATACGCACGCGAATGCGTCAGACCAGAAACGCAGGGTCATGCGTCAGATTTCGCAGGTTGCTGCGGTACAAAGTTCAAGCTTGGTGAAGCTTGGTGAAGCTTTGGCTTTAAGCCGAAGTCACACTAGAGTTTGAGCTTGCGAAATTCTGTCGTGCGGCGCTTCGAAAAGGGGCGGGATTAAACAAGATGATTAGACATTTAAAAAAGCGAGCAATTGCTCCATGTTTTAAATTTCTGTTCAGAGAGGTCATGTTTTGATCCTGGATTGGTCTCATGCAGTCAAGTGATGCGATTTCGCAGGTCAGAGTTCACCAAGTTTGAACTTTGCACCGCAGCAACCTGCAAAACTCGACGCATGACCCTGCGTTTCCGGTCTGACGCATTCGCGTGCGTAGGAATGGAAGT
The DNA here is from genome assembly GCA_903798195.1 of Danio kyathit. NCBI lineage: Eukaryota > Metazoa > Chordata > Actinopteri > Cypriniformes > Danionidae > Danio > Danio kyathit. Next base: position 11,522,566 of record LR812528.1, on the reverse strand, counting down.
CTATGGAGGGAAAAGTCCAGTGTGACCGCGGCTTAACCCTGTAAACTCAACCTTTAAATCTGATTGGCTGATTGGAGTTTTGTTTGTGGAAATGTTTCTCTGCCTTCTTCAGTATCCTCAATAATGACTCAATTATGACAGTATCCTCAGTTCTGACAGTAATTATGATAGTATAACAATTATGACAGTGTCCAATTATGACAGTATCCTCAATTATGATACCATCCTCAATTAAGATTAAAACAGCTCCCACAAATATGTAGAGTGGTGACTATTATTCTTCTTATTATTATAGATAGTTGTTTGATTGTTTCCAATCTTTCAGTGATAAGAATGTTTATATTTACAATGCATATATACAGTTGAAGTCACATTTATTAGCCCCTCTTTGATTTTTTTTCTTTTTTAAATATTTCCCAAATGATGATTAACAGAGCAAGGACATTTTCACAGTATGTCTGATAATATTTTTTCTTCCAGAGAAAGTCTTATTTGTTTTACTTCAGCTAGAATAAAAGCCGTTTTAAATTTAAAAATCATATTAAGGTCAAAATTATTAGCTCCTTTAAGTTAATTTTTTTTTTCGATATTCTACAGAACAAATCATCATTGTACAATAACTTGCCTAATTACCCTAACCAACCTAGTTAACCTAGTTAGTGTAACCTGGAGTGTGACACTGACAACAGAGTTCGGATCCACATACAGGTTTATTGAGGAGGTCAGGCAAGCAATGGTCAACACGGCTGCAAACAGATGTATGAAGGCAATCCAGAATCGTAGTCACAATAACAGGCAGATTGTCACAAGGCTGGCAGCAAACAGGATAGACAGACAAACTGGGCAAAGAAGACAAAGGAAACGCGTTGTAATGTCACTAAGTGTAAACAAGACTCAGCGACTGGAGTGAGTGTATGTGCTGCTTATATATTTTGTGCAATCAGTCCTTGACAGTCCTCCAGTGGTGTGTGTGCAATCAGTCAGGATGAGGAACATGTGTGTGTGAGCGGAGTGCATGTATGGAGATAAGCTCCGTAAGTAGTCCGTAAGCTATTGTGCATGTTTACCAGCAAACTATAGAGTTAAGATCGCTGGTGATCGTGACAGTTAGGCCTTTAAATGTCACTTTAAGCTGTATAGAAGTGTCTTGAAAAATATCTAGTCAAATATTATTTACTGTCATCATGGCAAAGATAAAATAAATCAGTTATTAGAAATGAGTTATTAAAACTATTATGTTTAGAAATGTGTTGAAAAAAATCTTATATATCTTAACTGTATATATTACTTTGAACTCTGCACATGGCCTGCATGTGACAGTGGTCAAAAAGGATTTGGTCAACTTTTAGACTGATCCCTTTTTATTGATTCATTGATGTAGATTTAGCAATTAAATTGGCATATGACCACTGTGTTTTTCAAAAACAGTAGATAATCTGACCCAGAATCTTTTTATGTGGTGGTGAGCAAAAAACAGACATTCTGGATTCAGGCGATAATAAAAATCATAGACTTTACCCCTGTTAATGTTGCCCCATGAGAAACAATTCAGAGGGGAGTTTTGTCTTTTATTGCCATCATCCCCTGTTTTTCTCATTATCCAGTACTCATCTGTTCTTTTGAACCACAACAGCAGATTATGTACTGCTAAATCTTATGGACACTTAATTAGACATAACAAACATGAGGTCACAGGAGAGGATGTGTAAATTGCAGCGAAGCAATATAACTGACGTCATATGACAATATGGTTCATATGACAACATGTCAGTTATAATACATCATACTTGAAAGAAACATGGACTTTGGACAGTGATAGAAGACTGGAAGAAATATTACAGTTTTAGAGTCAAAACAATAGAAAAGGAGTGGAAATATCTAAACCTCCTCTCCAAAAAATTACTTTTGTTGCTTGTTCAAACCACTTATTCAAAATAAGTTGAAACAACACAATTCTTAAAATTTTGGGGGGGACAACTTAATTGTTTTATGTTCAATCCACTTAAATTTGTAAAAACGATTATGTTATCCTAATCGATTTGTGTTGGGACAACATAAAGCAATTGTGTGGAACCCTGCATTTTTTACAGTGTGATATTTCCTGATAAAACACTAAAACAACAAATAAACAAATATAACTATTCAAAAACAATTGTTTTTTGTGAAGTATTTAATGTAAGAATTGTCCAAATTGACAACGTCTTCAGTTTATCTTAAAGTATAGAACAGTTCATGACAAGGGTAACCTTTTCCTAATCACCTCCAAGAGTTTTATTGATTACATTTAAACCCCTGCCAGCATTTGCATTTGAATGTTAACTTTAACAGCAGGCCATCAACGAGAGACCTTGTAAATTCCAGCCCACTGCTGTTGTGCTTCATAGAGCTTTTTTAGGTCAGACTGTGTAACCATCTTGCATTGCTAAATTGTATTTGCTGTAACACTTTGAAATGCGTTACCACACAAAGAGAGAAAGAAAATAACGAACAGCAGGGAGCTACATTATAACAAATGTTTCTGATGTCTTGATGACTTGATGTTGTTAACATGGAGGAAGACATCGCAAGCGATGGGAATGATTCAGAACAATTTTTACTCCAGTCTTTCTTTTAAACTGAAAAAAACTTATGACAGTTACTTTTGAAAATAAGGCATTACACTATTGAGCTACTCTCCAAAAAACAAAGTAATGCGTTATGGTATTTTTGAGTTATTTTTGAGTTACTTTTCATAGGCTTGATCTCTTTTAGAAATTGCAGGGTGTTTTTTTTTTAAATAGAGGAGCTTTGCATTTAATAACAAACTGTATAATCTACATCTTCATTTACCTCTAAAACAACTAATATAATTGTTCTTTTATAATGTTACCTTCTGAGAACTTTCTAATGCTATACATGCCATACAGTATATACAGATTAATGAAAGTTGAAAGCAGTGTGTTTGCAAAATCACTGTCCATTAAGACAATCTCCTTTTCTTCCATGTGTTCAAAATAATGAGAATACTTCCATCACAGAAATGTAAGGTTCAGCCATCTTGGTTTCTTTCTGTTCCCATGGGGATCTCATTCTCTCATTGAGTGTGATTCAACGTGATTTCATTCATTCATTCATTCATTCATTCATTCATTCATTCATTCATCCATTCATTCATTCATTCATTTTCTATTCGGCTTAGTCCCTTTATTAATGAGGGGTTGCCACAGTGGAATGAACCGCCTCAGCGTCATTTCAGTAATTTTATCCCAGCTAATCTAAAAAGTAACTTGAGTTATTATATTATTACTTAATTTTTAAAGTAATTCCTTATTTTCCTTGTTACTTATAGAAAAGTAATATTAATACATTACCCAACACTGGTCCTAATTACACATATTAAATATCAATTTTATTTAAAGATTTATGCAAAGATATAGTACTTAATTTATTTAAATGACATGCTATTGACCATATTTATGAAAGTGTCTATGCATTGTCATATGAGCAACCTAGTCTTTGAGTCCTTCTAAAAATTAATAAAGACAAAAACAACAACACGTTGTTGGGATAGCTTGCTTGCCTATTTATCTGAAAAAGTAGCTAAGCTACTGCCAAACTACATTTGTAAAAAAGTAGCTAGCTACAAGTAAGTTTAGTTTAGTTTTAGTTACTTGCTAAAAGTTGCTAGTTTGAAAAACATGATTTCAACACAGTTTTAGACCCGACTACAGACAGATCTAACAACATCGGCAATAAACGCATCTGGTAATCTGCAGATACTATAAAACAGTTCATGAGTGATCTTGGTCTTGGCGATAGTTGGCGCCTCAAGCATTCGGGCATTAAAGCATTTTCATTTTTTTTTCACCAGTTCATAATTCGTACTCCCGCAAGGACTTCTTTCTCACCAGTAATTCTATTATGTCCAATATTTCTAATTCAAAGATTCACCCAATAATCATTAGTGATCACGCTCCTGTAACATTAAAACTGAATATAACCACTGCACATAAACCCAGTTCTAGATGGCGATTTAATACTTCTCTTCTTCAAGACCATGATTTCGACAGTTATTTTAAAAGAGAGTGCTTGCTTTCTAGAGATAAATGACTCCCCTGAAATATCTCCATCTCTTCTGTGGGAAGCAGGAAAGGCAGTATTAAGAGGAAAAATAATTTCATACTCCGTTTACAAAAAAAAAAGAAAGAGAAAAAACAACAAGCTGAACTGGAACAGAAAATTAAAGAACTAGAAGACATTAACATACATAATCCAACAGAAGAAACACAACATACTCTAAGAAAATATAAATCACAATTAAATAAACTAATTAATGCACACACTCAATTCCTTATTCATAGACTACGACAAGAACACTTCCATCATAGTAACAAATCTGGTAAATATCTGGCTAATCAAATCAAACACAATAAAGAAAAAACAACAATATCAGTCATTAAGGACTCAGCAGGGAAACCCACCAACTCACCAGAAGAAATAAATAACATCTTTCAAAAATTCTACAGTAAATTATATTCCCCTGAAAAAAAACCATCCTAGGATGACATAAATTCATTTCTCAACAATATCAACTTACCTTAACTAAACGAACAGCAAGTAAATACTCTTGAATCCCCTTTATCAGAACAAGAAATTTCTAATGCACTTAAACTCATGCCCAATAATAAATCACCAGGTCCTGATGGGTTCCTTGCTGAGTTCTACAAACACTTTTGGTCTATTTTATCACCACTTTTCATCCGATTGATAAACGAATCGAAACAAATTTCAAAATTTCCGGACACCATGAACACAGCCACAATTGCACTTCTCCTCAAACCCAATAAAGACCAAACATTACCATCAAGCTATCGTCCAATTTCACTAATTAACGTAGACACTAAAATACTTGCTAAAGCTCTTTCGCATAGAATAGAAAAAATCATGCCATCTATAATCCATCCAGACCAAACCGGCTTTATTAAAGGTAGACAAGCATCCAACAATACACGCAGACTCGTAAAATCCATCATAGTCACTCTCGACGCAGAAAAAGCCTTCGACAAAGTGAACTGGAAATTCCTGTTTTCCACATTAGAGAGGTTTGGTTTCGGGGAGTCATTTATTAATTGGATCAAAATTCTCTACACATCACCATCAGCTACAGTCATTACTAATGGACTAACATCACGCAGCTTCACTCTATACCGGGGAACTAGACAAGGATGCCCACTCTCTCCCTCTCTATTCACCATATTCATCGAACCGCTTGCAGCAGCTATCCGTCAAAACAACTACATCAAAGGAATTCAAACATTAAACATACACCATAAAATAATTCTTTACGCTGATGATATATTATTATACTTACAAAATCCCCAAACGTCATTACAAGAAACAATAAAACTTATTAATACCTTTTCAAATATTTCTGAATACTCAATTAATTGGAATAAATCTGCTATACTTCATTACACTCTACCAGTGTGGATGCGGCATCCCAAACCCCACAAATTCCTATGTGCACCACCAACTACATCACATATTTGGGTATCAATGTTTCCGCCAGGCTGCCAGAGTTGTTTGCCCCCTTAACTATACTCCACTACCTAAAAAAATAGATGATGATCTTCAAGGTTGGATGAACTTACCACTATCCATCATGGACAGAATATCAGTAACTAAAATGTCCATACTCCCAAAAATAAACTATTTATTTTCAATGATTCCAACACAGCCCACTCGTACCTGGTTCAAATCTCTAGACTCATTTATCACAAAATTTTACTGGAAAAACAAGACCCCTAGAATTAAATTGGCAACCCAACAGAAACCAAAATCACAAGGAGGATTAGAAGCATCACATTTTTACAACTATTTTCTTGCAAATCAGCTTCAAAACATACACAAATGGATTAAACCTAGCTCATCAGAATACACATGGCAAGATATAGAACAATCAATCTGCAAAGACATTAACATTTCAGAATTACCTTTTCACAGTCAAACGATCAAAAAACATCACTGTTTCAAAATGCCAACAATAGAAGCAACTCTGACAGCCTGGTGGAAATTTCATCAGATCACAAATTCCCCACTCACACCATCTAAATACACCCCAATCTGGAATAACCCTGATTTCCTAGCTAACAAGAAGTCACTCAACTTTCGCACATGGGCAGATAAGGGAATCACACAACTTCAGCATATCTTTAATAATAATAACCTGGCACCATTTTCCTATATAATGCATTCTGGACTCAAATTTGCAAAAACACATTCTCCATGACTAAAAATGCTAACTTACAACTCACACAGTACAAAGTGCTTCACAGATCTCATTTAACTGCAGAAATTATTTAAAATGGGTTTCACTTCAGAAATATGTTCACATTGCACACAAAACACCCCAGACACTTATCTTCACGCCTTATGGCATTGCACTTCAATTAAATCATTTTGGGAAAAGGTTACTGACTCACTCTCCAACTTAATGGGATGTCACATCCCACTGTCTCCCTCCCTCTGCATATTAGGTGATACAGTACATCCACAATAGATATAAATAATACAAATGGTCAGTTATTGCTGGTGGCGCTAACTGTCGCCAAGAAAACTATCCTCATGAACTGGAAATCAAGAATACCATTCACATCTCATCCTGGAAAAACTTACTATCAGATTACATCTCCATTGAAGATCCGCTTTGCCTGAAGCCATTCCTCAAAAACACCTTCATTAGTACACAGACAGGAGGGGAGGGGGGAGAGGGGGTCAGGTAGAGGTAAAAACAGTCTCTGATATTAAATTTAATTAAAAATAAAATAAATCTAAAAGGGAAAAAATAAAAAAAAACTATTTATTATCAATTTCATAAATACTTGCCACATTATAATTTGGTCTTTACATACTTCTTCCCCTTTTGTACTTTTTGTTTTCCTTTTCTGTCTCTCTTAAATTTATTTATTCATTTTATTATTAATATTATTATTATTATTATTTATCATCATTATTATAATTTTTTTTTCTCTCCCTCAAGAGGTGGGAGAGAAAAGGATCGTGAGGTGGGCGGGAGGCCGTGGTGACTGTGGTGTACTCGCGCTGATAATAATAATTCCATGGCTGGTCTAACATCAGATTAAAAAATACCAAGTATTAAAGGGAAAGGAAAAAAAAAGAAAAAAAAAATGAAAAACTCCTATTTGCACATACTTACATATATTACATTCACAGGGTAAGTGTGACGTGGGCATGGCAGCCTGGGCATTTGCACCGGACTGATCCATGCTTTTTTAATGCATCACAAAGCAACTGACAAACACTATACTTCAAGGCAGAGATAACTTTCACCTCCTTAAATTATTGTTAAAGCTGATGCTGTTTTATTATTATTATATTTATTATTTTTTATTATTATTGTTGTTGCTGTTGTTGTTGTCGGAGTGAGTGTAGTTATCGCGTTTCCCTGCCCACCTCTTGATCTTTTATTATTATTATTATTATTATTATTATTATTATTATTATTATTATTATTATTATTATTATTATATTACTATTAATAATTCATCAAATTGTTAGTTAAATTTTTTTCCCTATTATTCTCATTGTTTTGTTTGCAGCACTTTATTTTTCTACGTTTCTTTTCTTCCACTCTTTTCCTTCCTTTTCATTTTTTTTTTCCCTTTTCCTAGTTCCTTTTTTTCTACTTACTATTATATTATTATTATTATCATTTATTATTATCATTTTTTGGTCCTCTTCCTGATTTCCCAACCTCCTCACCATTATCATTAATAGTATTACTTTCACTTTTGGTACCATTATAATTACTATTCTGACTTGTCCTCGCGTTATCTCCTCATTATTATTATTGAAAGTATTTCTACCATTGTCATTATTCAGGTTGCTGTAGTTGTTTTGTTATAGTAGAAGTAGAAGTAGGAGTAGTAGTAGTAGCAGCAGTAGTCATTGCAGTAGTAACGATTGTATTTGTAGTTGGGATTGTTGAAGTAGTAGTTGTAGTAGTTTCTGTAGTAGTATATGTCGTTGGTATAGTGGTATCAGAAGTAGTAAAGGTGTTGGTGTAGTAGTAGTAGTAGTAGTAGTAGTCTGTGTAGTAGTATCAGAAGTAGTAGATGTTGTTGATATAGATGTTGTAGTAGTAGTGATTACTGTAGTAGTATCAGTAGTAGTAGGAGACGTTGTAGTAATATCAGTTGAAGTAGATGTTGTAGTAGTATCAGTAGTAGTAGACGTAGTAGTAGTAGTTGTTGTGGCTGTAGTAGCAGCTGCAATAGTAGTTATAATATTAGTAACTTTCTGTAGTAGCAGTTGGTGTAGCCTAGTACTTGTGATTTATTATTGTCGTTGTCAGTTATTATTGTTGTCCTTTCTCTTTACTGTCATCATTATCATCATACATTACTAGCGTTGTTGTCACTCTTTACCACTGACTGGTCTCTTTCTATATGTTTATTTATATCTATGACACTTGCTTCATTTATTGACCGTTATTGTCCCTTATGTATGTACTCTGACCTGTCCACCATGTTACCTTTACATGCACACACACACACACACACACACACACACACACACACACACACACACACACACACACACACACACACACACACACACACACACACACACACATACATACATACACACACACACACATACATACATACACACACGCACACATACATACACACACGCACACACACATATACAATATACACTGCCAGTACCTGACTGTATTGTTGTTATTTTTGTTTTTCGTTGTTGTTTTTTATGTTTTATTTGCTTTGTATGATCCCAATTTGTGTACCTTTTTGCATATTCTAATAAAAAAGAAAAAAAAAAGAAAAGAAAAACATGAATAAACTTTAATTTTAAGCAAAATATTTGGTACTTGAAAGATTACAATACAATTCAATTGTCAAAGAGTAGTTTCATTCTTGTTTTCAAATTTCAATATAGTTTTCAGACTGTCAAGAGGAAAAGTACAAAACTGCAACAAATGTAGCATTGCAATAATAAAATAATTAACTTAGATTAAGCACACACTAGCCACTGGAAAAGTTACATTGTATCATAAGTAGCTGAGCTTCTGTGAAATTACTGAAAAATCTAGCTAAGCTAGCTATTTTTAACTAGCTGCTCCCAATTATCAAGTATACATTTTGGATTTAAATGAAGTGGATACTCATTTTTGCAAATGCACAGCTAAATAAAAAAAAATACAAAAAAAAAATTCCTAAAATTTACAACAACAAAAAAAAACATGTTTTGGTAAATTTATGTTTAGTCCACTTTAGACATGATATTTACAGTATGTTAATTTGTAATTATACATGTTAACTAGCAGTCATTGCAACCAATAGTTATAAAAATTGGCATAAAAAGGGGTTTCTTGTGAGCAGTCTTCTGAAAACTATAGTAAAAAAGCATGCTGCTAATAATTTCAGATCATGCTCCAGTTTCATTTACATTAAAATTTCCTAATTTCTTTTTTGGACCACCAAGATGGCGGCTACATATAACTTGGTTGAGAGATACACACTTTTTAGAATTCATTGATAAACAGATAGATTATTATTTTGAAAGCAATGTTCTATTTTGAAAAAGAGTACCCTCCTACCTGGATTTCTATAGAGGCCCACGCAATAAAAATTCCTTTGAACTTGTATCTGTATTCAGGAGATACTAAAAAGCTGATAAAATGTACAAAAAATCCATTTACCTGGAATACAATAGCAGTTTGGTTTGAAGCTCTTACTCATTTAGGTGGATTTCCACAGCTCTCGCGTTTCTCACCAATTTTTGGGAATGAAAATTTTCACCCTGGTAGAGCCGATCCAGGTTTTAAAATTTGGTCAAATCAAGGTATTAGCAGGATATCTGATCTCTACGATGAAGGTCACTTTATGTCCTTTGAAGAAATTAAGAAAAAAATTGGAATTCCAAATAAGCATTTTTTTAAATATTTGCAATTGCGTAGTTTTATTATGTCAAAACAAGATCACCATTTAGCTGAACCCCCTCTTTCTATTTTGGAAAATATTATACTTTACTGTTTAAAAGGTAAAGGTCAAGTATCGGTTTTATACAAACAGTTGGTGGACAAATCAAAAGAGTCATTTAATGATAGACTTCAAGCTTGGCAGTCTGACCTGCAGGCTGATATAACTGAGGAAGAGTGGCAAGAAGCTTGTCTAAAAGCCCAAACTCAGACAACAAGCACTCATTTTAGATTGCTTCAATATAAATGGCTGAGTAGACAGTATGTAACTCCAGTTAAGTTGCATCATTTTAACCCAAATATTCCTGATACATGCTATAAATGTAAACAAGAGAAAGGAACTTTATTTCATTGTAAGTGGGAATGTTCTAAAGTCAAATGTTCCAAGTTTTTGGGTTAAAATACTGAACATTGTAAGTCAAATTATTGGTAAAGTAATTCCTCTTTATCCCAGCTTTTGTATATTGCATATTTGTCCATTGAACTTTGATGTGACCAAACATGAAAGAGTGCTGTTGATTTTATGTTTGCTGGAAGCTAAACATGTAATTGCGTGTTCTTGGAAAAAAGAAGACAGTCCTGGTGTATCTCAGTGGATAAAGGGGATGACCTCTTGCCTTGCTTTGGTAAAATTAACATATTTTTTGAAAAACAAAATCCAGATATTTTGGTCTATTTGGAAAATATTCTATGACTTTTTGGAGAATCTAGATGGTGACTCTTTTCTTTAACTGACAGACATTGAAAGTATATAGATTAGACAAATATGTTATTGCTTTATTTAACATTAATATTGTTGTTTATTTATTTGTTTACTTTTTCTTTCAAAATGTGTTAAGTTATTTTGAATTTATATTATTCATGCTGTATTTTTGTTTTTGTATTATTATTATTATTTTTTATATGTTTAATTTATTCATTATTTTGATTTTTTGCTAAGCTGAAAAACTAAACCTTTGTCAATCTGTATGACAATGTTTAAAATAAAAATTGTTGTTCAAAAAAAAAAAAAAAAGCATGCTGTTAATTTTTTTGCTGTTGTGTACATAATTGTTTATGATTAGGGGTTAAACTGGAATTTGCTATGTGAGGGATGGAGGCTTTGTTGTTTTAGGCTTTCAATTTAAATATAATATGGATATGAAGACTGCAAGCACAGAACTTTATTTTAAATTTTGGGTTTCTGGCATGTTTATGTATTTTTTTTATTTAGTACATGCACAAAACATGTAAGCAAAATTTTCCTTCAGCTTAGTCTCTTTAATCATCAGGGGTGGTTGACAGTGGAATGAACCACCAACTTCATTCATTTATTCATTTTCCTTCAGCTTAGTCCCTTTATTCATCAGGGGTTGCCACAGCACAATGAACCGCCAACTTATCCATCATATATTTTACACAGCGGATGCCCTTCCAGCTGCAACCCAGTACTGGGAAACACTCATACTCACTCACACTCATATACTAGGGCCAATTTCGTTTATTCAATTCACCTATAGCATGTATTTGGACTGTGGGGGAAACCAGAGCATCCAGAGGAAACCCATGCGAACAAGGGGAGAACATGCAAACTCCACACAGAAATGCCAACCTACACTGTAAATAAACCCCGTAATTTTATGGTTTATTTCCAGCAGTTGGGGTGCTGGAAAAAAAAACATAAAAATAACAGCTGTTAAATTACAGAAATTTACTATAAAATGACAGACATTACAGAAATTTCCTCTGGTATTTTACAGTAAAGTTCTGTTTTTTTTATGGCTGTTAAATTACACCCAGCTGCCAGAAATAAACCGTAAAATTACAGATTTTTTTTACAGTGTAGCCAAGACTTGAACCAGCAACCTTCTTGCTGTGAGGCGAAAGTTCTAACCAATGAGCCACCGTGTCACCCTCAGAACAAATATATTTGAAGAAAACATTTTTTTTCAACAATTATTTTTGCACCTTGATTAAATAAATGCTTTGTTCATAACGAGGAGAGTGTTGTAAGTTACAGTATGAAGCATGCAGGAGGCTTAAATGGTATGAATACAACTTATATCAAATTTGTCATCTCATGATCCCTTTAAAATAAACTTCAGTAGTCCCTTTATAATATTGTCAATTACACAATTGAATAATTGTGGTCCTAATAATCACAATAACTGATAAAAAACAATGCACAAAATATATACTGATCTCTTTGTTAAACATGTTCAACACATTACATTTTATTGCAAAATGATGTCATCTTCAATGTTGACATGAGTTCTTGAATGATAAATGAAAACCCTCATAAGTGCTTGCATTTGCAGAACACATCAGTCCTGCAGACGAGTGGCTGTCAATGCAGCTCTGCACATTCTGAATGTCTGTGTTATCTGACACACTCGGCTAATGGAGCAGATGAGTCGATTCAGGTGGGCTGGATAAGAGAGACATACAAATCTCAGGATTGAAAACTGCTGCCGTAGTCAAATACAGGAGACAAAGTGGATCTTTTTGCATTTCACGGCATGCACAAAATTAAGCTGTGCACAGATAACCTGCATCAACAAACATGACACTCTGTGCCACGAGCCAGGGGTTGATATACAACACATCCAAACAGAAGTGAGAGGAGACATCAACACAAAGGGGAAAAAGTCTAACAGGAAGTCCTGAAGGCCTGAGCGCGATCCTGACTGCTTCATCAAAAGCAGATACTTCAACTGTCAGAGAAGCTCAATGGGAGGTTTTAATAAACAAAATCACAAGACAATCAGCTCAGGCAAATCCTGCACAATAGAGTATTTATACATTAAACACGTGACAGTTGAAAAAAAGGATGTGACATAAAACAATTTATGATATCTTACATAAACACACTGTAAAACTGAACAGTGTAATTAATGAATTAAATTAATTGAGTTAATTTCACTCTTATGTGAACTCAAACTTTTATTTTAGTAAGGTAAACTTAAACTGGGCAGCACAATCGCCTCACAACAAGAAGGTCGCTGGTTTGAGCTTCGACTGGGTCAATTGGCATTTCTGTGAGGAGTTTGCATGTTCTCCCCATGTTTGCGTGGGTTTCCTTCGGGTGCTCTGGTTTCCCCCACAGTCCAAAAACATGTGGTATAGGTGAATTGGGTAAACTAAAATTGTCCGTAGTGTATGAGTGTAAATGTGAATATGTATGGATGTTTCCCAGTGATGGGTTGCAGCTGGAGGGGCATTCGCTGTTTAAAACATATGTTGGATAAGTTGGCAGTTCATTTTGCTCTGTTGACCCCAGATCAATAAAGGGACTAAGCCGAAAAGAAAATGAATTAATGAATGAACTTATACTGACAGACAATAAGCAGTATTATTGCTCTTTGTGATTTACAATGATTCAGATTTAAATGCTTTGTGCCTGACTGTATGAAATCAAAGCATTCAAAATAAAAGGTATTGTGTGTGCTTTTGCAGGATTGACATATAGGGAGACATACTGTACAGTTGAAGTCAGAATTATTAGCCCCCCTTTGATTTTTTTTTTCTTTTTTAAATATTTCCCAAATTATGTTTAACAGAGCAAAGAAATGTTCACAGTATGTCTGATAATATTTTCTCTTCTGGAGAAACTCTTATTTGTTTTATTTTGGCTAGAATAAAAGCTTAAATAAAAAATAAAAGTTTTGATTTTTTTAAAAACATTTTAATGTCAAAATTATTAGCCCCTTTAAGCTATATATTATTTTGATAATCTACAGAACAAACCATCATTATACAATAACTTTCCTAATTACCCTGTGCTGCCTAGTTAACCTAATTAACCTAGTTAAGCCTTTAAATGTCACTTTAAGCTGTATAGAAGCGTCTTGAAAAATATCTAGTAAAATATTATTTACTGTCATCATGGCAAAGATGAAATAAATTAGTTATTAGAAATGAGTTATTAAAACTATTATGTTTAGAAATGTGTTGAAAAAATCTCAGGGGAAATGTGTTGAAAAAATAAACAGGGTTGCTGATAATTCAGGGGGGCTAATACACTACAATAATTCTGACTTCAACTGTAAATGTGTTAGTAATTTTGGCATTTACTGACGTTTCTGTTATGTTTTTATGTAATTTCGGGGGGGGGTTCCATTGTGGTGAAAAGAAAAGTCGTGGTTGGGTTGATAATAGGCTGGAAAAGTTGCGACTGAACTTAATCATAAAGGTAGTATTTATGTGATGTTTATGCTAATAAATTGCAAAAAAATAGTTTATTCAATTTGAGGTAAATTGTAGGCAACATTGTGGGACCAAGAGCTGTGAGTGTTAAAGGATTAGTTCACCCAAAAATGAAAATTGCACCATAATTTAGTCACCCGCAAACCATCCTCTGTATATATGACTTTCTTCTGTCAGACAAACACAGTTGGAATAGTTTTCATTTCTAGCCTCGCTTTTCCATGCAGCATAGACTGTAAAAAAGGCTGTATACACACAATCAATTTCTGATGGGAAAACATGAAGAAATTAACTTTTTTTTTTTTTTACAAATTTAAGTGAATTGAACATAAAACAGTTTAGTTGTTGCAAAAAAAAAACCTCAAGAATTGTCTTGTTTCAAATTTTCATAAAACTGAATGTTTCCCAGTTAACTCATTGGCTATGAATCTGTTGCAATCAGATATTCCAGTTTAGTTCAGTCCATCAGGATTCAAATATCTTGGCATTAATATAACTAATCGTTTCCTTCGTTACTAGCTGCAAGTTTTCTCCCCTTGTTGGAGCAATCCAAGTCTAATTTTCAAAGATGGAGCAGTTTACCCTTAACATTGATTGGTCGTATTAATGTTGTGAAAATGAATGTTTTGCCCAAACTCCTTTTGTATTTCAGTGTGTTCCTTTGTATTTACATTTCTTTAAATCCATAGATAAAATTATTAGTAATTTTTTGTGGGGTGACAAATTTCCTAGAATTCGGAAATCATTGCTGCAGGGATGTCAACTGAGTGGTGGGCTACCGTTACCAAATTTTTTGTTTTATTATTGGTCAGTAAATATTTAAGTAAATTATATATACCTCTGCTTCAACATTAATGCCCCTATTGGGAAATCATATGTTCCCCCATCCCTTGCAAATCCTGTATTTAAGCAATGGTATGCAAAAGGATTAAGAAATTTTCAAGATCTGTGTAGAGATGGTTTTTTTGTAATTATGCACAACTTTCCTCTGAAATGAAGTTGTCAGAATGCCATTTTTTTAGATTCTTACAGGTGAGACATTGTTCAGCTACTTTATTTTCAGGTTACCCATCTCTGCCTAAGCTACAGGTATGGGAAGAGTTATTGCAACTAAACCCTCAGCACAAATCACAAATTTCTAAAATCTATGGATGCATTTTAAGCTTGGATGATTGTTCCCTTACTAAAATTAAAAATTCTTGGGAAAATTATTTGAGACTATGTTTTGAGGAAGAATGGTGGCTTGGTGCGGTGCAGAGAATACGTTCTAGTACAATTTGTGCTCGCCTTAGCCTTATACAATTTAAAGTATTTCACAGAATCCATTTCTCAAAAACCAGGCTATCTAAAATTTTTCCCAATATTGATGATAGATGTGACAGATGTCATGCACCACTGTGTAATTTAAGTGATATGTTTTTTATGTGCCCTATGTAACAAAATTATTGAACTAATTATTTTACAATTATGTCTAAAGTGTTGCAGGTAAATATAGATGCATCCCCTTATGTTGCCATTTTTGGGGTTCCAAAGATTTGGTCCCAGTTCAATTCTAAACAACTAGATATTCTGGCTTTTACCTCATTATTAACTAGGCATCACATTCTACTTCACTGGAAATCAAATAAGCCTCCAACTACATCCTAATGGCTTGTGGATACCATGCATTTTCCAAAGTTGGAAAATGTTAGATGCTTTGGGAAAACTAATTTCTTTAAAAAGTCGCAATGTTTTATAACTTAGTTTAACTCTCTTAAGGTCTTGCCTTCCATTTAATAGATGCACTCTCCTTCCTTTTTAATTTATTTATTTCATAGTAATTTAATTTTTGTTTGTTTTTAACTATTACTATTTTATACTGTTTAATTGTAAATATTTACTTTCAACATTGACAATGTATCTGAACATTTGATTGTGATTGTTGAATGTCTGCATTCAGTTGGTTGTAATTTTTTGTACACTTTTATTACTCTTGTTTTCATTTTTCTTTTGCCCTTATCATTATTATTATAAATTTTGTATATATTTTTTTTAATTATTATTATTTTTTCTTCTTCTCTTTGTTTTAAAAAAGCAGCAAGAATTGTCTTGTTTCAGTTTATTTTAAATAAGTAGTTTTAACAAACAGCAAAAATAATTTTTTTTTGAGTGTAATGGTGTTGGGTAGTGGCCCTTTTTTTAAAAGCTTCCAAAAAATGAGTTGTAAAACTAACCCATACGCCACCAGAGGGTTAACACATGTCTTATGAAGTGTATCAATGTGTTTTTGTGACAAAAATATTTCAATTATAAACTCAAATCACTAACGTCTGGTGGCTGCTGACCTCTGACTCGACTTAAGATGCTTGATGTTAGACATGTTCAAAGTAGTAAGTGTAATTTTTTGTTTAATATTATACAGTAACGACAAGCCAACTGTTTTTCTTGTTCACCATCATCTTCTGTGATAAACAAACTGTGTGGTAAGTGGTTCCTATGAGACTCTATTTTTGGAATTTCCGCTACAATCAAATGTCTTTGGTCATATGTCAAGTCAGAGGTCAGCCGTTGTCTATAGAATGTCAGCAACTAAAAGTCATCGATTTGAGTTTACAATTTAAAATGATTTTATTAAATCTATATTTTTATTACAAAAACACAGTGATGTGCTTCATAAGACATACCTCCTTGCAGCCTATGGGGTTTTGGAAGCTAAAAAAAGGGTCACTAACCAACACCATTATACAGCATAGAAGAGCCAGGATAAGAGATAATGATTCTGACTGTTTTCATCTGACAGAAGAAAGTCATTTACACTGAGGATGGCTTGGGGGTGAGTAAATTATGGGGTAATTTTCTGTTTCTGTTTTGGGTGAACTCTTCCCTTAATGATAGACACCTGTGTGGCGCCACATTCGTCACGAACATGTTATTGTACAAAATAAAATGAACTTCTACTATCTTAAAAAAAGGTTTTGAGTAGTAACTGGTTTTGAGAAATCTGAATTTATCAGGGTTTACAGTGCACACAAACCCATACTGTAGCAGCACTAAACAGTCATCATTATGAGAGGTCTAGTGGTTAGAGCAACTTAAACTGAGACTAAATCAGAACTAAGACCAGAGTGTGTGTGTGTGTGTGTGTGTTTGTGTGTCAAATCACTTATTGAATGAGTCACTGAATTACTTAACCAATTAATTCAAAGCAGCTGATTCAGAGACAGAAACACTGCTTTGTGTTGCTCAGAAAAAAATGAAAAACAGTTCTGCTGTTTTATTGACAAAAAACTAGACCTTAGACTGAGTTTGACTGACTAGCAATTAGCCAAAAGGTCATCAGTATTGTTTTTCTCATTCATTCATTCATTCATTCATTCATTCATTCATTCATTCATTCATTCATTCATTCATTCATTCATTCATTCATTCATTCATTCATTCATTCATTCATTCATTCAACCTTTTTGGTATCTTTCTTTAAAAAGCTCTCAATGAAAAAAACAACAACAGTTGGTCAGTTGTGGTCTTTTTGAAGTTTTTGCTTAAACTGTTTACAATATTAAAAAGAAATTCTGCTGAATTGTGGAAAAAAATGTGTTACAACCCATCTAAAAACAGATAAGAAAAAAATAAAAGTAATAATTAGGAAAAAACAAAACATTTATTTTAATTAATTAATTAAAAAAACATTAATTAATCAGCAATTAACACTGATTAACTAAATTGATCAAATACATAGATAAACCATAAACTATACAGTAACACAGAATATGTGATTTATGTATAATAATTCATCCAGGATCAACAAAGTTTAGAAATTGAGTCATATATCAAGTAATTAAAACATTATTAATAATAATGTAATAATAATAATATAATGAGAATGTAACAATTCAACAAATAAAATCATACAAACAAAAGTACTTTGGTTTCCACACAGATGTGGTGAAATTCTAACCACAATCATAATGACACCTTGATGATTAAGAACTAACATATTTAGAGAAGAGTTATGAATGGGTTTCCAATCTCAGATCTTGATGTATAATATTTTCCAAATATAAAAAGTTCATTACATCTTGAAAGCAGTCATTTTATTTCCACTGCAGGAGAATATGCAGCCTGGCTAATGATGTAGCAAAAGCGTCTTTAATATGTCCAGACAATCCAATAACATTTGGCAGGAGTCCCAAAAGAACATTCAAAGAACAAGGCTAAATCTGTTTTTTGTTACTAAGGAAAAACAGTTAAAAACCAATAACCAGAAAGAAGTTATAGATGGGGAAGAACAATTTTTTAAGACTGCTACAGTTCATGCAACTGACACATGCAGTTATCGAGACCAAAACCAATGTTTCAGGTACTAGACTAAAGACCACATTTATGTTTTATGGCCACACATGAATATTTTATACATGTATATTTTTTTAATATATATTTTAAATTCTAGTCCAAGAGGTCCCAAAAAGAAAGCAAAAAATAGGTAGCATTGTAGCACTTACAATTCCATTGTTATGTGTGGTGAAATGTGATGAGACCATTATCCTTTATTTTTGTTCATTTAGCTTTTTACATACTTGTTGAATTAAGCCTTTAAAACTGATAATGTTGTGTTAATTTGTGAAGATTATCATGATGGCATCTGTTGGTCAAAATGTTATTTTTTTTTTTTTTTTGCAATAATCAGACTTTGGGTAAAGTCTAGATCTGATAGCAGCCGGCCGGAAGTGCGATATGTACATCAAGTATAGTAGCATTTTTTATGACACTGTATAACAATAATTAATATTTTTACAGTACTGTGACGGTTGGGTTTATGGTTGGGCTGGGGGTAGGTGTTAAAAATACAATTTATTGGGTAATTTAATAAATTATTTAAATTATTCTCGTTAACTTCCGGCCGCAACCATATCTGATCTAGCAACTAGGGTTTTTGTCAGTGGAATCAGGTTGATGCTTGCTTTTGGGTTGGCCAACAATTTTTTTCACTGTATTGCTGCAAATGTAGCTTTAGGAGGACTGTATCTTTATAGTAAGCCTTAAAATCATCATTCGGTTATTTACAAGCTTTTACATCATTCAAATGTTGTGAAAAGCATTATGTAAAATCATTCCCATTTAAATGAGTTTAACAATTGCTGTTTTTCAAGCACTACCTTTTTAAGAGTTTTTTTTTACTTGCATATTTATATACTTATATTTTTATACTTGCATAAAGATTGATTTTAATCAGTTTTTCAAAACATTTTTAGTCATTTTTGTTCTTGAAGTAAACGTATCTTAATTTAAAAAAGTTAAGATTTTACTGAAAACAAAACAAAAATACTATGGGATTTTATTTATTTATTAATTTTTTTCTGAAAATCCTTCCTTTGTGTTAAATAATTAAATAACTCAAATAACTGCAAATGTATTAAAAATAAAAAACCTGAAAAATCACATGTACGCAACTATTCAGAGCCTTTGCCGTGAAGCTCTAAATTGAGCTCAGGTGCATTCTGTTTTCACTGATCATTCTTGAGGTGTTTTAGCAGCTTAATTGGAGTTCACCTGTGGTAAATTCAGTTGATTGGACATAATTTGAAAAGGCATACACCTGTCTACATAAGGTCCCAGGGTTGACAGTGCATGTCAAAGCACAAACCAAGCATGAAGACAAAGGAATTGTCTGTAGACCTCCGAGACAGAATTGTCTCGAAGCACAAGGCTGGGGAAGGTTACAGAAAAATTTCTGCTGCTCTGAAAGTTCCAATAAGCACATCATCCGTAAGTGAAAGATGTTTGGAACCACCAGGACTCTTCCTAGAGCTGGCCGGCCATCTAAGCTGAGTGATCGGGGAAGAAGGGCCTTAGTCATTGAGGTGATCAATAACCCGATGGTCACTCTTTCTGAGCTCTTGTGTTCTTCTGTGGAGAAAGGAGAACCTTACAGAAGGACAACCATCTGTGCAGCAATCCACCAATCAGGCCTGTATGGTAGAGTGGCCAGATGGAGTCCACTCCCTGCCAGGAATGTGCCAAAAAGCATCTGAAGAACTCTCAGACCATAAGAAACAAAATTCTCTGGTCTGACGAGGCTAAAATTGAACTGTTTGGAGTAAATGCCAGGCGTTACGTTTGGAGAAAATCAGACACCGCTCATCACCAGGCTAATACCATCCCTACAATGAAGCACGGTGATGGCAGCATCATGCTGTAGGGATGTTTTTCAGCAGCAAGAACTGGAAGACTAGTCAGGATAGAAGGAAAGATAAATGCAGCAATGTACAGAGACATCCTGCTTCAGAGTACTCTTGACGGTTCATCTTCCAGCAGGACAATAACCCAAAGCACACCGCCAAAATATCAATGGAGTGGCTTCACAACAACTCGGTGAATGTTCTTGAGTGGCCCAGCCAGAGCCCAGACCCAAATCCTATTGAACATCTCTGGAAAGATCTGAAAATGGCTGTACACCGTCGCTTCCCATCCAACTTGATAGAGCTTGAGAGGTACTGCAAAGAGGAATGGGCAAACGTCACCAAAGACAGGTGTGTCAAGCTTGTGGCATCAAATTCAAAAAGACTTGAGGCTGTAATTGCTGCCAAAGGTGCATCAACAAAGTATTGAACAAAGGCTGTGAATACTTGATGTGATTTTTCAGGGTTTTTTTTTTTTTTAAATAAATTTGCAACAATTTCAAAAAATCTTTTTTCACATTGTCATTATGGGGTATTGTGTGTAGAATTTTGAGGAAATTAATGAATTCAATCCATTTTGGAATAAGGCTGTAAATGTGGAAAAAGTGAAGCACTATGAATACTTTCCGAATGCACTGTATGCTCTTCTAGATTGATATCTGAGTAATTTGGAAACCATGGCATCATATGCATTCAAATATTTGCATTTATACTCACTTAATTTACTTCTGCTTATTCCCTGCTTTATCAGGGGTCACCACAGCGCAATGAACTGTCAATTACTCTAAATGTTTTACCGGTGGATGCCTTCCTGCCACAACCCAGCCATGAGAATGTACTAACAAGTGAACCGTCAATGTTGGGAAACACTCGTTCCCAATTTTAGTTTGTCCAGTTCACCTATATAACATGTGTATTTGGAATATGGGGAAACTGGAAAATATTTTAGACCATCATTACATTTTTTTACAGCTGATAAAACACAAACAGTCATGAAATGGCCTTTACATAGTCCAGACCTGAATATTACAAAGTCAGTGGGGGATCACCTGGACAGAAAAGAAAAGATATGACTGCTTAAATATACAGAAGAACTTTGTGAAGTGTGGGCGACACGGTGGCACAGTGGGTATCGCTGTTGCCTCACAGCAAGAAGGTTGCTGGTTCGAACTCCGGCTGGGCCAGTTGGCATTTCTGTGTGCAGTTTGCATGTTCTTCCTGTGTTTGCATGGGATTCCTCTAGGTGCTTCAGTTTCCCCCACAAGTCCAAAGACAAGCGGTATAGGGGAATTGAGTAGGCTAAATTGACTGTAGTGTATGTGTGTGAATGAGAGTGTGTGGGTGTTTCCCAGTGATGGGTTGTGGCTGAAAGGCTGCTGTGTGAAACACATACTGGATAAGTTGGTGGTTCATTCCGCTGTGGTGATCCCAGATTAATAAAGGGACTAAGCCGAAAAGAAAATGAATGAATGAATTTTGTGAAGTGATGAAAGAGGCCTGATATTTGCACATTAATTCTTGAAAAAAATTCAAGTTGTGCTTGGTAAAAAGGAAGGTCACATTAAACACAGACTTTTATTCTGTTTACAGAAAATTGTTCTGAAATGTTGTGTGCATTTTCCTGTTTGTATAACATTTGCATCTGTTTGTATACCATTTGTATCCACTAAACTGGTGGCGGCCTTTTGCACATGTGTCTACTGTGTCTGCTATCCATGTTTAATTTCTTTAAAATAAATGTGTCGTTATAAATGCTAATAAATAGAGTATTAAAAGAGCTATCTTAAGCATATAGGCTACAGTTTACAGATTTGATAATACAGACTACAAACATTAAGATTCATGAAGAGTTTAAGAGATATTAAGAGTTCATAAACATAGATATGTTTGTTAAAATAAAGTTTATGGATCAGTAAGTAGGACAACTGATCTCTATTTCGTCTATTTGGGACACTGGGGGCGCTCTGTACAGTTTGACAACAAGGTTAGGAAAAAGGATGTCTGCAGTATGCGCAAAATAAAAGAAAAAAACAGGCAATTTTAATAGATACCTGTCGATAAAAGGCTTCGTTAGACCGAACAATCGTTTGAATCACTCAGTAAACTTCAATATGTTTGCTATGTCTTTTGAAAGGATGACTTTACAAAACGCTGTTTCATAAAATAGATTTTATTCATTTCCATTTTATGTTATAATTTATATGGATTTGGAAAGAAAAATCGGTGGATATGTTTTTAGATCACAGACAGAAGCAATCTTTGCTATTAGTTATTGCATTGCATTATTTGTACAATTAAAGACAACTAGCACACTTACATTTCATATAGATGTATTTATTATAATGCCACACTACAATGACAATCTGTTCGTGACTCAACTTCTCATTTGCCTCTGTGTGATCGGGCTGCTGTAGCCTCCGCCCCTGAACTCGAGAGATGGGGCGATCAAATCTCGCGAGTGTGCTTCCTCTCGCGATGTCACCCAGCATCGCTGTCCTGCTGCAGTGCGCGTATAAAGCAGCAAGACTGGCGGGCACGAGAGGAGGAGTTGCGGCAAGGTCGCGCAGCATCACGGCGCAATTTAGCCAAGGAAAGCTCGATTCATAGAGATTATCTGGGTCTGTAGAGTCCTTGCGAGAGCACACACCGGGCTGTGCGTTGGATGTTTCACTGAGCTTGTTCAACTTGTCAGGAGTTGTTGACTGGACGTGCTGCTGTTCTCCATTTGCATCCGCATGTGCGCGTCGCGCTGCGGGTTCAGAGGGAAGCGCGGCGCGTTATTTTAGTCTTCCTGCAGCATCAGTGACTACGCTCAGTCACATCCATTTGCTCGTTTGCACTTTTATCGGACAGTATCAGCTTTGGGAAGGGTTTTTTGACTCACCATGTCGGCGTCACCTCCACCTTCTGTCTCCCCGGGCGAATATCTCTCCGCGCCCGAACCTGACGCGCTCAAACCCGCCGGTCCGACTCCGAGCCAGAGCCGCTTTCAGGTGGATCTGGTGACAGAGTCCGCAGGGGACGGTGAAACCACTGTCGGCTTCGACTCATCCCCACCCGAGTATGTCGCCGAGCCGCCGCCCGACGGGCTCCGGGATTCTGTATCTGGCGGCGAGGAAGCCAAGGGCCGGTTTCGGGTTGTGAACTTTGCGGCCTCAAGTCCGGACGCCGTGCCGGCGGAAATCGCGCAGAACGGGGACACGGTGATGAGCGAGGGCAGTTTGCACTCCTCCACCGGCGGTCAGCAGCACCATCACTACGACACCCACACCAACACCTACTACCTCCGTACGTTCGGACACAACACCATCGACGCCGTGCCCAAGATCGACTTCTACCGGCAGACCGCCGCTCCGCTGGGCGAGAAACTCATTAGACCCACCCTCTCAGAACTGCACGACGAGCTGGACAAGGTACATCACCGCACACTGACCACTCACTAGTTTAATGGGTGCCTCAGACAGGCATCGGAGTTTAGAAAGTTAATATTGAACACTTATGCAGAAGAACAATTATACTGGTGTACAGAGCTGTATACATATATTAGCGAGTTAATTCTGAACATGCATGCTGGAATCTAGTGTAGTGCGTTTGTAATGAACACATAATTGAACAGTTGTTTAAGTTAATACTTAACACCCAGACATGAGTTGTTTTAATGAGTTAGTGATAAACACATTTGCCAGTAACTGGTTCAGTGAGAGGGTACTAAACACATATGCCAGTCACTAGTTTAGTGGGTTAGTACTAGACGCACTTTAAGGATTTGTGTTCAGAAGCAACATACTAAACTAACGTGTCAGGCACTTGTTTGGTGTGTTGGTATTAAACACACATGCTAGAGACAAGTTTAGTGGTTCATAATTAAAAGGCCAAGCTAGGTTAGTACTGAACATGCATCCCTGAGACTGGTTTATTGGGTTCATGCTGAACACGCATCAAACACTAGTTAGAACTGAACACTCATACCAGATGCTGGTTCAGTGAGTAGTAGTACTCAACACACATCAAACCCTGGTTAGTAATGGGCAGTATATTGGATTTGTAAAAACAAATTTGATCTTTTTCTTAAAAATATGGTATGGGCCAATACCATTAATGTTGAAAAAACAAAAAGTGGTACATTGGTACAAGAACATCTGAAAAATAGAGGAAGATACAGAGTAGCTGCTGCCAGGAATGTGCATTATTCAACCTGTTCTAAAAATGACTCAAACTTTATATTAAAGGCTTTAAAGTAAATAATAATAGTTAAGAAGTATAGTTTAAAGCATCAGATACTATGACGGACTACTTGCAGTTTCATGTATTTGAGAAGTGGTGTGTAACTTAAACATCACAGGTATTTTTGCAATTTTTAAAAGTTATGAAAATGTCAAAACACTTTCATTAAAGTCATAAACTTCATGACCAATAAGTAAATATAAAGAGACTGTTGTAATGGGGTAATCAAAATTATTTTATAAATTTAATTCTTGCTTCAAAAAGCTTTTTTGTTTGTTTTTAGATTTCACTATATTAGTTTTGACAGCCTTTTATAGGATGTAAAAGAAATATAGATTTTCTTTATTCAAACATGGAAAATTCAGAGATATATTCTGTATACTGAAATTCAGACCAAAAATACAGAGATGTGATTTTAATTTATTTTTTGACCTCATGTAGCCCAGCCCTACACTCCAGGTGCTGTTTTAATGCTCTAATAATAAACCAGCATGCCAGACACTTGTTGAGTGGGTTCATACAATACATACATGCTGGACACTAGTAAGTTATTACTGAATATATTTATGGAAATTTGCTTAGTTCAGTACTACAGTGCACACAATCAAAGGATGCTAATTTAGTGGGTTAGTGCTGAAAATACATTTCAAAGGGTGGACTAATGAATTGGTACTGAACATACATTAAAGTTCAGTGGGTGATAGGCATGGGCCGGTATAAGATTCTGATGGTATGATAACCTTGCATAAAAATATCATGGTTTCGCGGTATTGAGATTACTGCTCTAAAATATATTCTTTTTAAATGTCTGGGTAAAAACAAAAACTTTTTTCTCTTTGAATACAATATATTTTATTTTGAGAAACATTTAAATTATTTTGGAACAGTAAACAAACATGTCAGGCTAAATTCATTAGTGACTTCTGTCTTCATTTGTTTCAAAAACCCATTTTCTTTTACATTTTAAAACGGCATCTTTGGATATATTTTCTGCTGGAGATACTGTTGTCCTAAAAAAAAACGTAAATAAAAAATCGTACACGTACCTTAGAAACAGTATTGCAGAAAGTTTTGACGGTTTTAAAACCTTGACTTTTCCAAACCACGGTGTACCTTGAAAATGGTTATCGTCCCATGCCTAGTGAGTGAACACTAATTTAGCGAATAAAAATACAAGAGTCACTGTAATTTGAGTTGTGTACTGAACACACATATAATGAACATGTATTCTGAAGAGAACACCAATTGAATGGGTTAGTGACACATGCTAATTAACACTAATTTAGTGGGTTAATACTAAAAACACATTAAGTTTGTTGATTTTAGATGTTTGTTGAATCGCCTCAAGAATGAGGGTCAGGCAGTAAGACTCATACCGTCAGGTTATTAGATGAGCCAAGTAAACATTGGTTTCATATTAAATGTTTGATTTGGTGGTGATACTTTATTACACTTTACAGAGTCAACATGGACCATTGTGACCTTTGACCTGTGCATGCAGTGACTGTTGTGCATGGGAGTACAGCGATGATGGGAATTGTTATCTGAAGATCAAACTCTTCATTGTATCGTTGTACATGTAGTTCACTGTTGAGAAAACACAAGGCCAAGCTGTGTTTACATTCTTACACTAGAGTCAGATGTGCTAAGAGTGTCCATATCTGTTGCTGCTAGTCTTAGTTTCTCTCATGCAAAGAAAAGGCCTGCTGATAATACAGATAAACTTCTTTGTTTGTGCAGCGATTAGTTTGCCATAACAGGGTTAAGACTGTATAAAAACAGGCTGTAGCGAGCAGCAGATGTTGCGTTGTCCACTGTGCTCACACAGTCCTAAAACATGCTTGCTGTTTGCAGCCTGACATTCTAGTAGTTAGTTTTAGCTAGAGGCATGGCGACTAAGGTCTCTGACGACACTGGCGATTATGACTTGGCAGTTTCTGAAGTTAGGTGTATTTGTTACAAACTCTGATGCCAAGTTTTAGAAAAGCGTCTTTGAGTTAAAGTATATGACGCACAAATGTTTTAACAGTAGTTTCCACTCATTTGAGCTTCATACCCATGCCAAACTGAGCTTCTCTGAGTTAAGGACTCATTTAAAGCCACTGAATGATTTTCTTAGTTACATAAACAGATGAGAAGCAGATAAGTGGTAAGGACTAGACTGTTGTGTATAAGAAATGTAGTGAATGTCAATGCAACAGTCTGGAGGAAAAGACGTTTTCAGTTTGGTTGGATTTGAGATCTGAAACCTGCGCTTGTTTTTCTTCCCAGTAGTAATTGTAATCATGAGACGGAACAAAGTAAGTGAGATGCCTTCTAAAGCAAATCACAGATGTTTTCGAGAGCACTGAAATAACTGATTTAATAAGTGCTGTTTGTGAAGTCGGGCATTCTTTGCACTAATGCTCTTAGTTATTTGAAGAAGTCTCAAGCACTGAATATAAAATTTTGAGTGTCGCTTCACAAGTTATCTCTCATATAGAGAGGTGTGTTGTTACAGTCCCGTACTTCTGAAATGAATTGCTATTTGATTATGCACACTTCGGTCAGCACTGCTGCTAGAATGTAATGCTCACCACTCTTAATGACGATGACTGTGACGACCCATCAATTTCATTAGCAGCAGTTTGCAATGCATGTGTGCAGAAGTGCTCCTGTGAACTGAAGCTGTGTGGTGCATTATCTCTTCGATATCTGATTGTAGTCTTTGCCTTCACACCTTTTTTCTTTAAACATTTTTGGGAGGAGTCAAATAACCAAGTGGCTTGAACGACCATAACCATTGACACTTGGCCATGTCATGTCTAGAATGTGTCTTAAAATGCATCTGTAAGTGCTTTGAATGATCAAATTGCATTTTGGAACTCTTTTACATTCATTGTATTTTTCATTCACTGTTAGGTAAAAGGAGTGGGAAAAGAACGTGTTGTACTTTGGCATGACCTTGTAAGCAGATTTTGGCCATCACTTTTGAAGCTCTTTTAATTGCATTGAGTGTCTGTATGTTGTCTGTTAGTTTGGTCTGTGTTTGTGTGCGTTTGTAGCAGCTGTCAGTAAGTCAACACTGCTATAGTCTAGTGTTTTCCACTGCTATAAATACATCCGTTCAGCTGTTTGTATTGTTGGGAATAGAGTTAAGCTGGGGAATTTTAGAAAGCAGTTTTCTTCTGGTTGTCCATTATTGGTCGTCAATTAATTGTCCCTAATCCAGTCTAGACAGTCAGAGCTGGGGTCATGTAAAGTGGCTGATGGTATTCCTTTACTTGTGTGCTTCCTATCAAACCAACAAGATTGATGTGATTCTATATGAAAATAAGGACTGTTCTGATGTTACATAAGACTAACTCTATTAAAGTCATGTAAAAGTATTTCAGATCAAAGCTTTTTTTTTTCTATTGGAGTTACACACAGCACGGTACTGTACAACAAATCTATGACTGAATGGAAAGTCTTTTATTGGCTGCTGGCAGTGAATTTAAACAGATATTGATGTTTGGGCCAGTGAGACTTTTATGGCTGTCAAACAGACACTTTGACACTCAACATTTGGTTTTCCAGTTGTTGCTTTAACAGTTTCAGTATTTAATTAGAGCAATACGTTATGTCACGTACACTAAATTATTCCTGTAATTTTGGCTCTGTGGAGAGAAACCGTGAAAGTGCCTGCATAGTGTGACTGAAGCCTGATGGGCATAGTGGATAATATTGATCTGTGAGAGAAGTTCTGTCAGCTCTGATTTATTTACGGATTGTTCAAGCAGAAATGCTTGACAAGTAAAATCTGAACTAAACTAGTCCAGTGTAGCCAGGGGAAAAATGATTCATGTGAGATTTGGCTTAAACTGGAACTGCATAGCAAAACCTCACACAGAAATGACCAATGTTGTATGGCTTGTACAAATTTAGCCATGGCAACTTTTAACATTTTGGACAGATGCATCCCTCCAAACAAAAGTCTAATATTTTATATATTCTAATATAATATATATCTCTCCAATGATTGACATTTACGAGCTTTAATCTCCTTTCCCTCAGGTTTCCCTCAGTGTTGACAAAATATAGTCAACAACAATCTGCTTTCTGCAGTTTTTATTTGAAAGACACCATATGTAAATTTCGCACTAGAGGTTGAGTATTCACAACAAACAAAGGCTTAGATTGATGACACCATGACCATGAGCATGGAATCATGGGAGTTATGGTCTTTCTTCATTACATCCTTCAGGACTCTTGCAGAAGTCATGCTCATTGATGAGCTAAAGTATTCAAAGCTTATTATCGTGGTAGTATGAAGCAGAATATATAAGACTGAAAGTCATTGAAGCGAAAGATGTGGCACAAAAAGCAACAGAGCTTTTATAAGTCCACCACTTCTGGTTCATCCAGGCATGATCATGTGGGAAAGCAGCGCTTTTTAAAACATATTAAATATATAAATTAAGGAGTAAATGATTAATAACACATATTAAAGCTTCTTTGCTGTTTCCATAGTTTTAATAAAACCACACTAGAAATTAGAGTGTAAATGAGATCATTACTATTGGTTACTATGGTGTATTCATTCATTAATTTTCTTTTCGGCTTAGTCCCTTTATTAATCTGGGGTTGTCACAGTGGAATGAACCACCAACTTATCCAGCACATGTTTTACGCAGCGGATGTCCTTCCAGCTGCAACACCCATACACTCTCATTCACACTCATCCATACGGACAATTTAGCCCACCCAATTCACCTGTACCGCATGTCTTTGGACTGTGGGGGAAACAGGAGCACCCGAAGGAAACCCACGCAAATGCAGAGAGAACATGCAAACTCCACACAGAAACGCCAACTGACCCAGCCGAGGCTCGAACCAGCGACCTTCTTGCTGGGAAGCGACAACACTACCTACTGCGCCACCGCGTCGCCTGACATGGTGTATGTCAATAGTTAAAACTGCTTATTTCTCTGGAATTTAACATTCTTCAAAACATTTAGGTTAATTTAATTACACAAGTTTGCAAAATCTAGAACATCGTTTCAGTGGTTTTTGGATATTTTAATAAAAACAATCTTAATTTATTCTTTTTTTTTTTTTTAAGGTAAAATGTAGGTGAAATATCTGTTAAACTGCCACTGATTCGGCTGAAAGGTGAAAGTAGCCACATGTGAAAGGACTTACAGGATCTCAAGTTACAAAGTCAACTGCAGCCAGAGGAGCTAAACATGTCTGCTCCTGCAATGAAGCATTTCTCTGAATCAGATGATTTAGTGTTATCCCTAACCACTTAGAATTGCACATTTTATAAATGAATGAATTAAAAAATTCTGGATTAAAACTGAAACTTAACTACGTCACACTAATGCTCTGATTCGTTGCTGAACAACCAGTTGGACCTAACCCAGTGCTAAATCTACAATCTGAATCGGTTAAATGACCTTTAACGTTAACCTGATAAGAAGCGAGGTGTGGAACATACCAAGCTAAGAACACTAAACACGCTTTTCCGTTCCAAAAACACGAAGCGCACAACACTTTTTTTGTTGACAACAAAAAAAAGAAGTGCGGTGCTCTTTCTATGTTGCTGGGCAACGACTGAATAAGCTACGTATTGTTCGAAAATGTTGCTGTTGATAATAAAATAATTTTAATATTTAATAATATTGTGAAATTCAATATTTGTGAAGTTATACAGCACCAAAAAAGGCTGAACAGATCAGCCACTTTTGACGCTCATAAACAATCATAAAGTCCTCGTGCTGCAGGAATTAGGAGGTTTGCTGAAGGCGCAGCTGTAGTGCAGTGAGGGGTTTGTGTCTTTAATAATCTACGACAGTTTGCGTTCATTGAACAGTATGAATGATTAATTAATCCATATCAAACAGATTTGTGTAGGCGAGGACTTTTTTTATTTACGAGGACTTTAGATGGGTAATTTAAGAGCAGATGGGTCATTTAGGGCATATCACAGCCTCATTTCTTGCTTTCAGTTTCGGGCTTAGGCACGCTTGCACTCACACTGTAAGCGTTCCGCGCCTGAGCCTAAGTGAACCGCGCTCTGGCACACCTCTTCCAACCGGGCCAGGGCCGGCCAAGTGTACCGTGCCCGAGCCCGATTCAGAGCACTCACACTTCTTAAACGATCCGGGAAACGGGCCTGGGCACGGTTCGGATAGCATAGTGTGAGTACGCCCACAGTAGATCTGAGTGTCATCAGCATAGCTGTGGTAGGAAATTAGGTCCTTTCTCATTATTTGGCTCAGAGGGAGCATATAAAGGTTGAACAAGAGAGGTGCCAGAATCGAGCCTTGTGGGACTCCACATGTCATGGGTGTCCACCTTGACCTATACTGACTAACCTCTTCCTTCGAGATAAGATCTGAACCATTTGAGGACCGTCCCAGACAGCCCAACCCAATTTTCCAGCCTATCCAGAAGTATGCTGGGATATCATTAATTATCTTTATAAGAGCGCTCTCTGTACTGTGATGTGCTTTGAAACCAGATTGAAAATTGTCTAAACACCCCTTGGAGTTTAAGAACGTGCACCTGGTTGAAAACAACTTTTTCAATGATTTTACCAATGAAAGAGAGATTTGAGATTGGCCTGTAACTGCTCAATAGTGTGTTATCCTGATTGCTCAAAAAGATCTCTCCTCCATCTCCAAAAGTCTCCGTAGTTGAGTCCGTTGTGTCTTGACAACACAAACACTGCACCCCGCTTCCGCTTTCATTTGATTGGAGAATGAAACGGATGCAACTGACGTAATGCGCATCTTCAGCTCACAGTTGACTTTTTTTTTTTGTTTTTTTTTTTTTTTGTTTTTTTTTTTAAACCAAGTGCACATCGCACAACGGCAAAAATGTGAGGCGCAGCAGTCAGTTAGAGTGCAAGGCGCGCAGGGCACATAAGCTCACAAAACGCTCGCGGCTGTTATTAAATCATTCCAAAAAGGACCTCTCAACACAAAAGCGCATTTGGTGTGAACCCCCCTAACTAGCTGGATCAATGCTAACCAATGGACCGACAGAGCCCAACGGCCGACCAACAGCTTGGTGTGTCCCACCCCAAAATGCAGTTTGAATGAAACACATGAGTCCAGTAGGACACTTGATGTCAAATTAGAACAAATGTCTGTAGTGATAAAAGTAGAATACAAAATGTGCAGAGCTGTGGATTGCCTAAGTTAGCTTGTGTTTTCTCATTCAAAATCTCATTCACTAGAAAAGACAGCACACCAAGAACTTATCTTACTGCAAATAGTATTTAGAAACTTAAAGGTGCAGTATGTAAGTTTGACACCCAGTGGTTGAACTAGGTATTGCACTCCTGGATCATAATAAAAGTACGCTAGGATGCCAGATTGTGTACAGGAGCGAGTGATTTAAACTGTGTTCTAAATAAAAGCAACGACACGCGATAGAGGGAATATTTTCCATATTAAAAGTTTTTGTCCTAACCAACACCTCGAATTGATATATTAGAAATGGCTTCTATTTCTCACAGCTGAACAACAGAAACCTATGACAGCTAGATCACCTCAGGTAAGCCTTGTGTGCTTTATTCTGTGCTAAATGCTAACAATGCGAGTTTGAATGCATTTTACATGGCATTTGTTGCCATATACTGAAAGCAGAAAGTTCACCTCAGATCTTGAAAATACAATAAACCGTCTGAAATTGAACTTTAGAACTAAACACATATGAGTGATTCAGCATCTACATTGATGTTAAAGTGGGTTAACATGTATTAAATAGATTCTAAACCTTACCGTTTCGTGAGCGAGTGCATATTCTGTGCTTCTGAAAGGCTGTATTTACATCTCTGCCGTGTCTCGTCTGGTGCAAACAGCCAAATAGCTGATCACTGCCTCTCTCGTCACAGCGTGTTGTTAGGACACGCGGTTACAATGTAACCTGCTCACTTAATGTTTACGTTCGTAATATTTATGTAATTTGCTAATTAATAACCTCATGTGGAACTGCATCTGTCTCCCATACTGTTCTTTTTGGTCACGGACGCATGCTTTCAGAGTCTTTCTGAATGAATGAATGAAATAGCTGTTTTCCAACAAGGCAACCCAGGGTGCTGACATATAATTGGCTAAACTGGCATCGTGCATATGAAATTTATATAAATAAAGACAGCGTTCCGGCACGGAAAACCCATTTTCAAAGCAGAATATCTGACTTCAGCATTGTTTTTCAGTTAAACAAGTATGTTCACTTGGGATGTTTCTTAAATATCTGCACACATATTATGGTATTTTTATGCTTTAGAAGAGTCAAAAACTTACATACAGCACCTTTAAATGACAATGGATTTTAAAAGTTCTGCCTACAACGGTTGAGGTAATTTACTAGACAAAAACACCTACAGTGGATTTTCCTTCTCTGGTGATCCATCGTGTATAATGGCCCATGCAGGATGCTTTTGCTGCTGTGATATTGTGAGCATTTCTGATGCAAGTTAGGTGACCTAAGAAAAATTTGAATGACGCAATGCACATCGCTCATGCTAGTGACATGGATGAAACCGTTGTTATTTTATTCAAAGGGTGAAAATAAATTTAAAAGATAAAAATAATATAAAGTGATGCATCGATTATTAATATTGATGTTAACTAATTATCAGCATAAACATTAATTGTTTAATGCAATCCAATAAAATATTCAATTCAATTCATCTTTATTTGTATAGCGCTTATACAATGTAGATTGTGTCAAAGCAGCTTCACATGGAAGATTATAGTGAATTGAACAGTGTCAGTTCAGTTTTCAGAGATTAAGTTCAGCTCAGTTTAGCTCCGTTCAGTGTGGGTTAATAATTGCTACTGAGAGTCCAAACACTGATTAGCAAATCCATCGATGCGCAGCTCTATAATAATAGCAGTTATTTTCAGTTATATTCATAAAAATAAGGTTTTGGTCACCTAACATCTCTAGAGAGGGCTGCACGTTGGTGCAGTGGGTAGCGCTGTTGCCTCACAACAAGAAGGTCGCTGGTTTGAGCCCTGGCTGGGTCAGTTGGCATTTCTGTGTGGAGTTTGCATGTTCTCCCTGTGTTTGCGTGGGTTTCCTCCGGGTGCTCCGGTTTCCCCCACAGTCCAAAGACATGCTCTAGGTAAATTGGGTAAGCTAAATGTATAAGTCTAACATAGTCTTGTATAATAACAACGCATCATATTTTATAGATTTTATTTTTATAGATTTTATTTTTCTTTTTTTTTTCTTTTTCAATTAATGCTTAATTAATAATTAATAACTCGCTCATAAAATGTTTAATTTTATGATTATGTTTTATGATTTAATTTTATGATTAATTTTATGATTATGTTTAATTTTATGATATATTTTATGATATAGATATAATTTTAATTTTAGATATATAGATATAATTTTAATTTTATGTTTAATTTTTATATAATATTAAATTTTATGTTTAATATTAAATTTTATGTTTAATTTATATATAATATATAATATTTTATGTTTAATTTTATGATTGTTTTATGATTAATTTTATGATTGTTTAATTTTATGATATATTTTATGATATAGATATAATTTTTGAAGCATTAGTCCGTGACACATTTTTGAATTGACAATTTTGATTAATCAGTGTAATTACAGCAACTTTTTTTTGAGTGTCAAGTTACATTAAATGGTGATTTTAATCTTTAACATGAACATCAGTGTTTAATAACCTAGTAAAGCATATAGGTGCCACCACATCTTTGTCATAATTATGTTTTACAGGGAAGCCAAGATACTTTCATACAAGTGATTTGAATGATGCAAGAGGTGATCTTTCTGCGACTTGTTACTAATTTACGATTAATCTACAAGTAAAAAAAAAAAAGTGAAGTTATTAGTTCGTGGGTTTTGATCCAAACGAATCGCAATACTGAATCCGAACTGTGATCCAATACATCCTAATGCTTAGCCAATCATTTTTGATGCATTAAAAAAAAATGTATTAAAGAGTTGAATAAGCATGGGCCGGTATAAGATTCTGACAATATGATAACCGTGAATAAAAATATAACGGTTTCACGGTATCACGATATTGTGATTACTGCTCTAAAACAAGTTCTTTTTAAATATCTGGGTAAAAAACTAAAACATTTTCCCCCATTGAACACAATATACTTTATTTTGAGAAACATTTAAAGTATTTTGGAATAGTAAACAATCCAGGCTAAATAATTCAATTGAGTCACTGACTTCTGTTGTCTTCATTTGTTTAAAAACACAGATTTCTTTACAATTTAAAACGGCATCTTTGGAGATCTTTTCTGCTGGAGATACTGTTGTCCTAAAAACTAAAAAAAAAAAACTTACACATACCTCAGGAACTGCATTACAGAAAAATTGGTAGTTTTAAAAACCTTGACTTTTCCAAACCGCAGTATACCTTGAAAAAGGTTATTGTCCCATGCCTAGAGTTGAATATATTAAATTAAGAGTTAGAAAGAAATGGATTTGAAAGATGCATTTAAATTCAAACATTTGATTGTTTGATTAGGGTTGGAGCAAAACTGTGCAGAGCTGCGGCTCTCCAGGAATCGAGTTTGAGACCTATAAGTTACAGTTTTGGCTTTGGTACACTGTAAAAAAAAATCCAGTAAAATTATGGTAAACAAAACCACCATTATGATTGCCAGTGTTTCACAGTTAAATATAGTAAAAACTCTAAAGGTAATATCGAATTTTTATGGTAAACTACCATATTTCAGTAATATATAGTGTTAATCATAATGAACATTACTGAACATAAACCATAAGTGTTTCTGTCAGTTTAATCGCTTATTCTGTACTGAAATGTGTGGCGCTGAAGCACACAAACACTCACTCACTCACAGATTGCACTGACACAAAGATTTAGATACAGATATAGCCTGAGCTAAGTTTTATAATGTTAATGCTAATGTTTATATTAAAATCACTTTAACATGTCTATAACAGCAGCATAAACAGAGCATCCTTATTTGTTTTGTTAGCTATCACATGCCAGCTCCAAATAATGACTTCGACAAAGTATCTACAAGCAATGACATGTGTTCAGGGACAATTAAAAAAATGAATAAACATAAAATTAAGTATTTATAAGACATTACTTTCTTACTTTAGAATTGTACAGTTTAAAAGGACATGTTTTTCTTTAGGTTTTGGTTCAAGCAGATTCACATTATGTTAGGCCTGTCTAAGCTGTTCGCAATTTAAAAAAATGCAATTAATTAATATTAAGATCAAGATAAGTTTTTTTTTGTCATGCAGACTATAACAAAAAAAAACTTTAATTTCGAAACTATGGGAGTGTGCGAGTCTTTCTGTGGAAATCATGTGCTGGAGAGCATGCAGATCAGACACACATGGTTAAGAAAGTTAGAATACACAAGTTAATGTTATCTGTCTACTTTTCGCTGTTATTCAGGATCAATAAACAACTGTCAGTCAGCTTTAAAAAGGAAATGTTCTCTATTTTTTTCACTTACAATTAAAGGGATCATTCATTCATTTTCTTTTCTGCTTAGTCTCGGTCCCTTTATTAATCTGGGGTCGCCACAGCGGAATGAACCGCCAACTTATCCAGCACATGTTTTACGCAGCGGATGCCCTTCCAGCTGCAACCTATCTCTGGGAAACATCCATACACACTCATTCACACTCGTACACCATGGACAATTTAGCCTACCCAATTCACCTGTACCGCATGTCTTTGGACTGTGGGGGAAACCGGAGCACCCGGAGGAAACCCACGCGAACGCAGAGAGAACATGCAAACTCCACACAGAAACACCAACTGACCCAGCCGAGGCTCGAACCAGCGACCTTCTTGCTGTGAGGCGACAGCAGTACCTTCTGCGCCACTGCATCGTCCCCAATTAAAGGGATACTTACCCAAAAATATTAATGCACTAAATTTAAATAAAAACAAATTTCGTTATTTTAAAAATAAATATATAGCCTATAACAAATGCCAGTGCATTTTTTTTTTTTTTATTAAATGTCTATTTTAATTATTATTTAATAAATTATTTTTTTTTATTTGAGCTACTTAAATTTGTATTCGAGCAACCAAAACTGAAGAGGGCCTTCCCCTGAGATTTGGAAGTTTTTCGAGCACTGTATTAAGGAAACTTAATGTTAACCAGGTTAAAGATTTCTATTGTAGCATTTTTACTTATTTTCTTTTTTACCTATATTGTTTAGATCATGATTAGTAATCTGTAATCAGTATTTTATATATAGATTTTCTACAGTATCTCAGACGTGTCATCACATATAACTCTATGAAGACCTGAGAGAAAGTGGGGATTAAAGTCCTTATTGTCAATCTTTGATCAATTGATCCACCATTGCATAATATTTGCGCTGTTTATAATGTATTTGAGATGTTGTGTTTTCCACCATGAATAACTGACATGGCACAGGTATATGATTCAGTTGTAAATGTTATGAAATCATGCAAACATACCAATTTGCTATCAGCAGTGGGCGAGTGAACAGAAGCGCTGATGGATGCATGCACACTAAACAGACAGCTTTCAATAGTAAAATATGCATTTTGCTCATTTTTACAATTTTTCTATGCTTGTTGTTTGATGCATTGGAATATAATAAATTGTATGAAATCCAACCTGAAATCTCAAACAGAATTTTAAGCCATTTTAAGACTAGATTTGATCAAGTGATTTTTTTTTATTTTTTTTTATTTTTTATTTTTTTATTTTTTTATTTTTTTTACCACATGTCGTATTGGATGTACAAGATTAACTTTTTTTTATGAAATTAACTCCTTTAAGGACATTTTTAACAAAGTGACACCAGGAAAAATTTTTAGAATTCTTATCATGTATTAACACTAAAAATCTCATTTAATTTATTTATTCATTTGTTTGTTGTTTTTAATTGTATATTTATAGTTGAAATGTTCTTGCCATGAAAAATAGCCTCGGTTGTATATATAATACAGGCATACAGTATACTTGTTGTTTGACATTGAATGTGCCTTCTGTAGAATTAGAAGCCTACATGTGTATATCTATTAGCCACACTGAATTAATAAAAGTAGATCATTGTTCTGTCCATTTAGCAACTGCAATGGGGACTTTCATGGGTATTTGGAGTTTAACAGGGGTTTTTTTTTGTGAGTGCCCTCTGGCCTTCGCAGGAGATTTTCGACTGATCATAGCATGCTTCCATGACAAGATTTGCAT
This sequence comes from Danio kyathit, assembly GCA_903798195.1. Classification (NCBI taxonomy): domain Eukaryota; kingdom Metazoa; phylum Chordata; class Actinopteri; order Cypriniformes; family Danionidae; genus Danio; species Danio kyathit. The sequence goes on along the minus strand of LR812528.1, from coordinate 11,484,791 downwards.
GACAGTCATGTTTGCTATATCCTGAAAGTGAGCTTAGCCTTACCCAGACCATGTTAGTTTCCCAAAATAGGATGTCACAGGTACTGAGCTTTATGTTTATTTTGCTTTATGGAATTAAATTACTTAACAGAAATTCAGACTAAGTGCAATAAGCCTGGCTTATTTGGTAAACTTGTTTTATGAAACAGACATTGAGGCATTAGAAGTCAGAAGACATCATTAATTTATGATTTCCTGTCTGTCTGAAAAAAAAAAAAAGCCAATAAACAAGAAATAAATGTTTTCTTTACATTGTATTAAGTTAAATCACATTGTGTTGAATTGAAATAGGATCACACTGCATCACGATGAGGCGAATCATATCAGTATCTTCATGTGTATTTTGAATCTTTTAGCTATACATCGAGATTCATATGGTATTGGCCTTACTTCTGAGATCCACATCCACAGAATTCGAAGATGCACTTGTATGAAAAAGGCAAAAACACTGACCATATTGGTGACATTTACATTTGTATGAGAGCTGCATCTATTTTCTGTATGTGTGGTGTGATAAAAATTCTATTGAAGCAAGTTTTGACTCATCCACTTGTTTTGTCATGGGTCTATCTCTGTTGTGAGATCTTCTCTGGAAGAGGAGCAAACAAAAACAAAGGCAAAATAAGCCCAAACATGTCAAAATGCTGTATTTAGGCCAATAAGATCAGAATGTCCTGGCCACTATACTAATTCCACGAAGTGACATTGTTTGTGAGCCATGCCCAAACAACAAGCCCAAAGAACATAAGTGGTACTTAATGAATATCAGCTTGATTTATTTAGTGATTGAGATGTGATCTCAGCACATGTGACGTACTAGTTGTCCTGGTGTCAGTAGTGCATGGCACTAGATGAGATGAGCATACTGGGACAGGCCAGAAACAACAGATGTAAGAGCACTCTTCCCCAGATACCTCCTGTAGCGTCTCCATAGTGATTCTCATCTCCTGAGCGATGATGCGTAATGAAGGCAGTGTCTCGGTGGACACACGCATTACCTTTGTCACACCTATGTTCAATATTTAGGTGAGTGAGTATAGGTAGAAGTAGATAAATTAGTACAATAAAAAGTAACGAATAAATGAGTGTCAAAATTGGATTGACTTCCGGTCTGACCAGATTACAATATAAACGTGTAAGTTGTTTGTTCTGTGTAGGGGTGGGGGGGGGAATCTGATTCTTAGATGCATTGGGATACAGATAAAAATTGATTTTCTATTTTTAAATATGCATCACAGTGGGTAGCACGATCGACTCACAGCAAGAAGGTCGCTGGTTCGAGCCCCGTCTGGGTCAGTTGGCATTCTATGTGGAGTTAGCATGTTCTCCCCTTGTTCGCGTAGGTTTCCTTTAGGGGTGTCAAAATTAATCGTTTCTTCGGTGCACCGCGATGCAGACGCGGACAATTCGGTATCGTTTCAGTAATAATCATAACCGGTTATTATGTACTGACGTCATTTATCTCACATGCGCTATGTCGCCCTAGCTTACTATGGCGAGGGAGGCGAGCCGCGAGCGCGAATATTTACAACGCTCTAACTACGTAAAAACTCTGAAACTGTGCACAATTTCACTGCGTGTGTGTTTGCAGGACAGTGTTTCACTGACACTTACAGCAAAAGCCCCTATTTCACGGCGATTAAGAGAATGAAAGTAATCTCCATTTCTCTCTCTCTCACTGTGGCCCATGAGTGCATCAGTGAAGAGCACCAGCGTGTATAAGAGCCAATCGCAGCCCTTTCTGTTGAGCGCCTGACCAATCAAAGGGGTGTAAGAAAGAACTTGGTAGACAAGGCAGAAAGCGAGCGGGATATTTATATTTGTTTATTTGCTATAGACCATTTCAATGTGGTCATGTCATTGGCCCATGAACATTTTCTGCTTGACGTTAAACTATTTTCTAACTGTAACAAGAGGCAATTCAATCATAACTTGATTTTAAATCAGCAGTCATAACACTATTTATCAATATGTGGACCTTTTTGGATTCTCAGAAGCAATGGAAATTAAAAATGTAAAACAGGAAATACGTTAGGATCATTGTTTTTGTTTACATCCTTCAAAATGGTCTATAAATGCTTGTGTTGTTTAAAGGTACAGTTTATATATCTGTTTGTATTAAAGGACAAAATTGTTTTACAAATAGTATATAAATATATTTATACATTTTAATACAAGAATTGCTGTGTATGGAAAGAATCGTCAATGCACCGTGATGCACCGAGATATCGAATTGAACCGAATCGATGGAATGATAATCGTAACCGAACCGAACCGTGAGACCAGTGTAGGTTCACACCTCTAGTTTCCTTTGGGTGCTCCGGTTTCCCCCACAATCCAAAGACATGTGGTATAGGTGAATTGAATAAGCTCAATTGGCTGTAGTGCATGTGTGTGAATGCGTCAGTTGGCATTTCTATGTGGAGTTTGCATGTTCTCCCCGTGCTCGCATGGGTTTCCTTTGGGGGCTTCGATTTTCCCCACAATCCAAAGACATGTGGTATAGGTGAATTTAATAAACTAAATTGGCTGTAGTGTATGTGTGTGAATGCAAGAGTTTATGGGTGATTTCCAGTGTTGGGTTGTGGCTGGAAGGGCATCTGCTGCGTAAAACATATACTGGATAAGTTGGTTCATTCTGCTGTGGTGACCCCTGGTTAATAAAGAGAATAAGCCGAAAAGAAAATGAATGAATGAATTTTTGAATATTACTTGGATAATGGAAGGCAAAAGATGGAACTCTGAACAAGTGTAGTGCTCAGACAGTCTGTGACATGCATACAACCGATGCATGATGGTGGTGTGCAAATCAGACTGGCTCTGTCTGCATTAAAAGCTAGCTTAAATTGACCAAGGCATCGCTAAATAAAGTACATGGTCTCAAACACTATTGTTTCTTCATTGTCATGTCAATCCAGTGAATGTAAAATTCTTGTGAAAAAACAGACCAAATTTAAACAAAGCACAGGTTCTAATGTTACTCGTATTCAATTCATGTTTATTTTCAGAGCAATTTCACAATGTAGATTGTGTCAAAGCAGCTTAACATTGAAGTAAATTGAAACTGTGTCAGTCCAGTTTTCAGAGTTTATGTTTAGTTTAGTTCAGTTCAGTGTGGTTTAAATTTCACTGCTGGACGTACAAACACTGAAGAGCAAATCCATCGATGCGCAGCTCCACAAGTCCCAAACCAAGCAAGCCAGTGGCAAGGAACAAACTTCACCAATTGACGAAAGTGAAGGAAAAAAAACTTGGGAGAAACCAGGCTCAGTTGGGCACCACCATTTCTCCTCTGGCCAGACTTCTTGTGCGGAGCTGCAGTCTAGGTGTCGGAGGCTGGAGAACAGTGGACATCCATTGTGGAGAACTGCAGGTTTGGGTAGATCACCGGTGGGTGTTCAAGCTGGGCTCTGGGATCAATGTGAAGACTCGTCTGTCACTGTGGTCTTTCAGGAATCAATCTCATGCTCTCCACTCCTCCATGACCGCTGTAGGATCAGCTCAGGATATGACCTGGTCCAGGATTATGGATATGATTATAGGATCAATAGTATGCACACACACCCCAATGCAGCATTTGATTAGCCACATTTCATAGTGAGAGTACAACGATTGGATTTTTTCCCCCCTCTCTTATTTAAGTTTAGCACCATTCACTATTTCCTGTGTATGTAGGACCTTTATTTTGAATTGAGACAGTCCTTAGCTGTATGGTGAGATGGAATTTGTTTGTCAGAATAGAAAATTAGGGAAAGATTGATTGCAAGTTTATTCCGTGCTACCCTGAAGAAGCATAAAATCTATTTAAAAGATTCTTTTGTTAGTGTAACATGAACATTGTGACATTTTCCATGTATGTTTATAATGCGACAGTAGACGCGTGTATGCTTGTAATGAGGTAGTCTTGTATAGGCAGACCTCAAACTGATGCTGCTTTGAATGTGCAGATCTAAATTCTTTATGGAAGTCTTAAAAATTATGACAACGGTCCATATCCAGTTGAAATACTAGCGAAGATATTGCTTTTAGACTCCACTGAACTGCCTCAAGCCTCTTGAACATCTTTTAAAAATGTTAGACAATATTTTTTGCTTAGTTTTAAGAATCATGCATTTTAATATACATCTGTTAATGAGCATTGTTACTGATGTAAACATGACAGCTTTTAGATTAAATCAGACTTGTTTCCAGGCAGGCTGGTTAACACTGCTGAACATTCAACTCCTGGAAATCCTGTATGTTCAAACCAATCAGAGGACAGTCCAAAGTGTGCCATATGCATGATGTATAGCCACAAGTCTGTGGGCAGTGCTTTGCATGACATCTGAGACTATTTATAAGTAGGGCCAGACGGAATCTGCAGATGTTTTTTGCTATTTCTGCTGAGAATTTTGGTAAAAATCTGCGGAATGATTTTGGGAGTATCATAACTAAAACCTTAAAATGTTAAATAAAAAATAATATCTTTATAACTTGTATTAAATGTTTAAAATGCAAATCCAATTAGATTAACTGTAAATAGTTAACTTTAAGTAAATAAACAGAATTAATGATGAGCTAAAAATCGGCGGAATTCTGCGCGCGCAGGTTCCGTGTGGGCCTAGTTATAAGTCACCAAATGCATGTACACTGTTGAATAAGTATTGTATGTTTATGCATCATGTCATATCACACAGCTCTTTCTGTCTTTTTTCAGGATTGAAAGGACAGCGATTTTAAACTTTTAAAAATTATCACTAACTTTAATAAGTAAACTAATTTGCTCTCACATGGTCACCCGCTGAAGCTAAGCAGGGCTGCACATGGTTAGTTCCTGAATGGGAGACCACATGGGAAAACTAGGTTGCTGCTGTAGAAGTGTTAGTGAGGCCAGCAATGGGCACTCACTCACCCTACTGTGGGTGCCGATGCCCATTATAGTGAAGGGGATGCTATGAGCTCCATCTTTTGGATAAGACATTAAACCAAGGTCCTGTCTCTCTGTGGTTATTAAAAAAACCCAGCATATCCTTTAAAAAGTGTAGGAGTGTAACCTCGGTATCCTGGCAAAAGTTCCCTACTGGACTCTGTCCATCATGGCCTCTTAACCATGCCCATATCATAAATAGCTTCGCTCTGTCTCCTCCTGACCAATAAGCTGATCTGTGTTTTTATATACATTACACTCACAAAATGCAACTCTAAATGCATCTCTGTCTGCCTATTTGTCCAGTATTATTATTGTTATTTAGGCTGTACATTACTTCATCGACAACAGAACTCCGGAGCAGTTATGGGCAGATAGCTCACTCGCGTCCACCCACACCAAGCTGGTGGTGATAATATTATATACTGTTAATATCAGTGCATCAGTATAAGCCTTACTTGTATGATGCCCCAGCTAGATGAGTGTGTGAGTTTGGCATGGCCTGTGAGCACTTGTGTATGTTTGGGGTGGCTCTGAGCGCTGCAGTATGGTGGCTGTCATGTGTGCTGCTGGTGGCTGTCTGACGGCTGTCACCGAGTTTCTGTAGGCGACATCATCAGTGAGCTCACACGTCTGTCAGCTCAATGTCTTCATCTGACTGCTCCAAATGCACTGCAGCCTTCCCATCACACCCACCCTGTGCATGCGTCTCTGCGGCAGCGTCCACATGAAGTGCACCATCATTCCATCCTCATTGAAAATGCACACTTGCGCATAAAAATGCTTGCCTTTCTGTGCACAGTGCAGTCATTTAATATTACAGTAATGATGCATAGTACTTAGCAGTAATGCATACACTCCATCTGAACATATTTTTTACTCTATTACAGTTGGAAGATCATAAACAAGTTATGTTCATTAAACAAGGTTATAATAGTTTTGGACTTTTCATTAGACTTTTTGTTTTCACATCCAGTTATAATTAGTTTTTAGAGGTAGATAGCTCGTTTTTACTCATTTTTATATTTTGAAATGGCTTAGTTTTAGTTTAGTTTTTATTAAAGTTAATAAGGATATTTGTTAGGTGCAAGATTCAAAATCATCAGAATAAATATTGTATAATAACTCAATCAAAGATACATTTCTGAAACATGTATTTAGAGGACACATGACCACTATCATCTACTGTACCACTACCATTTACCCATTCTCAAATTCAAATATAGCAGCCCTAAGTACAATATGTGTGCAATGCTGCTTCTGAGGTTAGATATATACAGTAATGATGGGAAGTTTGGATCTTTTCCACGAACCAAGTCTTGCGTGACAATCCCCCTGTTAGGACTCAACATATCAAAAATATGTAGTCAGCAATCATATTTTCAGTCAGTTAAAACATCACATCTGAAAAGTTTCTTACATTTAAGTTTTGCAACGCAACTGTAGCATGATTCAATTTAAAATAAATTACGACTTTCTGTTATGAAATAAACGTACATTTTGCCAGATCCTCTCATTTAAGTCCTTGGTTTACCCTATGGAGTTTAATCAGTTGTCCAAGTTTAGTTCAGTCACAGAAGTAAGTTATTTGTGGATAAGTGCTTACTGGAGATGCGAATCGTTTCAAATGATTCAGTTCAGTTTGGTTCTAGTTCAACCGGTTCACTTTGAATATCCAGTTAATGCAGAAATAAAAACTATTATTGGGCACAAATTTGTTAAATTAATACTTTTAGGTGTTCACTCATTGTTTTTGTCATGGGAACAACAGCGAGGACTGACTTGGAGGAGGACTCGCTTGATCTGGCCAATGGCATCAGAATTATAGACTCCGAGGTGCTGTACGGTCAAACACCTAGTGTAAAGCTGGCAGTGTGAAGTAAGTAGATTTACTTCTAAAAGCCTCATGTATTTAATACATTTAGACGGACAAAAACGAAGGACGTTTTTGCTATAATTTTAGTTACAGTTAGTTCTAGTTTAAAAAAAACAACAACTCATTTTGATTTCAGTTAATGAAAATGTTTTTCATTTCTAGTTTTCGTTATTTCGTTTGTTTTTGTTAACTATAATAACCATAATGACCATTAACTATAATCATTAAAAATTCAAAATCATACAAAATATTTAAATGAGGAGTTTTGCTGAAATTTTAGGCTTGTGGAAATGAATACGTGTTTTTTGGTGAATGAATACATTCTTATGATTGAATTGGTCTGAAGTTTTCTCAAGTGTATTCATTTTGTTAATTAAATGGATACTTTCGTTTGGCTACTTTTCGTTTAGCTCCTAGAAATAATCTATGGAGAGCATTTTTAGGCAGCTTGTTATGCTTGATTAAATTTTATTATTTGTTCATTTCATAAACTTATTTGCAAAAATACATTTTAAAATCTTTGCATATTTATAAATAAAAAGTACATCAAAACACTGAAGCAAATCTAAGTCGAGGGGAACAGCAAGATGCACAAAAAGTGCATCTTGCATCTAAGAGCGCTTTAACTGTCTGAAAGTTTCCAGACCAATGCAGTGATGTGTTTTTTTTTTTTTTTTGCTGCATACATTATAGCAGTTTGGTTTGTTATTGACGAGATCATACGCAGTGGCAGGTCTAATACTTTGCATTCATACTAATGCTCGGATGTTAACATATGAGATGTTTTGTCCTGTCAAGGTTTAAATGACTGCATACATTAATTTAAAAATTTTCACAGCGGTAAAAATATTTTGACAGGCAAGATCATTTGACTGATTACATGGAGTTCTGCACCACCGCATACCAGAAATGTCCTTCAGAACAAACACACAAACTGCATGTGAGCGTTTGAAAGCAGCTGTCTGTCAATAACGAAGCTTCATTTATGTTCTGCATTCCAAACGGCATAAATGATGCCTTTGTAGAGCATTTGGAAGGTAAAGCACTCAACTACTGGCATGTGAAAAAGTACATTTGTCAAGCAAAGCACACATTTTTCAAACTGCATATCCACTGCGGCGAAGCCTCTGACTGCTTTTTTTATTTTATAGTGATGCACTGATCTCAATTGTTCATGGCTGATTTCAATTGTAGATTTTTTTTCAAGCCAAATTGGCTATTTTAAAAATGATGAGTAAATGAACTAGTTGTTTATTTGCTTTATCGCAGGCTGAATCTGCAGTGATTGATAACCACTAACAACTATTGCTCCGTAATCACAATTCACACAAAAATGTAAACATTAACTTGGGCTGGTAGTGATTTAAATTTGGAATACATTTTGAAATGATCCTTAATAAAAACCTAATGATCTAACTTTAGCTTTGTGAAATTATACAAGCTATAACATAAATATGTAAAAAACCAAAACAGTAGACGTGCTGAATAAAAATTGAAGTTCGCTGCATTTAGGTAGTGGTTATTAGAGCAGCAAGATTAACCATGGTTCCTTGGTAAACAAGATAAATACAAACACGTATTTGTACACTTTTTATTTGACGTCGAAAACATCACATAATTACCTGACTAATCAGAGGCAGTTGTGACCTATTGCTTGCAGAGCTACGCATTCATTATAAAGGTTTTACATTCAATTCCCAGTACAGGAAGGAACTTTTTTTTCCACCTCTAAGACTGACAACTTAAGTACCCTGTTGTCAGTCTTAAACTGCTCTCTTCTGTTAATGCTGTTTTCACACTTTGTACTATAGCATTATTGCAATTCAGTTGGCATGCAAGTCCGCAAAAGAGAGACACACACACACACACACACACACACACACACACACACACACACACACACACACACACACACACACACACACACACACACACACACACACACACACACACACACACAGCAATATTTTATAATTTTTATGTTTTGTGGCAAGTAGCCATGCAATTATGTGGGATAAAGTTTAGATTTTTGTGGATCTCCATTATTTAGCTTGAGTTATGATCATTTGTGCATGTTTTTGATGTTGTCTCTAGTGCACATATTGTACAAAGACAAAGGGCCCTATTTTAACAATCTAGGAGCAAAGTCCAAAGCGCAGGGCGCAAAAGCATTAAGGGCGTGTCAGAATCCACTTTTGCTATTTTAAGGATGGAAAATTCCACTTTGCGCCGCAGCACATGGTCTAACAGGGTTGAGCTTATTCTCTTAACGAGTTATAGGTGTGTTTTGAGAATAAACCAATCAGAGTCTTATCGCTCATTCCTTTTAAGAGTCAGTGGTGTCGCGCCATAGCGCATTTGCTATTTACATGGTGGACTTTGTAAGTGGAAAAACTGAACGCTTGTAGTGAGAAAACAGTTAAACAGAGCATCTGCAGCACAAGAATGAGAGAATGAGCCTCCTCATTCTTTACTTTCACTTTCACTCATGTGGATAAGGAAAAGTGTTGTATGCACAGACATCCATTAGCCTATACAAAGTTAATTTCGTTTGTTAAGCACAAAGATTTGTTTCAAAACTATTTCTAAATTCAGTTTTAATTTCCAGCAAACGAATAAATGAACAATAATAATGAAGTGTGGCCAAAAAAACTGAGTTATATCCAAATACACATGCTATGCCCCATATGGTCTAAAAGCTGACAGGTGAGCAAATCTAAGCTTGTTTTTAATAAAACAAATATAAATATGCATATAATAAATATTACTGCTAATAATACTAACATTATACAAAAGCAAATTGTCATGAATAAACTGAAAAAGCCCCCCAAGATGAAGACATGAATGCAGTAGTTTTTATATTTATGTGGGCTAGAAAGTAATAATTTTTGTAATATTTTAATCCTTTAATTCTTTTTTTTTTGTAAAGATATTTGCGTATTGCTCTACATCCTGTGTGTATTAAGCGAGGCACACCACTAACGCGCTCTGCACTGGACTTAGGATGTTCTCTTAGCTGGTCTATTAAACAGTCTATTCTAGTTTCTCAAAATAGCAACGCGCCAGTAATGCGCCTCAACATATCTCCTTTTATAGACCATCACGCCTATGGGCGCACAAATGCATTTGCTATTTAAACAGCGGGGTGCAAAATGTCAAAATGACTCTTGCGTCAAGCTGAAACTAGCAAACAACAATTGCGTTGCGCCACATTGAGCCGGGTGTATGATAGGGCCCATAGAGGTTAGAGAATATTTTTTTTATCACACCTCAAATTAACTTTTTTACTTGGGGCTGCACAATATATCGTTTCAGCATCAATATTGCAATGTGATCATTCGCAATAGTCACATTGCGAGTATACGCAATGTTGAGTCTGGATTATAATTTATCATTTTGCAAGTGTTTTTAGAGGTCTGTGATTGTGCGAGCATTGTAAAAGCATTCAGGCATACGAAAATGTACCATTTGTACCTTTGAAAAAATAATAATGATTAATTTTATTGAATTGTTTATAATACGAAGACTATGCAGTACTATTCTACATTTGATTATTCAATTACTGTATACCTCAATCCAGTTTGACTCTTTAGAAAACAATAAAACGCTGTTTATTTAATTAGCATATTTTTCTTTTTTGAATTTATCTATGCTTATGAATCATCTATGCCACAGGTGTCAAACTCTCAGTTCCTGGAGGGCCGCAGCTCTGCACAGTTTAGTTTCAACCCTTATTAAACACACCTGGTCAAACTAATTGAGTGCTTTAGGCTTGTTTGATACCTACAGATTGGTGTGTTGAAGCAGGACTGGAACTAAACTGTGCAGAGCTGCGGCCCTCCAGGAACTGAGTTTGACACCCCTGATCTATGAGCCTATGAATCATCCCACTCAATTTAAAACTATAAATTCTTTCCAAACTGTTTTTCAACTCTTGTTATATTTGTTTAATTCTAAACAATGGATACTTTTATAAATAGATCTTTTGTAAGAATTGTAATTATGAAGATCGGTTTCAAAAGTGATTCAACTGAACTAGTTGTAAACTCAAGTTGACTTGTAAAACCAGTCTATTTCCAAAAAAAGTGGAGTGTTACTTTAAGTAAAGGGGTGAATGTAGTTTTTATTTTATTTTGTCAGCATAAAATCTGAGATTGATGAGGCTTTTAAATTGAGTAATTTTTTTTTCTTTGTGAACATTGTATTTGTTTCTGTCTGGAAGGTTTACTGAACCTTATCACTTTACACGCTTATCACTCTTGATATGTTGCTATACTTTGACTTACACAGTATGTTCACAAATTAAGTGGATATACAAAAATTCATTTTCTTCATAATGCTTTTAATAACTTTACAGTCACTGGAACTGGTTAGTGTGTTATATTTTTTTAAAGTAATTTTTGTCATTGTAAAGCTTCTTCTCAGCCCTCCTAAATATGCCACATTCTCTTTGAACCTATGATTCCATTTGGCTTTTAAGATATCTCTTACTGAAATGTAATGCTTTGTTTTTTTTTTTTTCCATCTCTCATGAATGAATACTAGGAGAGATAGGCCCTAGTGCTTAATGCGGCGTGCTGAATGAGCTGAAATGTGCGCTGTGGGTTTGCTGGGGGCTTTTCAATCGTTTTCAGTTACAGTTGTGATCGGGCCTGAGTAGATCCAGCAACAATGAGCTGCTTTGTTGAATGAGATGAGCTCACCTCGCATGGCACTGAACTCTCCCATTCACATTTATGCATCCAGCCACTATAAAGGTGGAAAGACTTTAACCATCATTCTCTGTGCTATGAATAATAATTTTTCTGTGTTTTCATTTTGTGAAATTAGGCTTTTGTATATATATATTTTTTCTCAGGGACTAGGGTTGCAACTTGCAAAATTCTGGAAATTTTCAAAGCTGGAAACTTTCCATGGGAATTAATTGGAATATATGGCACTTAATGGTAATTAAAGGGAATAACTGGAAAAGTACATAAAATAAAAAGCAGATTATACAGGGAATGTAATTGTATATGGTTGAAAATATATCTTGCAGGTTAATCTTGGTTAAAAAAAACATACACATTTATTGCAGTTTAAGTGAATTGTCAACCCTGAACATTCATCAGTCACATGCACTCAAGAGGAGCGGGATTCTTTGTTTTCAAGGGTCTGATTACCACACTACACTACTTGATAATGAAGCCACATTTCTGCATTTGAGACCAAACATTAAATTTATTCAAGTAGGTTTTGACATTACTTTTTGATATTTATATTACTAGTTTTGATATTATTTCCCTACCATTATATTGGTATAATATAATTATATCTTATTTTGTTATCTGATTTATAGTGAGAATACAGAACAAAAAGTAGCTCTGTTTTACTTGTTATACAGTACACTATATACTACACTATATTGATTTTTTTTATGCAAAGGAATCATATTTTTATAATAGTATAAATGACTAGTACAGACTAGAATGCATATAAATATTATTGCTCTAAATCTCCCAATACTTTGTCTTTTAGATACAGATATTTTGCAAATAATGTTGCAAATTTTGAGAAAAGACACCAAATTTGTTTTTTTATTTGCAAGACAAAAGTCTCATGTAAATGAATGGGGAATTCTGAAATCTTGCAATCTGCTCATTTAAATCTTAATGAAATAATCATTTCAAATCAACAGTAAAATCTGAACTCCGCTGCCCCATTTTTGTTGTTGCTTAAAGGCTAATTTATACTTTTGCCTGGCACTGCGTTGCGGACCTCTGCTGACTGACAGACAAGGCTTTTATACTTGATGCGTTTACTGATACTGATTTTTTTTTAAATGACAGAGGGCGGTCAAAAGAAACACACCGTAAAATCAGACGGATAAACAAAGTTCTGAAAACTTCCTACTTTTAAAACTAATTATTTTTATAAATTATTTTAATAATTATAAAGATTTTTTATAACCGTTCAAAATGTTTTTTTAATCAAACATTGATGCTTCACTTGCTTTTGTTCATATCTTGGACAGTTCTACCTATTAAAATTTATTCAAATATTATTGATATCAGAACATGGGTTGATCGATGTATATTTTTTATTATGGCAAGAATAAGCAAAAAAAAAAAAAAAAAATACACTTACTAAAAAATACCTACAATTTTTTTAGATTTAGCCCACTCCTCAATTTACACATTACTGTCTGGCTAGTTTGTGTACTTTGTTATCAAAGAAATAATTTGTTATTTCATTTTAATTGTGTAATTATTAAATTGATTTAAATTCAAAATTGAAATATATATACATCAGTGTAAAACCTATGAATGGTGGAAAAACATATTCTGGGTCTTTTTGCCATGGCCTCTCTTTTTAGTTTTTCCAACTTATCCCTTAAGTTTTTCTAAACTTCTTTTTTTCTTCTTTCTTTCTTCCTTTCCCACGACTGTTGCAATTTTTTGTCAAATTATTGGTCATCTGGTTATCCCTATGATAGCGCATGGACTGATCATAAAGTGTCTGAAACAGGTATGCCTGTACAGACATATCTCTTTAAAGTGATGCATATTCAACTCTAATGAAATGCGGTGCCACATGAACTGTTCACTCGATTCTCGAAAAAAAGAGCACCAAAAGCAAACCTTTGCAAACACCGTGATGACATCACATACCAAGGCCTAATAACATTAATTTTCAGCTGCAACATCAATCTCCTTTTTACAGCTGTTTCAATGGAAACCAGAGGATGCGGTCAGAACCACGAAGGACAAAGACGAAACCTGAGCAAAAACTGGAGGACATAACTGGAAGGACACGATATGTGATGGAATGTGCTGTGATGCCTTTTCTCCTGTCAAAATCAATGATTTTGAGGCCTGTAGTTCCACATTAAACTCAAGTTATTGGTTGAGATGGAAGCTGTGGCCACTAAAACCATTTCATGTATTTTTTTAGCAGATGCATTTATCTAATGAAGTTTACAAATGAGGAACTAAGGAGCACTATGTTTGGCTGATTAGATCTGTCAGTAGCTGAAGAATTTCATCAGAGACATGTTTATCTTAACTGTAAAATTTTAACCATATTAAATACTGTACAGATTGGTGCTTAAAGGTTTTTTGTTTGTGTGGCGTGAGAGTAAATTGATGTTAAATTGAAGTCATCTTCAATGATTTACAGTCCATGAAAATGTAAGCTGATAACAATTGAGCGATGCTCAAGACCTGAACAACCAGATGTTCTGCTGTGAACTACTACAGTAATGTCACACAAGCGTCAAGGCCTATTATACACCGCCCCCAAGAAAGTATGTGGTAGTTGCTTGGTAAATAAACATGCACAGGAAGTCATGCACGTTTCCCAAAGCTTACAGATGTGGCAGATCTGAGAGTGTGCTGCTGCTGTTGTGCTTTTATGTGATGTTAACTTGATTCTGATCATTTACTGCAGGTCTTGTACGCTTCTGTGACGTATTTGTGTATTTGCAGAGGCTGCTAACAGAGCACAAGTCTAACTCTGTTCCTCTGTAGAACCTGAACTCTTCTGTATGACTGTTTGCCAGATCCCCGGACTGCAGTCTTGCTCCTTCGGGGGGTGACCAAAGTACTCGCTTCCTGTTTAGAGTGGGTTCTTGCTCGTTTCCATGTCACGCCAAAACTAAATGTGCAATTTTTATGCTGTGAAGAAATGGGCAACAAAGTGGCCCATTCACCGTGTCCTAATTGAATCTGTGGTGGGATTGTTTTCCATGATGCATTAGGAGTCGCATGGGTCAAATTTGGCTTCTGTTTACCCATGTTAATTATGTTATTTACTTTTTAAAGATCAGTATTCCTCCAAACAAGACTTTTTTTTTTTTTTTTTTAAACTTTAGTTTTACTTTAAAACACATTGCATACCGTACAGCGTTACAAATCTTTATATGTTAGTTCTTTTAAGTCCCAGTTACCTTAATGGTTAACAAAAACATACATAAGACAGAAAGAAGAAAGAAGAAAAAGCTTAAAGAAAAAAATAAATAAGTAAAATAATATCAATGAAATATTAGTATAAGCTGTATATAGAAGGGAGTAATCTCGAAAGTAAGGCTCCTTATTAAAGACATGACTAAAATCTCTGGAGCTTTTGAGCAAATCTGATTGCAATATGCTGTTCATGTCCATGGCATGAGTTTTTGGAAGAACAGTATGTAACAGTTTCATCAGAGCTTATCTGGCCCCATAAGAGCTTGGTGCCGTAGACACCAGAGACTGCAGAAATCGGTATACTCCAATGCTTCGTGTGAATAGGCAAGCTGGAGTCCCATATCAAGAGCTGTAGATTTGGTGTACAAAGATGGGCCTTTGTTAAAGTAGTAGTTTAATTTAAGTAAAAAAAAACGTCACTGTCATTTATGTTAATTCGTCTAGAAATTTAAAGAGTAGGGTTGTCAATATACCATTAATTAATCTTACGATACTATACCAGCTGAAGTATCACGATACCAAGTAGTATTGCGATACTGTAATTCATAACTCAAATTATAAAGAAAATTATCAAAAATACTATATTTTATGTTATAATAGGCCTACTTGAATGTAATTCATAATTCCCTTAAGGCTAAAAAGTATTATTTGCACCCCACTTCACCTAAAATTGCTTCATTCTTATTGTTAACTGACCAACAAAAAGACATTAAGATAAAGATACAAATTATACCAATTGAAGTTTGCTACAAAAGAGCACTTTCCCAGCAAAATTAGGCTATATGAGTGGATCTTATTAGGTAACAATCCAAAGTAATTAATTTCACTTTGAGTCGTTCTTTTAAAGAGATTGTCATGTTCGCTAATAATAACAGGAACTGAAATGAACCGATTCAGATGTGCGTTCGAACTGGAACATTAGAAAACGTGCAATAGGCTACCATAAAAGGCGCAAATTCTACACAGTTTTGCAACCTTAAAGGGCTCCACAGACTATTAAAATAAAATGGTTTATTGTTGCACAAACGGGCGACGCAGTGGCGCAGTAGGTAGTGCTGTCGCCTCACAGCAAGAAGGTCACTGGTTTGAGCCTCGGCTAGGTCAGTTGTCGTTTCTGTGTTTAGTTTGCATGTTCTCCCTGCGTTCGCGTGGGTTTCCTCCAGGTGCTCCAGTTTCCCCCACTGTCCAAAGACATGCGGTACAGGTAAATTGGGTAGGCTAAATTGTCTGTAGTGTATGAATGTGTTTGGATGTTTCCAAGAGATGGGTCGCAGCTGGAAGGGCATCCGCTGCGTAAAACATGTGCTAGATAAGTTGGCGGTTCATTCCGCTGTGGCGACCCCGGAATAATAAAGGGACTAAGCCGAAATGAATGAATGAATGTTGCACAAACGTGTGAGCATTTTAGTGGCTTTTCCACATGCAACATTATCTATTGTAGATAAACCATTAATGACGATACTATCGTTAACAAACAACAGTGGCACCGCCAGTATTTTGGAATCATAGTATCGCGGTACTACCGTAGTATTGGTAAACCAAGCAACCCTAGTAAAGAGAAACACATATTTTATTTATTGTAAATTGTCTTGTTCTTTCATGTTTTACATTTGAATAACAAAACTCTGTAAGGCTGTAAAATATTGGGGGAAAAAATGATAATTGCGATATTTAAATTTTTCTACAATATATATTGTGATATGGAGAATAACTTCATCAGATAAAATAAATAGGCCAATTTGGTAAGAATTAATATTTTTCGATACATTGGGATCATTTTTGTAAGTGAATCTATAAAAATATATATATAATAAACCAATCACACGTTGTGAAATACTGTAGAGCAACTATACTGTACAACTAAAATATACAGTGTTTATGATTTCTTGGAAGTTTAGCAATATTCAGATATGCATTTAAAAATCCATTGTAAAATAACACTGTATAGTAGGGATGCAACGATTAACCAGTTTCACTATTAAGCGCACTTTAATTCATCATGGTTAATTAATCGTTAAGGCTTCTCAACATCGTTAAAACAAAGTTATGCCAACTGTGCGCTAGTTTAAAGTTCCAAACTTGTACACCAAGGCTAATATGCACACACACTGGATTAACTATGGCTGAGGCTAGCAGCGTAATGGGGCATTTACATATGCAAATTAGTTTTTTTTCACTGGAGGCGCGTGCACTCAATATTAGGAGCAACACACTCATGCTTTCCAGCCCCAAAGAGCTTTGAAAACGGTGAAGGAACCAACATGCTCGCCCTTTCTATGTACTTTTAGACGCTATATGTGAATCGCCCCTAACTCTGTTTCCTTCAAAGAAGCACCTGAAATTGGCAGTTTGGAGATTATTTTGGGTACACAAAGAATGACCAGGGAGTCATTTAAGATGACGGATCACCTTTTTGCAAAATGTGCCATTAAAAAAGGTTGCTGCTGAAGGACCAAACACATCTAATTTCCTGCAGCACCTGCGGGATAACCATCCTGCTTTTCACACTCAAGTAATTGTAACCAAGTTAAATTCCATGACAAATTACTTGAATGAAATGCATCGTTAGGGAATTAAATATGGATGGTGTCAGAATTAACGCTGTAGCGGTGAGTTGTACATGGCTTTCAGTGCAATGTAAACAAATTATGTGTTAGACGAGTTATTGCAAATTATTAAAATGATTATGCATCTATAAATACAGATAATAGCAGTTTATTTAGGTTAATATTAGTCTTTTAAATTAATAAGAATAACATTATTATTATTATTATTATTATTATTATTATTATTATTTTAAATTATAGAAATACATTTATTTATTTTCTCTGTACTGTATTAATAATTGTCAAACGGAAGCTTGTTTTTAGCTTTTTCAATTACACTTTTTCTAATGTAATCCAAAAATAAATTTTTTTGGTTAAATGTTACACTGTCTTCACAAATCATTAATGTGTTTTTAAACATGGCTCTTGGTCAATTAGAATACTGATTCGACATTACAGATCCTGCAGTGTGACTATTGGATGCGCACATTAGGATATCAATGTTTAACCTATATATTGTGCGGTCGCACAATGTACATGGCATTATTTTCCTCTTAAAACCAGAAATAAAGGCATTTTACTGAAAGGCAACTGCAGTAAATTCCAGTTGCAATAAGTTACACATATGCCACAATACACATCTCTAGGTCTCATTGCAAGGGTTTATAAATTGTTAGGTTTGCAATTTGCAATGTTGCTTTTCAAAGAAAACTGTCTGTTTTTTTTTCATACTATCAGAGAGTGTAGATGAATACCTGGAGAAATTAATGTCTTGCTGAATTATTATAAGGTGGGATTTTAGTCAGAAGTAAGAGAAAACTTCAATCATACACTGTAAAACCCAAAAGGTTAAGGCAACCCAAACCATTTAAGCAAACCGATTGCTACAAACCATTTAAGTTCAAAAACTAATCCTAATGAGTGCTGTGAACTTAATCCATTTGAGTAAATGAAGCAATTTGAGCTAGGGATGCACCGATCCCGATACTTGGATCGGATATCGGTTCGATATCGCATATTTTTGCTGGATCGGGTATCGGCCTGCTGGTACCGATCCAAATCCGATCTTGCGCGTGGGCTGTATTTTGTGTAATTTATAAGCCAACAAAAGCCACGAAGGAAGCCTATTATAAAGCACTAGAAAGTTGACAAGCAGACCTACTATATCATAAATGTTTTGAAGCCATTCTGTAGTTTAATGTGAAGTACAGATGAATATTCACGTGGTTAAATTCATGTTCACTTCAGCGCTTCCCGCCGCTGCGCCTGTCAATCATTCTCCATTCATTCACAATTCAAACTGCGTGTCGCTTTCATGACAGCACGAAAAGCTTTCTCCAAGACTATTTGTTCTTGTTAGTTTAAATAATCAGTGTGAAAATGCATTTAGTTTTGCATTAAATGGGTTCATTTTGACCTGAAACATAGAGATCATTGCTGTTTCTAAATCACGCGCAGTGTCTGTTAGATCAGCAGATCGCATTCACAACACTGGAGTAGGGTTAGCCAGCCTATTATCTCCGCTTCACACACAAAGTAGGCCTACCTGAAACTTTAAATTAGAAAAGGCTCAATAATCATTGGACATCCTCAACGCACTGATTTCTCCCCTTTGTGCTGCTGTTTTGGAAGTGTCCGTATACCGGAGGGCTGCACGCTGTGTCTCAGTGATGCAAGCGCTTCATTCAGGCACTGGCTGCGCAGACGTGACATGCGCCGCTCCGTAAGATTATTCTTATAATAGGCTAAGTTTATGTTATTATGTTCCTTCCGCGAATGTTTGTTCCTTCTTATGTTTGTGCCTCGAAAAGTTTGTAAAGCCTGGCTCATTGTGGTTTAGTTGATTAAATTATTAAAAGTGAAAATGACGGCCCGGGGGGCATATGAATTGTCATTAACCGAAAATTATTTAGCCTAATATAGGCTACTCTGAAACTGAATATTTCGCTGTAATTATATATATATATATTAACATTATATATTACATTTATATATATATATGTATATATATATATATATATATATATATATATATATATATATATATATATATATATATATATATATATATATTAACATTTTATTTTACAGACCAGTTTGTCAGATTGTGCGCTAAAGCATATAAGTGGACCTTGTTTTGAACTTCACATCAAATATTCTTGTTTATTTTGTAGATAATTGACCAACAAAAATACATTAAACAAAACCAACAAATTATACCAAACGAAATTCGTTTAAAAAAGATAATTTTTCAGACAAAAAATTATTTTACAGACATGCTTTCAGTTTCTCCATCTCACGCGGCTATAGGCGAGGGAATGTTTATTAAGTACAACTGGCCTCAAACGGTTTAGTTTAGTCTGCTTCAAACCTGCAGGAAAATATCATGCTTTGCTAAAAGGCCGATTGTTTTACCAATGATTAGGGTCAATAGTGGTAGCCTATTACAGATTTCAAAGAAAAATCTGAATATTAAAAAGGAAACATAAGCTGGACCACATCAGATCAATGTCATAATGAATGCTCAAATAATGTAGTCCATAGTTTATAGCCAGCATCATATTTAGTTAAATTGTGTCATCTGTCATCTACAGTAGCCCTATAGGTCTGTTATTTTTACTGAAGAAGATATATTATTTGAGTTAATCAGCAGAACTATAGAAACCATATTATGTTAATAAAAAAATAATAATAAAAAACAGCACAATATCGGGATCGGTATCGGTCGATACTCAGAATTTTAGTATCGAGATCGGATCGGTTTCAAAAAAATGGTATCGGTGCATCCCTTGAGCACCGTAAAATCCAATAAATAAAGAGAACTCAAACCAACTGAGTACTGTAAAACCCTATAAGGCAACTCAAACCATTTGAGGAAAACGATTGCTACAAACCATTTGAGTTAAACTAATCTATATAAGTACTGTGAAATTACTCCATTTAAGTTGAAGTAATGAGGTATTTAATTAACTCATTACCTTCAACACGGAGTTCAAAACACTTTTCAAATGAGTAGAATTAACTTTCAATTGTAAGTTAACTACACTCATTTCATTTGATAAAGTTGACTGTTTATTACAGTGTAATATTGATGCATTATACTCCAGCATAACTTTATTAAGATGGTCTGTTAAAGATGAACTGCAGGGGGCATGTCCAGTAACTGAGAATGTAACCAAGTTTTGCATCATTAAGGGTTTATATAACGCTGAGTTCAGACTGCATGATTTTAGCCCTGATTTTGACTCGCCGCCAGGTTTTGAGAAATCACTGACAAATGCCTGAAATCACAGGTAAATCCATGCTCGTTCACGTGAGTAACGATCACAGTGTTAACTATCAAAGATGCGATCTGAATCGCTGATGATTAAAATCGTGCCGTGTGAAATGAGTTTTGACTGAAAATAACATCAGCGATCACCAGGGCCGGATTAACCAATGGGCATTATGGGCACAGGCCCAGGGGCCCGTGCACACTTGGGGCCCCTGTGAGGGGGGAAAAATGCTGCTTTTGGAGTGTCTATGTAGGCTAAGTGCAAATAGCGCACCTTGTTGGAATAAGCCATTTAAGCGATTTCTGCCCATCACTGTTTTATTGACAGAGACAACATAACTAAAGAGCGCAATTGACAGCAGTGTGAGTGGCGTAGCTCGTAAAGCGCATGGCAAAATGTTTTGACGCGATCGATCATCGGTTCGAATCCAGCTTCTGATGAACTCATTTTTCTTTTTCCCCATTACATATCAGATTGGAAATACATTTATTTTTAATAGAAAGGTAATATTTCTTTTAAAAATGAAAATAATGAAAATGTGATATAAAGTCACAAGTGGCTCGTGGGTATTTAATAAGGTTTAGCTTATTTCATATGTGTATAAACAGCATTTAAATAGTTATTTTAAATATTCTATAAACAGTTATTTTCCACCTGGTGTTAAATGTTAACGACATCTTAATATAACTAATTTGTATTTACAACGAATACCCTTTAAAATATATATTTTAGTACTGCTTCAGTGAACTTGTTCAAGTATACTGAAAACCATTCATTTTTACTAAGTTTATTAGTATTTTTTATTTTTATTGTTTTTGTCAAAGTGTGCTTTAAATCTTTTTAAAATAAGTAAAATCTCTGTAGGCTATAAATATATGTCTTGTATATCATTTATTTAAAAAATGCGGGCAATGCATTATAGATTCAGTTTATTAAAAAATATTACATTAATTTTTATTTTTTAATTCAACTATAAGGGTGCTGCCGGGTAGGGGGCCCAACAAGACAACGTGCTTTGAATTCTTAATCCGGGCCTGGGGATCACCTACAGCCAATGAGCAAGCAGCATCCACTAATATGGGTACATGCAGGCCAGCGGGATGTTCGGGAGAAGTTAAAAGTGCTTCTTCTCTGTCTATTTGGACCCAAGAAATGGAGTTAAAACTAAATTTTGCAGGAGCACCGGTGTCTGTTTCACATGTCATCTGAGCAATATCACAACCGGGTTTCAAAAGAAAAAAAGTTGAGGAGAAATTGCTAATTCCCCTCAAAACTCAGGTGAAATAAGTACATTTTCTACCCCACTAAAGGCTTCTTTCTCATTATGTAGTTTATAACAAAAGGTATACTACGTCACCTCGTGTTGTTTTGATGTCAATTCTCACGTGTTTGGTTGTGAGAGACGTAATTTTTGGACCAAGACAAAGTTGTCGGCGATTCTTCTTTTGGCTTTTTATCACATTGCACAGGCAGAAGGAAGAGATTTTGGTGTGGTGGAATAATGCGTGTCTGTGAGCTGTTGTCATGAGCTGTGTATGTGTGTTCCCTGTTGTTTTAGTTTTGTGCCAGTGTGCAGACACCACAGCCACAATGGAGCCAATACACAGTGATGTCAGCAAACTCGGTGTCAGCCAAATAAATAATCATTGAGAATTTCAAGTTTTTTTAAAAACATACTTCTAAGGCTGCATGATTATTCAAAGGTGATAATTAAATCCTGAGTTTACTACACACAGTCACCGTTCAATGTCAGAGTTATTAAACACACCAAGCTGACTTCAAACGACCTCACGTTGATGTGCACAACTGGTTGCAGCCATTAATGAACTTGGGCTGTGTGTTGCTGCTACATCTAAAAGCATGTAAATATGCCACACTTAATACCATGTTTTTATTCCAAAGTCACCTCATAACTGGTGAAATAAATCTGTGAAATCGGTGTTCAAGGTTTCCGCTACATTCATTCATCCGTGGCGGGCCGCCACGCCAAAATTCATCCCGCCACGGCTACATTACAGCTTCTTATTTAAAACATTTAGTCATGTTTTTTATAGCGGATTATAATCGCACCAAAACATATTAGAGGTAAACCGCGCAAACTTTTCTGTAACCGTAGTAGTGCTGTGCGCTATTTGTTCAAGGTGACATGCTGACTGACTCTCTGACAGACTGACTGACAGGTGCGTGAGTCCAGCAGACACCGCGTAGCTTTCAGTTAAGATGAACACAGTTTCCATAAGTATACTTTATTGATAAAGGTCAATGGCTTTGCATACAATGACTTTATCTTGCTGGAGTTTAATGCCGTTTCACTTTACTTCAGGACGCGTTAATGTCGGAAAACGCACAAAAACGCACTAAATCGCACTTCAGCAGCGCTTACTGGAGAGCGCACAAGAAGATCTGCACTTGAACGTGTAAATTTGAGTGCGTGCAAGAAGTTCTGTGCTCGAACAGAGGAAATCGGCGCGCAAGCAAAGAGATTCGCATGCTCGTATTACATGAGTGCTATGTCGACTTGTAATACTGCGTGTAATATTTGTCTTTGAAATAGTTGGCAGATCTGTGTAAAAAAAAAAAAGTCCTGCCGCCACTGCTGGAAAAAATCCTAGAGGAAACACTGGTGTTTATTAGTCACATTGATGAATATAAGCAGTTAAATCCTTTTCCTGTGTCTCTTCTTTGTAATGTATTTTTAGTGTCTGCATGAGAGGTGCCTTTTGACCTTTTCGAGGAGATTTTCCTGTGTTTCCCTGAAAAGATGTGCATGAGAATCGCAGCTTTTGCTAAATTGTGTTTTTCATTTTGATGTAATCTTTTAGTCCTACATACATCTGATTGTAATCAAGGAATAAAATTTCATCATTAAACTTTAAATTACAGTATAACACTGAATGCCACAAAAAGTGGCACAATAAATAAAAAGTGATACAAGCTAGTATTTAAACTCACACTGAACTGACAATCTACATGCAAATCAAGTTTTTTTTTTGGTTTTGGTTTCTTATGCATTGTGAGGTAATGTTGGCAATTCAAAGGCCTGTGCTATTATTATTACACGGGTAGATCTTAACAGCATAAACGTATATAAAAATAATAATCTGTAGAGTTTCAGTCTATATTGAGATGTTTGCAAGCTAATTGAGTGGGAATGTTTTTTAGAGGGCATGGCTTGTGTGTGTGCTTGTTGTCTAGGCTTTCATGCGCCCCCCTTACTGAGCCTTGCTGATTCATGACGAGCTGTTGAAAGGCTCTAAAGCTCAAACAAAGCAGCGGTTTAATTTCCTGCCCGTATCCCCATATAAAACCCTATGTTGCTGCTGCTGGACACAACGCTCTTGTTGATGGATGGCTAAAGTGTCACCGTGCCCTTGCCACATGCCACGAGTACCATGCTTCTGTATAATTGATGCATACCTTCTGTTCAGAGTCAGATATATAATAATCAACTAATGAGTGCTTCGACTTCCTCCTTGCCCTTCATCAGGAAATGATATAAATCATTTAAAAATGTAAAATAAAAACTTTCTAAATTTACTAAAATACAAAAAAACTTCAGAATCTGTAGAGTTGGAGTTACTTGCCATTGTTGCCTTTTTTTTAGTACTTTTCAGTATAGTCTTGATTAGGGCTGCACAATATATCACTTCAGCATTGATATCTCAATGTGCTAATCTGCAGTAGTTGCATCGCAGGATCTGCAATGTTGAGTTGGGATTCTGGAACCAGAAAACACTGCATGTCACTATGTAAGACTTCAAGCGAATTTAAACCATTTGGGCACTAGAAATGATTAAATGTGTAGCTTTAACAAAGAATAATTGCGTTTAATTATTTCTAAAAAGAAGACCATAGTAGTCAACATTTGAAGTGGCAAAAAGTTTTTAAAAATTGTCTTGAGACATGAATGGATGTTGTTATATAGTTTTAGGACAACTTTGAAGGATTGTAGTATTCTCTTTTAATTTCTGTGCCTCAATACTTCTTATACTCTCCAGAAAACTGTAAAGCATCATCTATCTATTTTCTATTTTGTTTGTATCTTTATTCTTGTAATATGTTTATTATATTTTACGCAAATTCACTGGCCTACAAATGCATCACAATCAGTATAAAACTATGAATTCTTTCCAAATAGAGTTATTAGTCATATTGTGACATTCGATTCACATTGCAATTTATATCGCCCAAAAAGAAAATATCACAATGTTAGTTTTTTTCAGCTTCGTGCAGCCCTAGTCTTGATTTAACTTGAATCTGTCAAATGAAATTATAAACTAACTGAACTGTCCTAAATAATCCCACAGTTTGATGTTCTAGTTTAAAATTTACATATAGCTAAAGTTGCATAACTGATTCTGTTTTTGCTTTACACGTTTTGGATAAATTATTACAAAGGAATTTCTCATCTAGGAGAAAATTTGTTTAAAATAGAGCCTGTATTCGAATAGATATTAAAGAAGATTTTGATGCCCCCTCCCCATTATTTTCAAGAAATCCTCCCCCCTTTTTTTCCCTCTTCATATGTTTATTTAACCTTTATTAAAATGTATACTTAGCTTAGTTTGTAGCTGCATTTATAGATGCATAGATGAAAAAAACTTTCCTATCTTGGGTTATTCTGCTATGTTAAGATAAAGAGAGTCAGAGAAAAGAGTTTAGCACAAAAAAGGTAGCAATTATTTTTTTATTATTTTCTTTTAGCTTTTATTATGCAATAACAAATGATAATAGGAGCAGAAAACACTAGAACTTGTTTAGCACATTAGAAACAAAGTTTGTTTGATCATATGCATGTCATTATCAAATTATTTTTGACAGACATTCTTCCTCATCTCACTAATACTGTACTTTTGACAGGTTTTAATAAACTCAAATAAAATGTGTGTATAAGTGATGGCAAATCATTTCTGATTGGTGTTGTTAGCTTTCATCGCAAAGGTTGTGGCCACTGCATGTGGACTTGCAGAATATTAGTAAAGTCCTGCAAATTCATTAAACGTGTAATACAGTATGTCCTGAAGCTATGGGCCATCAATAAACGCCACTCAATGTCACCCATATGAATCCCATCAACACTCACTCATTTGGTCAAGGACGCATAAGAGGACGTAAGCTTCACGTGCCTGTTTAGCGGGAATGAATATCCTGAAGAAATATGTGGGTGTGGAGTGAAGAGAGGCCCAAATGCCACATCTGATCATTCTGCAGGGATTTGTATCATCGCTGAGGATATAAGAGATTCTCCTTGTACTTTTGTCCTTAACATGTTACACTCATATTGAACCGCTTGTAACCACCATCAATACGGCCCCCGGCTTCTGCATTTGCATCGAACCACAGTATTTTTTTTTTCCATGGTCAAAACCAAAGCTTTATATTTGTTCGCTCTGTGTACTAGGACAGGATGTTATAAACTTGACACATTGTCATTGTAATGTCTCTTCCCCTCTGTGTGGTTGTCCAGGCAGGGTCATTTATATCCCAGGAGCTGTAATGGGGCTGCTGCCTTCGTCATGGCATTGTTTCTATGGAGGAGGGGCACTTCCTGTGTTTGACCTTTCAAAAACGCCAAACTAACTGTGTGGCGTAAAATGCATTATGATTTATGAAGTCTTCAAGTTGCGTTAGTTCTGCCTTTGCATCATGTTGGTGTCATATCTCTCATCGTATCTACAGCATTAGCCCTTCTGATTCTAGTACTAAAATGTTACAGTACTTTCAAATCTGTTAATCTCAGTTTTACAATTTGAAACAAACTGTGATGATGGCCTTGGTCTTCACAAGCAAATGTATCACTGTTAGGGGTGTATTCATCCCGAACAGTCATGGTACAGACATCTCAGTTCAGTTCATGTACTCAAATAAATACAGTTCAGTGTTTTCTCTAGGATTCTTTCCAGCTGTGGCGGCTGGCCTTTTACACAGATGTACCAACTTCCTATGGCGTTATTTTAGTGACAGATGTCATGAGCACAGTATTGCAGTCAAGATTGCATTTATGTAATACAAGTATCTCTTTGTTTGTGCGCCGATTTCTTCTGTTCGTGCACAAAACTTCTTGCACGCCCTCAAATACAGTTGAAGTCAGAATTATTAGCCCCCCTGTTTATTTTTTCCAATTTTTGTTTAACGAAGAGAAGATTTTCTCAACAAATTTCTAAACACAATAGTTTTAATAACTAATTTCTAACTCTAATTCTAACTGATTTATTTTATCTTTGCCATGATGACAGCAAATAATATTTTACTATATATTTTTTAAGACACTTCTATACAGCTTAAAGTGACATTTGAAGGCTTAACTAGGCAGGTTAGGGTAATTAGGCAACGATGGTTTGTTCTGTACACGGTCGAAAAAAAAATTTGCTTAATAGGGCTAATAATTTTGACCTCAAAATGGTTCATAAAAAATGAAAAAACTGCTTTTGTTCTAGCCTAAATAAGACTTTCTCCATCAGACAAAATATTATCAGACAAACTGAAAATTTCCTTGCTCTGTTAATCATTTGGGAAATATTTCATTCATTAATTTTCTTTTCGGCTCAGTCCCTTTATTAATCTGGGGTCACCACAGCGGAATGAACCGCCAACTTATCCAGCACGTTTTTACACAGCGGATGCCCTTCCAGCTGCAACCCATCTCTGGAAAACATCCACACACACTCATTCATTCACACTCGTACACTACGGACAATTTAGCCTATACAATTCACCTG
Organism: Danio kyathit; assembly: GCA_903798195.1. Taxonomy (NCBI): domain Eukaryota; kingdom Metazoa; phylum Chordata; class Actinopteri; order Cypriniformes; family Danionidae; genus Danio; species Danio kyathit. The sequence continues at coordinate 11,457,487 of LR812528.1, read as the reverse complement.
TACCGCATGTCTTTGGACTGTGGGGAAAACCGGAGCACCTGGAGGAAACCCACACGAATGTAGGGAGAACATGCAAACTCCACACAGAAACGCCAACTGACCCAGCCGAGGCTCGAACCAGCGACCTTCTTGCTGTGAGGCGACAGCACTACCTACTGCGCCACCGCGTCACGTCGTTTGAGTATGTCTCCAACATTTATTAGATTTGCTAGGAATATTTATGAACGTCTCCAATAAACCTACAGAGCGGCATTGATGCATCCTAAAGTAAAGAGAAATGGCTAAATTCGTTGTATGCAGAGCCATACACCTTTATCTATAAAGTATAGTAATGGAAACTGTGTTCATTTTAACTGAACCTTCTTCACACACCTGCAGTCAGCATGTCACCTTAAAGCAGGGATTTTCAAAATTCCTGGAGGGCCGCAGCCCTGCACAGTTTAGCTCGACCCTAATTAAACACACAAACTAATTGATTCCTTCAGGCTTGTGTGAAACCTACCAGTAAGTGTGTTGAATCAGGGTTTGAACAAAACTGTGCAGGCTGCGGCTCTCCAGGAATTGAGTTTGACATCCCTGCCTTAAAGAGTTAAACAAATAACGCACAGAACTACTATGATTACAGAAAAGTTTACACTGTTATAATTTACTTACCTTTTAATATGTTTTGGTTTAATTATAATCCGCTATTAAAAAAAGCAACGACTAAATGTTTTGAATGAGAACCTGTATAGCTGTGGCGGGGTGAATTTTGGTGTGGCGCCCCACCATGGAAAAATAAATGTAGCAGAAACCATGCAGTTAGTACATATGTGCCAGTCACTGAATTAGGTAGAGACCACAGCAGTGCAACAACTTAGGAGCCATTTACCCAGAAAGCATCTTTGGGAGGAAATTTTTATAAAAAAGTGCTCGAAACGCTTGCACTGCCTCAAAGTTGTTCTGATTGGACCACTGCTTTGGAACTGACATTTATGAGTGGCACTTCATGTAAAAGTTACAGTTCTTTTTAAGTTGATAGTGTCTACAAATCATGACACTCATGTGTGAGGCTCTGCTAAAGATGTGATTGTATAATGGTAGCGAATATCTGGCAAGCGCATGTTTTCATAGAAAACAATCTCATGCACTGATAAGCTAGTTTGTGTCCCTTATCTATATACACGCACATAAGCAGTGATTGAATACGAGTTGTCCACTGCACCCGCTGTTGCAAACAACAGGTGGATAGACCTCCCGTGGTAGCATTTTCATTAAAAGAGATTTTAGTTTTAAGGTTGGACTTAACCTTTGAAAGTTTAATATTCAGTCTACTAATTATATATTTTTTCATTATTACATTTTTTTTTTGTACTATTGTATTTTTTTTTTTTTTTTAAATTCTGTAGCTAATTGTGATAACACTTTTGCATGTTCAAAATAAACAGAAAAAAGCAAGCACTTAATTCTTAAAAAAACATATTTGTTGCTTGTTTCTGTTGTACTTAACTGAACCATTATCAAACCATTACCCCAAAATGGAGTTCTACACCGATTATGACTTCTGTATGCTATTACACCCTTAATTAATGTGTATTTATCTGTGATTTGCAGGAGCCATTTGAGGATGGGTTTGCTAACGGTGAGGAGTTGACCCCTGCCGAGGAGTCTGCAGCTAAAGATGTATCAGAGTCTAAAGGAGTGGTGAAGTTCGGATGGATCAAGGGCGTGCTGGTAAGAACTTGCCATAACGTGTGTTAACATATGATCAGCAAGTCAAACCATGGTCCAGTTGAAGTTCTGTTTGAAACTCTGAATGGAGTGTCATTTGTGTGGCTGCTACACAAATTCAAACATGGGAATGAATATAATGTGGACAATGAGTGATACTTTTCTGCTACGGGTGATAATTGATCTTCGTATTAGTTTGCTATGTCTGCTGCCTGTTGAGACTCATATTAGAGGCTGAATGTTAAATTGTTGTGCTGTTGTAATGTTTAATATGCTAATGCTCTCAACAAGCTGTGGCTTTGGTCAGTACAGACTCTTCTGCTCTGTTATTTGAATCCTGTAAAAGCTTTACGGTTCGCAGATCAGCTCTGCTTCTTGTCTCTTGGTCAATATTTTGACAGGGCTTCCTCGTCCTTAAAATTGTCCTCATTTTCACCTTCCCAGTCTTAACATTTGACACCAAACAGCTTCTCATAGTGTCGAAGTGAAAATTCATTTTCATACAAAGTGTCTTTCAAACCATGACAGGAATTCAATCAAAGTTTGAAACCATTATGTGTTCAAATGTGTTTCAAGTCAGCAGCTAATTTCCGCCATGTCCATTGCTTTCAGAATTTTTTTTAAGTCTTCTCTGTTAAAAAACAAAATCAGATTTTAGGTTGGTTAATAAAGCTTACAATACACAAAGGCAATGTATGTTGTTCACATGAGAACAGTGTGACAAATTACTGGGTTAAGATGTACTTATTGTGTGAAGTGCTGTGCAAAAATATAACTTTCCTGTTATTACCACCTAAAGCTGGTAAACCAATCAACTTTTGGCAGCTCACCCACAGGAATTACAGCCGTAATAAAAAAAAAAATGAAGTTCACCCAGAGGTTGTAGCTTTGTCAAAGTGTTTAGATTTTTTACAGCTCTAAAGTTAAACAAAAAAACATTTTTGCTGTTTTAAACCCTCTGAAAATCTGGGCTGGTTTATTTCTCTTATTAGGGTGTTACATTAACAATGGTAATTCTTTTCTGTTGTAATGGACATGATGCCATTTATCTCGCTGCATTTCCTCAAACACCGATTGGTTCCTGTCCAGCGGTCATTGGTGCCGGTGAATGTCGGCATTGAGCAGTGGCTAGGTTTGAGAAACGGCTTTGGTCCTTGATGTTTTTGTCAGCATGAGTCTAAACTGCATCCTTCCTCTGTGCAGGTGCGCTGCATGTTAAACATATGGGGTGTGATGCTCTTCATTCGAATGACATGGATCGTGGGCCAGGCTGGAATTGGTAGGTTTGACCTTGGTCGGCCATGTGAATTAGCACTTCAATTCACAAGCAAACTCTTGTGTTTTCCATCGAGCTGCAGTCATTTGTCATGCACATGCTGAATGTTGCTGTGAGGCGCTATGAGCAGTCAACTGTCATTTAGCAGGACCTCGGTGACCACTTGAATACTGTAGAAAAACACTTGAAATGTATATTGGATTTTTGCCATCCGCGAACGGCTAGTGTTTAGAGCTGTCCTTCATGATGTCAGTTGAGATGTTAACTGTCATCTCACATTTTTATTTCCACAGCATATTCCTGTATCATTGTTCTTATGGCAACTGTTGTGACAACCATCACAGGCTGCTCGACTTCTGCGATTGCAACTAATGGCTTTGTACGAGGAGGTAATAAAAAAAATTATCACTTTTTTTTTTAATGATTTTTGTTTGGTATATGTACTTGCTTTTGTTTCAAATTGTCACTGCATTCCAAATGGCTTAAAGGAATCTTTCACCCAAAAATAAAAATGTTCTCACCCTTCACTTCTACAAAACCAGTTTGAGTTTCTTTATTTCATTGAACACAAATGAAGTGGCCGGGACACACCTGACGGTGAGCTGTTGGGCTTAATTGGTCAGGGGTGCGTTTGCAAAAACCACCGTTAGCCAACAAGGTTGCAAGTTTCGTCATTGCAAACTTTGTAGTGCACTTTGAAATCATTCATGCCATTTTGAACACCGCTGTGGCTCATGATGAAAGCTATAGGTGGCCTATGGAAAGTGGAATCTATGTTACGTCTCCAATATTTTTAATTCATAGTAGCCTATAGTAGAAATGTTTATGTATATTGGGCCTATATGCTAGAACATACAGTTGAAGTCAGAATTATTAGCCCCCCTTTGATTTTTTTTTTTTTTTTTTAAATTTTTTTTTAAATATTTCCCAAATGATGTTTAACAGAGCAAGGAAATTTTCACAGTATGTCTGATCATATTTTTTTCTTTCTGAAAAAGTCTTATTTGTTTTATTTCGGCTAGAGCAAAAGCAGTTTTTAATTTTTTTAGAACAATTTTAAGGTCAAAATTATTAGCCCCTTTAAGCGAATTGTTTTTGCGATAACCATCGTTATACAATAACTTGCCTAATTACCCTAACCTGCCTAGTTAACCTAATTAACCTAGTTAAGCCTTTAAATGTCACTTTAAGCTGTATAGAAGTGTCTTAAAAAATATCTAGTAAAATATTGTTTACTGTCATCATGGCAAAGATAAAATAAATCAGTTATTAGAAATGAGTTATTAAAACTATTGTTTAGAAATGTGTTGACAAAATCTTCTCTCCATTAAACAGAAATTGGGGGAAAAAAATAAACGGGGGGGGGGAGGGGGGGGCGCTAATAATTCTGACTTTAACTGTGTGTGTGTGTGTGTGTGTGTGTATATATGTATGTGTGTATGTATGTGTGTGTATATATACATATATATATATTTGTATCATTCAGTATGACATTGTTTTTATTTCTTAATAAATAGCCTATTACAAACTAAAACCATTAATTTGATTATTAATATATGAGATTAGAATACTTGTTAGCTTTTCGTACGTGGTTTTATGTTTTAGAATAGAATATGGAGTATTCTCAGTAATATTTGTAATATATGTGTGCCGTTTACATATATTTCAATTAATATGAAAAATTTGTGCATATTTTTACTAAAACTAATATCAGATTTTTAAAAAAAAAATGTGTGTGCGTGTAAAATAATTTGCACAAAAACGTTATGGGGATTTTCTCTAAAGTTGTTACTCCACCTCGTATAGAGTGTCATTATAGACGTTTTACATTATAACTAACGTGGTTTAAACTATGGATCTGCAACAGAGAAACTACGGTTTTGGGAAGCACTCATCACTACATTGTTCTATTCCCAAATTATGCATCATACTATGATAGTTTAGCCACAAGTTATGTCGTTATTTGGGAAACGCACCCCAGGATAGTTGGTTTGCGGTGTTCCACACATCGACTCTTCTTATAGGAGCTTGTTGGTCCAGTTTAGCATGTTGAATTTGTGACATAGTGAAGCGACGTAGCAAGTAAACCATTCCAGCCAAGAATGATCACGAAGAGATCGGCTGTAATTTTTTACATTTCTCGAATATTTGCCAACAATACAGATTATTAGATTATCAGACATATTTGCAGGAGTGAATCCCTCTTTGATGAGTGACAATTACTATGATAAAGGTAGTAAATGCTGCTTTGTTTACACTTTGTCTGTGTGCGTCAGAAGTTCAGTTTGTTGGCCCAGACATGCTCCAACGCAAGGTGACAACACACAGGTTTTGTTTTTCGCTAGTTGTTTGGCATTGGCCTAGTGTGTCCTGGCCTTATTGGTACTGGTTTCCAGCTTTCTTCAACAGAAGGAAGAAACTCAAAACAGGTTTGGAACAAGTGAAGGCTGAGTAAATGATGACAGAATTTGGTGCCACTTTATATTGTGTCGCTTATACCTGTGAACTTACATGGTAATTAGATGTGTAAGTAGTATGTAACTACAGTGTTTGTACACACGTTTACATAGTATTTACTTTTGTATTACTGGTGTAACTACACTCATGTAACAACCCACTGAATAGTATGTGTAAGTACAAATGTGTAACAGGACATTGGTAACAACAGTAGGAAAGTACACATCTGTAACAAGAATTATGTAAGTGCATTGTGTAACAACAATATGTACTTGCAGATGTTTTCCCACTTCCACACCTGTTTGCAGATCATGCACTTGTGAACACTGTATGGCTGCATTAGAAGGTTTCACCTTGTGATACCAGTGTACTGTACTTGCATGGTAACTCCACAGGAACTGTCCACTTAATATAAAGTGTAAAATGGTCACAAATTACTGTGTAACTTGTAGAAATATCTTCTATGCAACACTTTAATAACAGTGTAGTTACATGGTAACTCCACAGGAACAGTCCACAATATAAAGTTTAAAATAAAATTCATTTTCGTTTCAGCCTAGTCCCTTTATTAATCTAGGGTCGCCACAGCGGAATGAACCGCCAACTTATCCAGCATATGTTTTACACAGTGAATGCCCTTCCAGCTGCAACCCATCTAAGCCGAAAAGAAAATGAATGAATGTATGAACAGTAATTTGTGACCATTTTCCACTTTAGATTGAGTGGATCATGTGGATTTACCATGCAAGTACACTTGTATCACAAGGTGAAACCTTCTAATGCAGCATTAGTTCTGCCATACAGTGTTCACAAGTACATGATCTGCAAACAGGTGTGGAAGTGGGAAAACATCTGCAAGTACATATTGTTGTTACACAATGCACTTACATAATTCTTGTTACAGATGTGTACTTTCCTAGTGTTGTTACCAATGTCCTGTTACACATTTGTACTTACACATACTATTCAGTTGGTTGTTACATGAGTGTAGTTACACCAGTATACACAAGTAAATACTCTGTACCAGTGTGTACATACACTGTAGTTACACACTACTTACACATCTAATTACCATGTAAATTCACAGGTATAAGCAACACTTAATATAAATTGAATAAAGTTCTATGGATAAAATGAAATAAAATAAAATAAAATGAAATGCAAATGTATGGAGTTATACATATTTGGTAACATTAAAGGGGTGGTCCAGATTGTATTTTTAAGGCTTGGTTGTGTTTATGGGGTGCAAAGCAATGTGTGCTCATGTTTCATTTGTAAAAAAACAAAAAAAAAAAAAAACAATCGTGCTATTTTTTTTTTCTTATACAGTATCTTACTTTAATTATATACAGCTACTCAGCTAACATGAAAAAGACTATATTATTTCCTAGTTCCTCCAAAGGCCTGCCCGCAAGATGCTCTGATTGGTCAGCTAACATAATGTGCTGTGATTTGCAGATCCACCCCACATAGCAAATGTTTTCTGGCCCAGCTCCGGGCCACACAATAAGTTTTCCCTCGGCCCAAGTACAGCAAAGAATGACGGTCCTGAAGTGGCCCACAACTGGATTAAAGACAAGGGCCACACATGGGCCATAACCGACCTGAATCTCAGGCAATTTATCACCCTTAACTGGCTCTGAACTGGGCCAAAACAGGTTTATTATTATAGCGATTCTCAGCTATAAGTTTATACTTTAACCAGAAACCCCAAAAACTGAGCCATAACCTAGCCTAATGTTACCCAAACAATGTGAACACCCACTACACTGATCGGGCTCACACACCTGCCATCCACAACTGGCCCAAATGTAGTTTGCCGTGATGCATGCAGTGCCATGCTTGGCCCACATTCGGCTGACTTTATGCATGCCAGTGCCGGCAACATGCCAGCAGTGCCATAATGAGGCCACATTTGGGCCAAGTCCGTTTGCTATGTGGGACTCCACGTCACCCGGAAGCGCCACACCTCTACTAGCACATGATTTGTCATTGTGTAAATGCTGTGAGTCAGAGTAGCTGTTAGCAGGATCAGTTTGAGCCTGAATCTGTCAGAAAATGAAGAGGACACAGCTGAACCTCATGCCTGCTCTCTAAATTAAAATTTGACAAGTGTCTTTCATATATATATTCGGGTTATAAGCATGTGTAAGTAATATGAAATTTCTCATATCTTTTGCGAGTTTGTTTGAAATGTAGAACGCACGGAAAGTGGCCGCATAGAGAGACAATGCACATGCTAGTGAAGATTGTGGGTGTTTACAGGAGTTACATATAAATTTGTAACTAAATTGTTAACGGTGCCAAACAGCATTTCCCGTTGTTTATATCCTTGTTTACGTCCTTGCTACAATGCTAATGCTAGAAACTATGCATGTAATAGATCAATTTTAACAAACCTAATTTACAGGTTGTGGCTCACATTCCACAGCTTCTTCTATTATGATTGGAACTGCTCCTCCTTTGAGGAGTTTTTAGCCGAATCCAGCACTGAACCGGGAGAGATTCTGGAAGCTGTCCCTTGTCAAATACTAGAGCTAAATCTTTTTTTAGTAATTCTCAGAAACATAATTAAAATTAAATTGTAAGCACTTCTTTCTTTGTGTCATGTCCTTTGGAAGCCTAAATACAGAAGAGAACAAGCTCTGTGGAAATAATAGCGTTTAGATGGCATTTTAGCCTTCTCTGCTATAACATTATCGTGCCTCTGGCCATGCCCCTTCGCTGCGTGGGGTGTATGCACATAACCTAAAGTGTTTGACTTCATTAACCCGAATGTATTTTTTAGTAGTCCCTAAACTTCTTTCGCTGTAGACTTTGCTACACTAACTCTGCAAAAGCCAAAGTCTCTATTTGCATTGAACTTTGAACGTATTACATTCAGAGATGTTGTTCGTATTCACACCGCTACATTACACATGAGCTAAAGTTTAAAATATGATATCATAGTGGATCACCCCTTTAAAACTATTTAAGTTTTTAAAAGAGAGTTTTAGAAACCAGTTAATGTAAATTTAAACTATATTTTCAGTTATGATAAACATATGAACATTTCACAAATCCGAGGTACAATTTGTATAACGAGAAATATTTTAGAAAATTGTAAACCTTTTTGCAGCCTTCATCCTTTACAAATGTTAATGGAGAGCTTATTTAATTAGTCCCTGCATGTTCTTATGGGTGACATCAAATCATTAAATGTTTTTTTTTTTAGGTATGGTGCAGATGTAAATTTATGTTTAGTATAACAATAGCATCTGTAAAAAAATTTTTTTAAATATTCTAACTTTAATTTTATTAAATGGTCTAATAAAAAATTAAAAAATCAGTCATTTACATACTAATCATAGGTAAAACTATGCATATAGCACCTCATTGCCACATTACAATGTAACTCTCGTTCTTTTTGGAGCGGGTCGCGTGATTGATTCGACACCTTTTTACATATAAACAAACCAGCTAATACATATGGACAAACAATCTGTGTAGGACTAACAAATGAAGTACTTGTTACACAGAATGAATTGTTAATTCGTAGACGTCCTCAGAACATTTTTTTTTCTTAGTTATGGAGAAAGACTTTCATAGACTCTTTGAACTCCTGGTTAATTTTCTTTTGATGTAATAATAAGACTCTCCTTTTCTGAGGGCATCGTGATGACACATCTAACTGTTCTGCCGTTAAACTAATGACTGATGAAGGTGCAGTGAAGTTCTCAGCATTATGCTCTCAGTTCTCACAGCTTGTGGGGGAATTCCTTAGTGTTTTGAGATCTCAGTCTTTTTCCCTCAGATGACTGAGAAGTTCATTGGTAGTTTGGAAGTAAGAAAAGGATTGTTGACCCTCTCTGTAGGCCTTCATATGAGAGACTGGGTGATTGCACTAGAAAAATGTTGTTTCAGTATGGGGAAAAAAAAATCTATATTTCTTTCCACGAGCACCTCAGTTGGTAACTCAATCCTGGAGGGTGTGTATGTGTAGGATCGAGTTTTTTGAGATGGATATTTAGCTGTCACCTCCACACCTTTCAAAAACTCACATTTCTTCACATATATCAGGATACTACAGTGTCTGTTTTTGTTTTCAGCATTGCACTGATTTTTTTTTTGTGTGTATATCTGATATTGTCATTTGTAGTGGGTAATCTGAGATTTATTAAATGCTCCCTACCAACCCACACCCCATTAATAATAATAATTATAATAATAAATAGGATATACTGTAGAATTAATATTAACAACAATAATAATAACAAGATGTAGTTTGGACACATTTTTAAATAATTTTACAAATAAAAAAGCATCTGGTCAAAATATGGTAAAAAGCAAAGCTAACAGTACTGCAGTGTTATTGGTAATCGAACCCATTATGATCCTATCCACAGGGGTTCCTCAGAGTTTAATGCTGTGCCCCTTTCTCTTCTCAGTATATACTACATCACTGGGACTTATTTGGGTTTACCACTGCTATGTGGATAAACAAACCGCTCTTTTTGTTCCTGCTGGCCAATAGTCAAATTACCCTGAATCAAATGTTTATTCAGACTACTCTTACATTACTCATACTATAAAGAGTAAACAAAAGGAAGAGTTAAGATTTGTTATTGAATTGAGTTCTGTGGAAAATGCTATCCTTTTATATTTGGCTCCAAAATCTGTATCAAATGAAACCTCTTTTTCCTGAATGTTGTTTTTTTATTTTTTATTTCTGTTCTTCAGGTGGAGCATATTACTTAATATCTCGAAGTCTGGGTCCAGAGTTTGGCGGCTCCATTGGTCTCATTTTTGCCTTTGCCAATGCTGTTGCTGTAGCCATGTATGTTGTGGGTTTTGCCGAAACTGTTGTTGAGCTACTCATGGTAAGAGACCGAATTATATTCTCATAATATATGCATAATAAATATTTTATGCTCATAATTTATTGTTTTAGGATCATGGTGTGTACAATGGTAGATTATACTATTTATTATTTGTTTGTTTCTTAAGGATTCTGGTCTATTAATGATCGATCAAACAAATGACATCAGAGTCATTGGAACCATTACAGTCATTCTGCTTCTCGGCATTTCAGTGGCTGGAATGGAGTGGGAAGCCAAGGCAAGAGATTTGTTAAAATTATGTTTGCTTTGAGTAGCCAGGGCTGAATTATTTTAGTTTGTGGTTTGTTATAATAATTTTATTTCACAGGCCCAGATATTCCTATTGGTCATATTGATTACTGCCATTTTCAACTACTTCATTGGGTCCTTCATTATGGTTGACTCCAAGAAGAAATTTGGCTTCTTTAGTTATGATGGTAAGAATTCAGCTATTAAATTTAAATGGACCCGCATTTTTTTTTTTATTCAGTCGAATTGTGTTTCATGTAATCCCACAACATGATTATCTAATCTCTTGTTTTTATAGCTGGCATCTTGGCGGAAAATTTTGGTCCAGACTTTCGAGGACAGACGTTTTTCTCTGTTTTTTCCATCTTCTTCCCAGCAGCCACAGGCATTTTGGCTGGTGCCAACATCTCAGGAGATCTAGCAGTGAGTGTTGGCAATCAGTTCCTCACCACATACAGTAGTTATTCTTCATTCCGTCATTCGCAAAGCTTCTCTGTAAACGTTTGATTTCTCCAAGGACCCTCAAATGGCCATTCCAAAAGGAACGCTTTTGGCTATTCTCATAACCGGCCTTGTGTACGTGGGTGTGGCCATTTCTGCAGGTAGATTTGCATATCATGTTAAATATTAGTTTATCACTCTTTTTTTTTTTCTAATTTAATTGTTTTGTTTTGTTTTTTTTCCAAAGGTGCTTGCATCGTGCGTGACGCTACAGGAATCGAGAGTAACTTTACTCTCATTTCAAACTGTACTGATGCAACCTGTAACTATGGCTATGACTTCAGTTCCTGCAGACCTACGGTTGAAGGAGAAGTATCTTCCTGCAAGTTCGGTCTTCACAATGATTTCCAGGTACATCAACTAAGTATATAGAAATGTATATTATTTGTAGGAATCATAACTTTTTTATGTGTCTTTTTGATCAATTAAATGGACAGTTCACCCAAAAATTCTAATTTACTTCCTTCTTACTATCCCTCAAGTGGTTCCATACCTGTTGAACACTATAAAGAAAAATTTTGAAGAAAGCTGATAACCTCAGGGTGTCTGCGGGGTCTTAAAGTATTAAAAGGTGATAAATCAATTATGAGAAAATTAAGGCCCTTAAAAGGTATTAAAGTCTTAATCCCGTTTTTACGAGGTCTTAAATTTTGTTTAAGCTTTGTCCAAAGTGTTTGTTTTTGTTCCAAAAAAGCATAAATATATTTATTTTCCTCAATTGGCTTAGGCCGGGTGCGTTCGGCCAAGCTCCTTTGTCTGGGTGATGTTACGTAATTTGCGACAAACGCGGGAAAATGATGTGATGCTCTTCACATGTAACGAAACCATAGAGCAGGGCTTGGCCCGCAAGGCAATTTGTTCCGGCCCTCCAAATAGTGTGAACAAGACATCAAATATAAGTTTAGTTCAGTCGAAAAATGGCCGATATAGTAATGAAGTGACATGAGTCAATACAGCACAAGCTACAGTCGAAGGCTGCACAGAGCAGGAGTCACCTGACATTAAGCGAGTGGCGCGAGCAGCCGAAAACATTTGGATACTTATACTTAAGCTTAAAGGCTTTTCAACGCCACGTTTCTGTTGCACGGAACAAAACTGCTGCAACTAAACAAAGTTATGCCACCTCTGCGCTAGTTTAAAGTTCTGAGTTTATAGCTACACCAAGGCTAATACGCACGCACACTGGATTAACTATAGCAGTGGGCCATTCACATGTCGCATCTTTTCCGCGCGCAAGTTCGTTATTTCCAATATTAGAATACATACGCACTCGCGCCTTCCATATGCAAAGAGTAGAAAACATCTCACGTTGTAGAGGTGAGAGTTGTGCGTAGCTTTCAGAGCAATGTAAACAAAAGATATGTTAGGCGAATTATTACAATTATTATGCATGTATGAACGCAGATGATAACAACAGTTCATTTAAATACTTAGCTAATATAAAGCTTAAATTTACATTAGATGTGATAACCATGAAACCATGATTATTCTTCAGGCTATATAATCGTACAACCAAAATCTATAATTGTTGCATCCATAATTGGATAAACATGAATGTGTTTGAATGTTGAAGAAGCCTACTGTGCTTTGAAATACAACGTATGAATGTTTGCAAAACAAAAGCCACATTGTACAATGCAGTAATGTTATGTAGTTTCAAAATACAAAATAATAACATTTTATTGTAGAAGAATACAACGTGGGTGTCTTAAGGAGCAAAAATACAACATATGGGCTTTTATGTGCTGTTGTGTCATCATTTATATTGCAAGTCATATCTCTCCGGCCTCTCATTTGGGATGCTTTTCATGAACTGTCCCCCATGACAAACTAATTGAATAGCCCTGCCATAGAGCAAAACAGATGGCAAAATGGGATAATGCAAGTTTGCATACTCCTGGTTGGAGAAAGACGAGTTTAAACAGTGGCTGAAACCTGTCGCTGAAAACAACCACGTAATTTATTCTTTCAAGGTTTGTTTCTTCTGAGCTTGCGGTTGTGCTTCATTCATTTATTTAACTACAACTGTTTATTAGCAACTGTTTAATAAGTTAAAGGTTTGATACTGATTAGAACTTGAAGTAGCGATGAGGTCTTCAAATATTCTGAGAAGGTCTTTAAAAAGTCTTATAAAGGTATTGAAATTTCCTGTGTTTTTAGTATTCCTGCATATATCCTGAACCTGTAAGCTCTAGTAGGAAAAGCATATAATATGGAAGTCAATGGTTACTGGTTACAGTGTTCTTCAAAATATCTTCTTTTGTTTAATAGAAGAAAGTCAAATGAAATTGGAACAAGTAAAGGGTGAGTAAATGATGACAATTTTTAGTTTTGGGTAAACTCTCTCTTTATTTTTTCCAAAAAAAAATTATTATTATTATTATTTTAGTTTTTCAATCCAAAATAGGATAAATGGTGATAAGTCTTTGTGACCTGTAACCATTGTATCCGCATGTCTCGTGAGTCAATCTTTGAAATGATTTATTTAATACACAACCATTAAGTATGTCTTTGCAAAAGTGAATAACTTAAAAAATATATATAGTATTATTTGTTTACTCAAGTAGTTCATTTAAACTGCAGATTTATTCATTATGAAACACCTTTGTCGCTCAGGGAAACAGCTTTTCTGCTTGTAATGCTTTTATTTGCGCAATTCACAATATTATTTTTTATACAGTTCTTAAAACAATATTAAGTTGTTCTGATATTAGGGAAAAAACTATTTTACTTGTAATTTTTTATGTTATAGGCTATATTAAGAAATTACTAATAACCATAACAGCCCAAATATAAACAAACTTTAAGGTTCAACTCCTAAAGATGAGAAATTCTCACTAAATCCCACTAAAGGAAGAAAGACACTGAAAGATTGTGTAGAACTGATTTGTGACTGAATGTCTTGTGTTGAAGGTTATGAGCGTGGTGTCAGGCTTCAGTCCCCTCATCAGTGCTGGGATTTTCTCTGCCACACTCTCCTCTGCCCTGGCATCTCTCGTCAGTGCCCCAAAAGTGTTCCAGGTAGATATCTGCATTAACCGTTTTGAGTTAACTGTATTGTGCTTTGCCATTGAGTGTGGTTACACTTCAGTGCTTGTAGGAGCTCAGTAATGTTGGAACAGGTCTTGCTGGTTTGATGCGTTCTTCCATCTCCTCAGGCTTTATGCAAAGACAATATCTATCCTGGAATTGCAATTTTTGCAAAGGGCTACGGCAAGAACAACGAGCCCCTACGAGGATATTTCCTTACCTTTGGCATTGCGTTAGCTTTCATTCTAATTGGTAAGCGCTGATCAAATTATTTTATTCAACAAAGATGAGGTCAACTCACTGACACATACTTGTTTTTAATTTCTTCAGCGGAGTTGAACGTCATCGCCCCAATCATTTCCAACTTTTTCCTGGCATCATACGCTCTCATCAACTTCTCGGTGTTTCACGCTTCACTGGCCAATTCCCCTGGTAAGGCATTCTCCCACTTCTCTGAACTGGTTGAGGTGTGATGGATTCATGCTGTAAACGAGCTGGGTCATGTCTCTAAAGACACCAGAGTGCTCAAATATCATTGGTGTCATTTATATATGAAAACATTTTCTGGCCATAAGAAATACATTTTGTATATTTATATTCATTGATTAGAGTCGTTTTTTATCCATCTACTTGCATTAGTATACACACAAACAAACAAACAAACAAACACTCCAAAAACTGTAAAAGCATATGGAGAAATATTTAGTTGCAGTTTATAGTAGCATTATTATTTTTGTTGATGTTGTTGTCTTTATTAATATTTAATAAAATTGCACAAATTAAATCACATCATTTTTAGTGAACTGTAGTAGTTTTTAATTCTTACATGTATATCATTATAATAAATAATAATAATAATTTAGATTTTATTACAACAATAATGTTGCAAGTAAGGATTTTATTTATTTATATGTTTATATTTTATATGTATGTTTATATATATTTTTTAAGATGCTTTTCTTTTTTGGCAAGATTAACAAACCTTCACAAGATTGTATTGATTGATTGATTTTCAAAACCTTTTTGTATTTAACACAAACACAAAGTGTTAAATTCAGGTCCTAAATTGTAGGTATTTTTTAATTCATAAATCCCTAGTAGGATAAAAACTAATGTGACCATTTTTAAATAAAAAACAAAACCATAACCTTAGCAGCAGCAGAATAGGTAGCTGGATGAATACAGTCATCACTACAATTTGCAGGAATATGGAGAGAATTTAGTAAGAATATTGTCTTCACATCATGATCATGATGATACAGTAGTCGACATTTGAAGTGGATAATTACCTTTCATCAAATTATGCCTTAAAACTATTGAACACTCATTCTTGTCAAGTGGCAACCTTCCGCTCTCCCTTGGGAAGCCAATACGGAAGTAACTAAAACTGAAATTCATCGACTCGCCTTTAGGGGCTGGCTCCAGGAAATACAAATGATTTCTGACTGCAATGCTAAATTGGCCAATTGTACAGCTGATAAAGACATGTTTACAGCCTGGTACAAAAAATGGCTTTAGTGCATATAGCTATTATTACTCTTCATGACAACTGTGAGGGGGGAGAATTTTTTATTTTTATTTTTTTTATATAACTCATCCGTTTTGTTTTTATTAAGTCTGCATTATTAAGGGCGTTGCCACTTGAGTGACATTTAGGTCTCGCTGGTCGCCGTTACATCAGTTACAACAGTCAATTGCCTTTAGGAATTATTTCCTGCAATTATTAGATGTTATAGCATGCTGTGTGCACTTAATTGTGCTCACAAACCGTTCAAGTTGCCTCCATTTCCCAGGTGAGTGCAATTATATACTTGAATACCATCTCCATAAATGTATTTGTTTTACTTAAGATAATTTAATCATTTATTATTTTCTTTAGACCTGTAATGCACTTTAGAATCTGATATATTGATTAGCTGTAGGCTCTAGAACCGTCGTCTGAAACGTTGTCACACAGTTTTATGCCTGGTATGAAACCCTTGCATGGTATGAAATAGCCTTGCATTTACTAACACAGACTATATTTGAAGTATTTGGAAGTAATTAGCGTTTTCCTCCTGTAGAAATATGTCATAAGAACAATGCATAGTGGCTCAATGTATTACAACAGTGTTTTTAAAAGACTAAACACTTTATTGATATAGTACACCACCAAGCACATGTGGTCAGAACACAACGAGTCGCAGATAATGAAGTATTAAGCATTTCTCCCTAAGAAAAGCCCAGTTTTGAAAAACATTTTTAATACACTTCGAATGTTGACTACTGTATAGGCATCCTACAGAACTTGGAAAGCTTTGCAAAGTAACAGTTCCAGTTTAAAGGCATGTATTGTTGCACTATAGACATTTTCTCTTATTACAGGTGTATTTGAAAGCTGTTTTATTTAATTGAATGTGAGTCTTTAATTTTTGCCATCTTGTTATTGCCAGTGTTTCTTATTTTTTGAAGTTATAATTTTACACGTTTCTTTATTCTTTGTGTAAAGAGGTTTGTTTTTCCCTCAATACCAAAGCTCTAGAGGACCAACAGGTAGATATCTCCACTTCTGACTCTTTATATAGTCTCTGCACAATTACATGAACATAAAGGGTACTTGTACTTTTTTCGCATGTATAAGTTTCATAGATGCAGTTTAAGATGCTGTACCCTTTATGTCGTGTAGTTTCTGTAGCATTCCAAGGTAACCGTGACTCCACTAAATCCCATTACTCTAGTACGTGTCCTGTGTTCAAGAAGCCTTCCTAGTATTGGTAACTGCTCATAAGTATCCTAACTTGTGCTAACTTCATTTAATCAAATCTTTTTTCATGCTTTTATAAAACTGTGATGTTCCAGCTTTGTAAACTGTCATTGACGTAAATTATCTGTGTTGTAAAAACTACTACGACATTGTCAAGCTCTTGCACATTTAACAACCTCATATGAAATGTCTTGAGCGGATTCCATGTCTTTATGAGCGTTACTGCACCCGGCAGTTTCTGGACTCTGTTCAGAGAGACATGGTGTCCCTTCCCCACTTTCACTAGCAGGTATCAGTTTTCGGCTGGTGTTCTATCACACACCCGCGTGCCATTGTTTGTGTCCCATATTGTTACGTAACGTAGCAGAATGGCACAGTTTGCACTTTCGGACCACAAAGAACTATTGTTGTTTATAACCCAACAATTTAGTCGCTCCGTTCCAATATGTTGGCTCCAGTTGACTTGTGTAATTGGGGCATTTTGATCTTTTACTACACTGCCATTTCCTAACCCATAATACTGCAGCTCCCCTGGTTTCTGACTGGAGATCTCTAAATGTTTGTTGCATGTTTTTTGGGTAGGATGGAGGCCAAGCTTCAAGTACTACAACATGTGGGTGTCTCTGGCGGGGGCAATCCTATGTTGTGTTGTCATGTTTATCATCAATTGGTGGGCAGCGCTTTTGACCAACGTCATTGTCTTATCCCTTTACATCTACGTCAGCTACAAAAAACCAGGTAAGCTTGTCTTGATGTTCAGCAAAAGACATACACAAGGTTTTGAAGATCTGGCTGTAGGGGTGTAGTATTAATAATGGGATTTGGTTTTGTGAAATTGTCTCTTTATCAATTTTTTGTGGTCTCGCAGATGTGAATTGGGGTTCGTCAACTCAAGCTCTGACGTATCATCAGGCCTTAACACACAGTTTACAGCTATGCGGAGTAGCTGACCACATTAAAACCTTCAGGTAACATAGCATTTATCAGTGTGTGTGTGCGTGTGTAAGTGTTCCATGTTTGTTTAACATGAAATTTGTTTAAAAACAACTGTTTAAAGGCATAATATGTACGTTTTTTAAAAAATTATTATTATTATTATTATTAATATTATTTATGTATTTATTTTTTATTATTATTTTTTTTTTATTAATTTTAAAATTCCGGTTTCACCATCTTAATGACATCAAACTAGGCATGGGCCGGTATATGATTCAATCATTCAATCTGTAAATGATTCAATAATTTAGTCATTTTCCTTCGGCTTAGTTTCTTTTTCAAAGCCGAATGAACCGCTAACCATTCCAGCATATGTTTTACGCAGTGGATGCCCTTCCAGCCGCACCCCAGTATTGTGAAACACCCATACACACTCATTCACACCCACGCGAACATGGAGAGAACATGCAAACTCCATACAGAATTGCCTCCTTGCTCAGCCGGGACTCAAACAGTGACCTGCTTGCTGTGAGGTGACAGTGCTAACCATTGAGCCACCGTGC
Organism: Danio kyathit; assembly: GCA_903798195.1. Classification (NCBI taxonomy): domain Eukaryota; kingdom Metazoa; phylum Chordata; class Actinopteri; order Cypriniformes; family Danionidae; genus Danio; species Danio kyathit. The sequence goes on along the minus strand of LR812528.1, from coordinate 11,439,163 downwards.
CGCCCTTACAGTAAACATGTCAGGTTGAATAATTCAAATAAATCATTGACTTCTGCTGTCTTAATTCGTTTCAGAAACACAGATTTCTTGACAATTTAAAACGGCATCTTTGAATATCTTTTCTGCTGAAAATACTGTTGTCCTAAAAAAATACCATATACCTTGAAAGCGGTTATCGTTCCATGCCTACATTAGGTTTATAGAAAAAAGGGAAACATAACCTTAATGTCATTCCTGTCTCTCATCAGCAATCGCTTCAGCACTTTCAATTCAATACTTATTATCCTGAAGTATCATGATCATGTTTTAAATGCTTTAGCTCATCTATGAATGTAATTTCTGAAGGAGTCCCATAGGATGAAACAATTACGCCCATGATTTCACACTCTTTGTTGTAAATACGTACCCTTTAGCGGTGAAAATTACACACTGTGCCTTCTATCTCGAAAAATCAATTCCAGTATTACAGGGATAGTTCTCCCAAACATTAAAATTTACTCTCTTGCATACCTTTATGAGATTCCTCTTTTCTGTTAAACACACAAGGTGTTTTTCTAAATTTTTCAAAATAACTTCTCATTTTTAACAGAAGAAAAAAAAACCCGCAAAACAGGCTTGTGACTTGTGAAGATTGAGTAAATGGTGACAGAATGTTCAGTTTTGGGTGAACTGTTACTTTAAAATAAGGATTGTTTTAATTGAATGGGTCCTTTCCTCAAATGAAAATGATAATAGTGCTCATTCATTACTCGCGCTACTGTTGTTTATACTAGTCAAGATATAAACTAAAGCTAAACATTTAAACAACATCAACAAAATGCTTCTAGAACAGAAGTAAGTATAGGCGGGAGGTTAGGTACTTAATACACTATCCAGACTCTGACCAACTTGTGTAATTTTTTTTCTCATTTAGATTTTTTATTGCAGTTTCCAAATTTGCATACAGATGTATTGTATATAGGGTTTTCCACAATGTATACACAAACCAACCAAACATCGGAATCCAGAAATTGTAGAAATAAATGAAATTATAAAATAAATTTTGTTAATAAAAAATTCGTTAATAAATATGGAAGTTACATTAATGATTTAAGGACATTATAAGAAACAAGGAAAACAATACACTCATAATTGTTTTGTATATCAAAAAGAAACAGATAAAATTACTTTGTTGCTTTTCAGTTACAATTCAATTGTGTACTTTTTTTTTTTTAAACGGTATTGTGGCACCCAGTCTACCCTTTTCTTTTCTTTTTATTACCTAAACTATGTACATATGAAACTGTGTGGATGGTACTTTTAGGATCTTAAATGTAAATTATTTATTTAATTGTTTATTTTTTTTTTTAAATTGGTATTGTTCTTCTCACTGTCTTTTTATTTTTTCTCTCATTACAAAAAATAATACACAAAATAAAATTCACATCTTTCTGACTGTACATTCTATAATAAATCTGGTCTTAATGGAAAAATATATTCTACCCTTTTTCTCCATGTCTCATTAAACTCCTCAGTCTGTAAACAATGGTTCATTGTTAGCCTCTCAATCTTATAAATATCATAAATTATATCAAACCAGTCACTAATTTGAGGTATTTTGAGCTGTAACCATTTTTTGGTTATGGCTTTTTTACAGGCTATCAGCAAAATTTTCAGCAGTTTTATTTGTCAGATTTTTCTTCTAACATAGGATTTTTTTACACCTAAGTAAAGAGTTGAGAAAGAAAAATCGATGGAATATATTCTATAAACATGTATGAATTTCCTGCCAAAATGCCTGAATTTTCGCTTCATTTGAGCCACATAGTCTCCAGCAGACTGCATTTTTGTTTAAGTATCTCTTCTGCTCATGGCTGACGAAAAAACGAATGATGTTTTCCCAACCAAATTCCCTCCAGACTGAGGAGGATGTTGATTTCCACTGTGTTTTAAAAATACTTTTCCACTCTTCCTCAGTAATTTCAACATTGCACTCTTTTTCCCATTTATATTTTGGTAATATGTGTTCTCTAATTTGTTGTCCTGTAGACTTTTATATAATTTAGTAATTATTTTGGTCATGTTGGCTCCTTTTATAAGCTGAGATAAATATTGTAAGAAGACTTATTTTTGTTTTCATCGCTGTTTTTAATTTTGTCTTATCTGTAAATATTTATGAAAGTCAAGATCACTCAGTGAATTTTCATTTTTGAAAATTTCTAAATCCTTAACACTTCCATTATGTAGAGAAGTGCAGTAAGCACTTGCTTATTCCAAACTTTAAAACTAGAACTTGTGTAATTTAAATGTGTTAACTTGTTTGAAAGTAAGTTTATACAATATTAGAAGTTGGTCTACCCCATATGGCTGCATAAAATAATGCATGTTTAATTTAAGTCAAAGTATGTGTATGATTACTTTTATGGAACATATTTGATTTTAGTTTGCACATTAATGTAATTTATGGTAACTATCAATCATGTACTTATGTACTAGTTCTTGGTTCATGCTTGACTAGCCGATTTTGATTAAAATAATCTTAAGTCTTTTTCTCTGTTGTTTTTTTTTTTTTTTTGGATGCAGTCCAAACATGGAACATATTTGAGTGACTAAGTAGAATTGAATTAGGATTAGAAAAAAAGAAATTGATGTAATAGTTTTTTGTTTCTTTATTAGTGCTCAAGATTGTTTGTAAGGACTTTGATCTTCAGCGTAATGTCTTCTTCGCTGACACCATATGAAGGTGATTTTTGCCTCACACTGAAATCTTTAGAGGAAGTGCCCCTAGATCCTCCTGGGTCAGAGATTACTGTGTTTCTGACAGTACCTTCAAATCAACCGCTTCACACACTGCATAATCCTGTTTTATTCTTAACATTTTTGCTTTGAAGCTCTCTAATCTCAGTGTTCTGCCCTTACTGAACCAGTGACACCAGAGGTCATGAGAATGTAATGCACGCACACAGTGTGCTGCTTTTGCTTGACATCATCATTTGTTATACCTTGTTACATTGCTGTTTGTACATGAGTTTATCGTTCTAAGGATCCCACAAGTGTTTGATGTTCAGGTAATGTGACTCTGTCATGTCTCCTCTAGGCCACAGTGTCTGGTGATGACTGGGGCTCCAAACTCGCGTCCAGCTATTCTTCATCTGGTCCATGCCTTCACCAAAAATGTGGGGCTGATGTTATGCGGACATGTGCGCATTGTGAGTATCTGAACCACTCATCCCAGTGTTCCAACCAACATTTTAGAGCACTGTGCTGGTTCAGCACATGGTAGCACTTAATTTGGTCGCACTGCACAGGTATTGTTAATTGGTTTTGTGTCTTAGTAATGCACATTTGAAAGTAGCTTGAATTGAGGGTAGCAGTAGAATGAATTTGGATCCAGATGTTAATGTAATAATACTAATAATATAAATCGAATAAAAAATAATCATCTTTAAAAATTGTAAGGGTCACATTTTCAACATTTTGAACACCACAAAGACCATATGCAACCTTAATTCCCTAGTTAAAAGTGTTGTTGCTCATGTGTTTTAGTTGTTTTACATGTCTTTGTTGTGAGGGATGACGGAACGGTTTCATTTGGCTTTAAAGTTTGATTTGTGGTTTTTGTTAACGAGCACTAATGTAATGTAACACTTCTCTCTGGATTAGTAGTCTGTTTAGTTGTCATTTAAAAGAGCAGTGAAATGCATGCTTTAGCTCATTCAGCACGGTCTTTTCTTTTGAACAGAGCATATAAATGGTAATATGTCATACATTGTATGATTTCATTGCTTATCTGTCTGACAAATCAATAGTCCAAACTTCTATCAAAAAAAAAAAAAAAAATCATCATCCGGTTTTCCTACTGTAACATTTTGAACTTGTCAATACACAGAGAACATGTGTGTGTGTGTTTTTGGAGCAAGTAAAATGTTGTGCAATCCATGCTTGAATGGATTGTTTATGGCAGCTCTCGTTGCTATTGGAACATGTTCTTGGAATAATAAAACTTGCTTTAACTCTGTGGAGACCGTGATTATAGTTGTGTATAATAAAGCAGTCTCTTATTTGGGGGTCTGTGTGGAGCGTGATAATCAGAATTATCAGTACAGAAGCCTCCCCTGGCACTTAAAACATTTCCATGAGCTAGCCATGAGCTGAATTATCCACTCATGTTCCTATGGCATTAATTCATTTATTCATTTTTCTTTTGTTTCTGTACTCATTTAGAGTTCTCGACGGCCCAACTTCAAAGAGCTAAACAGCGACATGTTGCGTTACCAGAGGTGGCTCCTTAACAACAACTCCAAGGCCTTTTACACATCTGTCGTGGCTGAAGACCTCCGTCAAGGAACCCAGTACATGCTGCAGGTATGTGTGTGTGTGATCTGTTTTTAATTAATTAATTTTTTAATTGTCCAGTTAATAAAAGCTGTTATGCATAGATCTTTTTCACTGGTTAATTTAGAAATATGTTTGCTCTTCCTGTAGGTTTTGTCCTTTCTGAAATTGACTCGCATAATCTTCATGTCAATCTTTGCGAAGTTACTGGAATTTCAAAGGCTCCTTTGCACCATTCAGCCTAACACTAGGCTTTTCTTTCCTTTTGATTCTTTACTTGCTGCTTAGTGTGAGGTGTGCACGTGACCCATAATCTGCTCACAGCTGAGTTCTGTTTCAGCCTATTTTGAAACATTTAATTCTGGTATGTGCATGTTGATTTGACCTACATTGATGTGGACAAAATTGGCCTCACAATTCCTCGCTACACTATTGGTCATGCTAAATATTGCTGTAATACAAAAGGACTAGATAATCATGAAATGTTTTATGAAAATATAGAACATTTTCAATTAGGGTATGGGATGAGTTCAGTAAAAAAAACTTTACAACTTTGGAAAGTCTGGGTAATGAAAGAAGCTTTTATTTAATCAGGAGTGTGTATGTGTGTGTTTGTGTTTTTACAGGCTGCTGGACTGGGTAGATTGAGGCCCAATACTCTGGTTATTGGTTTCAAAAATGACTGGCGCATTGGAGATATAAAGGAGGTTGAGACCTACATAAACCTAATCCAGTAGGTTTAATTTTCTCTTTGAAATCAATCCATTATTAATACATATAATCCTAAATTAGTGTGCCATTAAGTTTTGTTGTGCTGTTAGGTATATACACTCACCGGCCACATTATTAGGTACCTTACTAGTACCGGGTTGGATTACCTTTTGCCGTCAGTACTGCCTTAATCCTTCGTGGCGTAGAATAAAAAAGGTACTGGAAATATTCCCCAGAGATTTTGGTCCATATTGACATGATAGCATCATGCAGTTGTGGTTCCACCACATCCCAAAGGTGCTCTATTGGATTGAAATCTGGTGACTGTGGAGGCCATTTGAGTACACTGAACTCATTGTCATGTTCAAGAAACCAGTTTGAGATGATTCGCACTTTGACATGACGCATTATCCTGCTGGAAGTAGCCATCAGAAGATGGGTACACTGTGGTCATAAAGGGATGCACATGGTCAACAACAATACTCAGTCAGGTGGGCTGTGGCATTGACACGATGGTCAATTGGTTCTAATGGGCTCAAATTGTGCCAAGAAAATATCCCCCACACCATTACACCCCCAGCCTGAACCGTTGATACAAGGCAGGATGGATCCATGCTTACATGTTGTTGATGCCAAATTCTGACCCTACCATCCGAATGTCACCGCAGAAATCGAGACTCGTCAGACCAGGCAACGTATCACCAATCTTTTATTGTCCAATTTTGGTGAGCCTGTGCGAATTGTAGCCTCAGTTTCCTGTTCTTAGCTGACAGGAGTGGCACCTGGTGTGGTCTTCTGCTGCTGTAGCCCATCCGCCTCAAGGTTTGACGTGTTGTGCTTTCAGAGGTGCTCTTCTGCATACTTCGGTTGTAACGAGTGGGTATTTGAGTTACTGTTGCCTTTCGATCAGCTTGAACCAGTCTGGCCATTCTTCTCTGACCTCTGGCATCAACAAGGCATTTGCGCCCACAGAACTTCCGCTCACTGGATATTTTCTCTTTTGGACTATTCTCTGTAAACCCTAGAGATGCTTGTCTGTTAAAATCCCAGTACATTTGCAGTTTCTGAAATACTCAGATCAGCCCGTCTCGAACCAACAACCATGCTACGTTCAAAGCCACTTAAATCTTCCCCATTCTGATGCTCAGTTTGAACTGCAGCAGATCATCTTGACCATGGCTGTTTCTTAATATGCGTTCTTCAGCGGTCTTGCATCCTCATGTTCTCGTGTAACGTCATCATCAGCTGCCAAAGTTCAGTTCCAAAACTCAAGACCGCAAGAACAGAGGATGCGTGAAATTTCCCGGATGTGTTCTTGATATCGAGGACGCACCGATGCAGACTTGAGCACCGATCTTGCTCTAGAAGTCCCAGAAGTCATTGCGACTGGAGGTGGGAAGCGCAGCATTTTGTTTAGATTTATTAATAAAGTTCAGAGATTTCACTTATTTACCTCAGGAGTTTCCCTAAATGAAATGGTGAATATAAACATTACCATGGACATCTTAAAAGGAATAAACACATTGAGGGTGTTTACTGAAATTCATAATAAAATCTGTTTTATTTATATTGTGCAACGTATTTATAATGTTTTTATGCATAGTATATATTTGGAAAAGGGGATAAACAATAAATTGTTGTATGAATGCTGTAATGTTTAGATAATTTTCCATCTAAAACGCGTGAAGGTCACGTGACCATCAGGAAGAACGCAGCATCTCATTTCTCACAGGACGTGTTCTCTGTTCTCGCGGTCTGCCGAGTTCGTTCTTCCGAGGGCACCTGGCAAGACCGGTCTCCACAAGAACAAAAGTCCGTTCTCTGCATTCTTACAATTGAGAAACAGCCCATGTCTACATGCCTAAATGCATTGAGTTGCTGCCATGTGATTGGCTGATTAGAAATTTGTGTTAACGAGCAGTTGGACAGGTATACCTAATAAAGTGGCTGGTGATTGTAGTTTATTTGCCTAAAATCTGGTATTTATATATAAAACATGAGATTCCAGGTAAAAACTTGGACAAAACAATCAGAACAATATGCTATATGCTTTCAAAAAAAAAAAACAGCTTGTTGCTAGGGCTGCAACGCCATCAAATAGTCATGGTCTCAAAAAATGTACACTCTCTTAATGGTATATAATTGTTCCTTCATCTGAATGACAAGCTGTTGCAACAGTAAAAGTACAGTGTTTTTTTTTTTTTTTTTTTTTTTTTTTTTTTTTTTTTTGTTTCTAGTCATTAAAAAAAATGAATAAGTCATGAATGTGGTGTTCTGATCTGGTGTTTTTTTTAATATCATTGCTTTTAACAGAAAAATATATATTGATGTTTATGCTCAATTGTAAAAAATGCAACTTGTATAATTATATTCTTTCATGCTTATATACAACTTATACATGCTTGCTTGTGTAAATTGCAACTAATGCTTCTTTGTTTGTTTGTTTCTGTTTGAAGTGATGCATTTGATTTTCAGTATGGTGTCGTCATTCTCCGACTGCGAGAGGGACTTGATATTTCTCACATTCAAGGTCAAGGTACAGTGCTGTACATTTAACTTTAGCATGAGCCAGTCACTTGTAAAAAATAAAGAGTTTAACAAATGCTTTTGCTTAGTGCAGCCCTGCAGCCTAGCTTCAGGTGAAAATCTTTGTCTCAGCAGGTAGAAATTTGACTCCGTTTGTGTGAGAGAAAATTTAGAACAAATATGTGAACTCTTTTAAGCCTTTTTAGATGGAAAACATGATGCTCATAGCTGGACATGCGTGATTCCTTCAGTGTTTAGGCAGATTAAATAGTCCGTATAATTAGGTCATTAGGACTTGCCTTTCATGCTAGATCTGAATTTGCCTTGACCTCAAAGTAATGCTTAACTTTCCATTGTCTCCAAAGATGATTCTTCAGGTATGAAGGATGTGGTGGTTTCAGTGGACATGAGCAAAGACTCGGATGGAGACTCATCCAAACCCTCCTCCAAGGCCACCAGTGTTCAGAACAGCCCAGCGGTCCAGAAAGGTCAGCACTTTTACATCTCATTTTGCTCTTGTTAAGTTCTAAAGAAGGTCTTGTCAGGGTTTGTACAAGTGCTTGAAATCTTCGAAAATGATTGAATTTTTTTGTCTAGTGTTTTTAAGATTTGGAAAGTGCTTCGATTTTGGAATAAAGTGCTTGAAACAGCTTAAAAATTTAATTGTTTTACTTTCATAAGTGAACAATACATGATATTAAAGTAAATATAATGTGAGTAAATGGCATTTAAAAGAGTCAATGACTAATTCTATGTTGGGCTTTGGGCATACTTTAGAATGAAGTACAATTTAGAATACTATACATTAGAATAATAAAACATGTATCATCTAATATAATGTCATAAAGTATCGTTATGATTTTAAATATGTAATTTGCCACACTTGTAAAGTGCTGGCAAAAAAATTCAAATATAACTGGAAAAATGCTTGAAAAATGCTTAAATGATACTTTGGAAAAGGTGAAAGAACCCTGTCTTGTATTGAAGTACAGTTGTTTTCCACAGATTGTGTGGAAATTGGTGTGAAGTGTGTTATTGTGGTTTATGAGGACACAATGGATATGACATGGTTGTAATCTAAGGTGGTTTACGAAGACATACAGCTGAAACCAAAAGTTTACATACACTGTATAAAAAGGCACATAACCATTTAAAAAAAAAAAGTCAGATGTTAACGTGACTAAACTTTTTTTCTTTTAGGTAAGTTAGGATTATCAAATTTGTTTCTGTTATGCTTAATAGCACAATAATGAGAGAGATTTTTTTTTTTTTGAGAAATTGTTATAACTTTTCTTGAAAGTCAAGTTTACATACATTAAGATTATTATGCCTCTAAAAAAAGCTCAGATGATGGGGTCAAGGTTTTGGAAGTTTCCGATTGGCTAATTGACAACATTTGAGTTAATTGGAGGCACAACTGTAGAATAGTATTTAAGGAAAACCTCAAACACACTGCTTTCTTTTGTGACAACATGGGAAAATCAACAAGCCAGAATCAACAAAAAAGCCAGATTACAATTTGCAAAATTACACTGGGAAAAAGACAAATTTTTGGAGACATGTCCTGTGGTATGATGGTACTAAGATTGAACTGTTGGCCATAATGACCAGTGTTACATTTGGAGGACAAAGGGGAAAGCTTACAAGCCTAGGAACACCATCCCAACTGTGAAGTATGGGGGCGGCAGCATCATGTTGTGGAGTTGTTTTGCTGCAGGAGGGACTGGTCCACTTAACAGAATAGATGGCATCATGAAGAAAGAACATAATGTAGAAATACTGAAGCAACATCTCAAGACATCAGCCAGGAAATTAAAACTTAGCCACAAATGGGTCTTCCAAACAGACCATGACCCTAAGCATACTGCCAAATATAAAATTTGCTTTAAGGACAACAGAGTGAATGTTTTGGTGTGGCCATCACAAAACCCTGACCCTCAATCCTATAGAAAATTTGTAGGCAGAGTTGAAAAAACTTGTGCGAGCAAATCTGACTCGGTTACACCAATTATGTCAGGAGGAATGGGCCAAAATTGAAAAGCTTGTGGAAGGATACCCAAAACATTTGACCAAAGTTATACAGTTTAAAAGCAAAGCTAAAAAATACCAAGGAAATGAATGTAAACTTTTGACTGTCTAGAAATTAATAAAAAAATTCTCAAAAAAAAAAAACATTCTGGCATTTAGCAAATGTAAATCATTTAGGTAATCCTAACGGACCTAAAATAGCAAACGTTTAGTATGATTTACCATCAGACATTTTTTTTTAAAAATGGTTATGTTCCTTTTTTTTTTAAGAGTTTATGTATACTTCTGGTTTCAACTGTTCCTTGTGTCCTTATAATTGAAAATGCCTAAAATCATGTCTTTTGACATTGTTTCCTGTGAGAGTTTGGTTTAAGAGTGGGACATAAATAATATATTATGCCTATAGAGAGTCTTCGAAAAACCATATATGCAAGTGTCCCTGTGTGTCTGTGCGTGTTAATATTCAAGCTGAATTAAAGACACAGATGAATTTATTTCCCAGGAGTTTTGTAAAATGTTCCTCTTCTGCAGTAGTTACTCAGAGGAAGTCATATGGGGACCTTCCGATCCAGCATGTCCCTTTGGGGCCAGTTCTCATCAGAAAACTTTTCACATCCCATGTCATCCACACTCCATGTGTTTTCTGAACTATCTGGCCAACACAACACCACAAACAACAGCATGTTCTCTGAAGGGTCTAGGCTGAGAACGGAGCGAGTGCTTGCACGACGTGTCGTGTTTGTAGTCCATCTATGATAAATTACTCAGAGGTCTGAAGTATCAACCCTCTCAGCACCATCTGACATTGGAGGGCTCTCTGAAGGCTGAGAAAATAACCATAAAAAACAAATATAGCTGCAAGGGGCTGCGGGAGGCAAGCAGATGAGGGAAAATGTGAAAAAATTATGAGAACTGCCAGAATTTTTTTTAAAGGGAGCCCTCTTTGGATATACAGATTTCTTGTTGAGTTCTAAGGATGTTAGAAGATTGTATTTTCCATCTCCTAAACGTTTTGTCTGGAGAATTTCAAAAACAAAGTTGAGTTTTTAAACATCATTTGACAATTTTCACTAAATGCACACATTTTTGTTAGTAGAACTTACATTGTGGTAACTTTTTCCCAATTGTTCTGTGAAATGTAGTATCTTCAATAGGAATTTGCATGATTGGGAGTTTCACATGAGGACAAGAAATTTTTCCTGAGATATTTAGTCTGGCTTCTGTCACCTGTATTCTGGAGTCTTGGTCTATTCCTCACTTAGAAAATCTAATGCTAACACTTTAGTATAGGGACCAATTCTCCCATTGAAATAGTTGCTTATTAGCATGCATGTTATTACCATATTGGCTGTTTATTAGTACTTATGAAGTACATATTTTCCTTGATCCTAATCTACACCCCAATCCTAACCAATACCTAAACCCAGTTACTACCTTAATAACTATTATTAAGCAGTGGATTAGTAGCTTATTGCACCAAAAGTAATTGTTTGCTAATAGCTAGAATTGAACCTTTTAAAATAAAGTGGAGGCCATTTTAAAATAAAGTGGAGGCCAGTCTGAGATGATTTGCACTGCTCAATTTGTACTAATGGATGAAAATATCCCCCACACCGTTACACCACCACCAGCCTGAACCATTGACACAAGACAGGATGGATCCATGCTTTCATTTTGTTGATTTCAAATTCTGACCCTACCATCCCAATGTTGCAGCAAAAATTGAGACTCGTCAGACCAGGCAACGTTTCTCCAAACTTCTATTGTCCAATTTTGGTGAGCGTGTGCGAATTGTAGCCTCCGTTTCTTGTTCTTTGCTGACAGGAGTGGCACCCGGTGTGGTCTTCTGTTGCTGTAGCCTATCCGCCTCAAGGTTCGACGTGTTGTGCATTCAGAGATGATAAGAACTGCCAGAATTTTTAAAAAGAGCCCTCTTTGGATGAGTTGTAAGGATGTTAAAATATCACATGTGATGAGTTGATTGTATTTGTCACACTGATTGTAAGTGTGCCAATTCTCCTATTGAAAATAAAGTACATATTTTCTTTTATCTTAATCTACACCCCAATCCTAACCGATACCTAAACCAATTACTATCTTAATAACTATTAATAAGCAGTGACTTAATCAGTGAGTTTATTGCACCAAAAGTCATAGTCATGGTTTGTTAATAGCTAGAATTGAACCTTAAAAGTAGTGTGACCAAACTATTAAACTTCCTCCAACTGCTTTCAAGTTCCATCAAATACGTTTGAGATTTAAACCTGAAGACTGAACAGGCCACTGAAAAACATTTATAGAATGACCCCTGAACCAAGCTTTAGAACAGGGATCACCAAACTTGTTCCTGGAGGTCCGGTGTCCTGCAGATTTTAGCTCCAACCCTAATCAAACACACCTGAACTAGCTAATCAAGGTCTTACTAGGTATGCTTGAAACACCCAGGCAGGTGTGTTGAGGCAAGTTGGAGCTAAACCCTGCAGCGCAATGGACCTCCAGGAACGAGATTGGTGATCCCTGCTTTAGAAGATTCAGATCGATTCTTTGGTGTGAATGTCCTGCAGGATTGTCCTGTGTCAGTGTCAATGTGGACTGATACTTCAAAGAATCTATGGTAATCTCACCTCTACATAGCCCACCTCTACATTTGGGGGTGATATTTTTCTGGTGATAAGTCTTGACTTTTTCATCCCAATGCATACTGTTTATCCATGGATCCACATGTTTCCGTTTGGTCCCATCAATCCATATAGCATTTTTAAAGACTTCTTCATTTGTTAAAATTATTTTTAGCCTAATCAAGTCAGCCTTTAATGCTCTTCATGGGAAAGAGTGCTGTTCAGTAAGGTATTCACAGTCAAAGACCATTCATTGAGGTATCTTTCTTCCTCACTTTAGGTTATCTTGCAAGTCTTTGGCAGTAAACTGGGCAAATGTTTTGTTCCCCTGAATGATATTCTTTTTTTTTAGCATATAGCTTCTGTGAGATGTTGTGCATTTACTGCTATCCATGCTTGGGAGTACATTTATTTTAGTTTAACAACTCAAGCAAATTATGCCTTGTTATAGCATTTTTAAAAGCTTTTGTGCACTACCATACAAATAAAAAATAGAAAGAGCAATGTTGAATAGGAGAATAATTCGATTTTTTTTATTTTTTATTTTATAATTCTGCAACTCAAAAATATTTTGTTACAGTGATGTTCTTACTTTCAGTATTCTAATTTGTAAAACTCTGAATCTTCAGAATACCTTACTCTGATTGTTTTAGATGGTCTCAATGAGGTTGAGTTAGCAGGATTTCAGTTGTGTGTGTCTTGTCTGTCTGATGCACTGTTTGTTGCACTTAAAGTTTGAAAGCTACTTTTGAAAAGAAAACAGCATGGGCTTTTTGGTTAACCTGTCAAGTCATATTGGTGGCATGTGGATAAATGTTTGATGTCATCTCTGTGTTTTACTGGATGTGTTGGTGATGATGGAGCTCCTGAGGTTTCCTCAGCAGGTGACCAGCCTCACACTCATGTAATAAACTGCAGCAGAAGAACAAATGTCTCATTGTGTTTGACTGACGCATATGTTTCCCATTGCAGCATTAGTGGACTTTAACCCTCTTGTGTTTTTTTCAAAATGTTATCCAGATGAGGATGATGATGGCAAAGCCCACACTCAGCCGCTGTTGAAGAAAGGCAGGACGTTTCTTTCATTTTCGTTCTTTGCTCCATCTGTCTCAGACCTGCATGCACTTTTTCTTCATGACATTTTTAGGACACGCTGCTTTCTTGAATGTTTGCTGCTGGTTTGATTATCTGACCTTCACATCTACATGTGCTAGTGTGCATTTCAGCTCTGACGATGTCACTTCCTGTCTGTTATCTAATACTCTGTGTCTTCCTGCAGGGCTGCTTTTCTCTTTCCCTCTGAAGATTCTGCTTCAGCGTCTTTCCTTTGTTCTGTCTGCTTATGAATTTGTATGATGATACTATTAGAAATGACTTCTGTGTCTATTTATCTGGAGTCTGAGTGTGTTTATATGTCATTTCAGATAAAAAGAGCCCGACAGTTCCTCTAAATGTAGCTGATCAGAGGTTGTTGGATGCCAGTCAACAGTTTCAACAGAAACAGGGGAAGGGGACAGTGGATGTGTGGTGGCTCTTTGATGACGGGGGTAAGTTTAAAAACATTTGCAGTTACATACAGTAATCAGATTGTTTGATTTTATGTTGAAATGATTTATTCCGTTTTTCAAAATATGACGAAAAGACAAATGTCGATAGAAAGAGAAAAAAAAAAGCAGGTGATGTAAAGAGGTTACCTGCGGATTTTTTTTAAAGTTACCTCAGTTTTGAAAAATTGTTTAACTTTTTGACCTGAGCAATTGTTGTTTTCACAGTGCTAGGAAAAGTCGTTGCAATTTAAAAAACAATTCATTAAATTCAACAAGTAGGAGGAATTTGAAAACATGTAATCTTATTGAGACCTGACCAAAACCCCTACATCGCAAATAGATGCGCAAATAGAGATATCATGATCTAGTTCTGCTTTTCTGGAATTAAGATGGTTTCGATATCAAAATTTTATATGTAAATGACAATTCAATCTTTTTCAGTGGCAATTTCAATATCACACATATAATAGCACAACTATGCTCAGTGAAAGCCTAATTAAGTAAAACATTGTCAAGGTATTATTCAAGACAAGTAAACTGTAGTAAAATGAAAATAAAAAAGATTGAACATGCTCATAATAACTGATTAACCGTTAACCGAAAGGGTGAGTTTTTACCCAAATAACGGTATTAGTTAAATGATTAAAAAATATTCATTCATTCGTTCATTCATTCATTCATTCATTCATTCATTTTCTTTTCGGCTTAGTCCTTTTTATTAATCAGGGGTCGCCACAGCGGAATGAACCGCCAACTTATCCAGCACATGTTTTTATGCAGCAGATGCCCTTCCAGATTAAAAAAAAAAAAAAAAAAAAATATATATATATATATATATATATATATATATATATATATATATATATATATATATATATATATATATATATATATATATATATATATATATATAATTTTTTAAATTTGGCTTCATAAGGGGCAGATCACAGCGAACATGTTTTTTGTGTTGAAAGGGGCATCTTTTGAATGGTTTAGTAACTGCCGCCAGCGTTTTGCGGCGCCCTCGCGTTTTTGCCGTTGCGCGATGTGTGCTCGCTGTTGAAAAAAGTCTGAGCAGTGTTCTGTCAGTTGCGTTTTTTTTTTTTTTTTCATTCTTCAATCAAATGAAAGCAGAGGCGGGGTTTCCATTTAATTAAATGCTAATTTTCAATGGAGCATTGATTTGAGGTAGCCTGCTATTTTTATTTGACGGAAAAAAAAAAAAAACATATGATTGGACAAACAGCATATGCCTGTTCTTAAAAAGGATTCAGTCAGTGTTCTCGTTTTGTAATCTAAATTTGTCATTTAAGTAAAAAATATGTAGGGCAAGACTATTTATTTTATTCAGTATATTTAGTTTATTCTGTTTTTCTATACTGTTGGAAACACTGCAGGTGCTTGAAGATGTGCTGTTGTTAATATGTTCTGTATGCTGTTGTTCACATGTTAAAATGAATCACATTTAATGTGTCAGACACATCAATTATTATTTTTATGAAATAATAATTTAATATTAACCTGACCAGTTAACCATTAATATTCAGTTAACGAGCGGCAGTTGTCGGTTGGCAAAATTAACCGAAATGAACATCCCTAGTTGAGGATTAGATTCATATTAAAGCAACAAGTGAGTGATTTTCTTAGTTTTTTTGTTGTTGTTTGACTAACTTTGAAGGTGCAGTAGGTGATCTGCCATAATGTTATAAGTTAGCATAACATCTTTGAAACACAGTCCCTCCCCTGTCATCCGAAGCCACGCCTCCTGAAATTACGAATGTGCACATTAAAGATGACAACTCACTAGATTATGTCATTCGCCAGTTAAAAACTTTCCCATTTTTATTATTTTTTTTTTTTTTTAATGAATATTATAAAAAAAATTTAGATACTACAATTCCAAACAAAAAACTGTATTATATCTAGCAGGTTTTCAGTTGTGTAGCAAGCAAAACTTGTCATAATGTGCAATATTTCATGCATGCAAGGATCGCTGGTCAAAAGTGAACCAATGTGAGTATAAAACCAACTTCACTTCAATAAAGCAGGCTAGGTGGAATAGTGCCATTTACTTATGTTTTGTTGTTAAATTAAATAAAAATCTACATTATCGATGCTGTAAAAGGTACTTTATGAAATTGAAAATAGTCACTTCAATCTTTCGCCAGAAGAGATTTCAGTGGCTGAACAACACTTCCGCGCATATAAATAATTCGTAAATCAACAAAATCTACATGAGCTTTGTGTGACTACAATACTTTCAAAACATAACATTACCTGTCTAAAAGAAATACTTCAGCCATGGTGTCATCCTTCCTCCAGCGTGCAAAAGTAACTCCAATATTGATTGAGGATTTTTAAAAGTTTTGATTCGGCATGTGTTTTTACCGCTGTCACTCTCGTGTCCATGCGCAATTGGAACTGCTTGAACGGGTGCGCAAATGGGTATAGGAGGCAATGGGTACAAATCTACATTTGTTGACACAGTTTGGCAGAATTATGGGAATTGTCGGCCCGACAATTTTTAATTGGATGAACATTTTTTTTGTATTGTGCTTTACCCAAAATATAAAAATACATATAAATACTGTACATTAAATCATTTACTTTAGTCATTACTGAAGAGACATTCAACCAGCACAACAAAAATCTTTCTGAAGACAATCACCTACTGCACCTTCAATAACACAGTTTATTAATAACACCGGTATAATATATTAAACCCAAATCCACAAATCTTGTACAGTGACACACTTTTGCTTTTTCTCACAACCGTCACTGTCACATCAGATATAATAGGCTGTTTATGTGAATACTCTTTAAAAAAAAGACAGTTAAACACATTGTAACCTGTCTCATTTAACTTAACCGGTTTATAATTATCTGAACATTTAAATTGGCAAGACTTAAAAGCACTTGCAAATGATTCACTTTTGTGATGAAGCAGCTTGGCAATGTGTTTGATTATACAGTATATTTCCAAATGCTATTCTTATAAGCAAAAAATATTATGCTTGCTTAGCCATTTTAAGCCTTAGTATATTAAAATGTGTCCATTTACTGCATTACATGAAATGATTCCAATTGTAAGAGCACAGTAGGTGTGAAGACTGTGGCTCTGGTGAAAAAGTGTCAATGTCTTGAGAAAGTTACACCGCTAGAGAGTGCATATTCATGAATGATTGTGGAATTATGGGAGTTATTGTCTTCAATATATCCTACTCTAGCACATCCATGAACATGGTTTCTGTAAGAGTAAAGGTATTCAGAACTTATCATGTTAGTACGAAGCAGCGTAAAGCTGAAAGTGTCGAAGTAAAACAAGATCACTGAAGCAATAAGATGAGAGATGAGCATCACAGCACGAAGCAGAAGAGCTTTTATTATGTCACAGTCGACCAATTCTGGTTATTCCAGTAATGATCACATGGAGAAGTGCTTTTTAATCATACCAAGTACATTTTAAAGTTGTTATAATGCTGCTCTATGCAGTTTAATAAAATACACAACATATTAAAGCATTGTTTTTCTTTAAATCCAAACCAGAATTTAACAGTGTATGATGTCATTAACAGTGACTACACAGAATATGGTCCGTGTCACTTTTTAAAATAGCTTATTTCTCTGGATAAGTTAGTACATAAAATGAGCAATATATAACACCTTTCTAGTGAATTTTGAATATTTTATTGAAACAAAGCACATATTTAGTAAATCTGTCATCATTATTTAACTGATTCCTGCTGGAGAGAACAAAACATGTCTTTTTCCATGCTAGGGTCGTTCAGAGACTTGTTGCTGGAGGGACACTGTCCTGCAGGTTTCACTTCCTTAATCCCTCCCTGTTCCAGCTTGTTCTGTTCTGAACCTTTGTATTAGTAGAACTTCTCCATTTCTAGCACTTTCGCTTGTGGTGTTCCTCATTTGTAAGTCACTTTGAATAAAAGTGTTGGATAAATATGTAAATGTCTTTATATGAGGAGACTGGCAACCAGTGGAGCATCTTGGCATGCCTTGTGCTATTTTGGGCTCATTACCAAAGACCAAATGTGCTGCTAAGATTTGATGGGCAAACAGGTAAGCTGGTCAATGCAGTGGTGTTCTGGTGTAGAAATGAGAAGTGCTTTTGAAATGACAAGGAGTTGCATTAAATGTTCTGAAGACAAGGGGGAGATATTTCTGTTTTACAAACCAGTGTTTTCTCGTTGGTCTTGTCTTCCGTGGCTATTAAAAAGGACGGTTCACTTAAAATTGACAACTCTGTCATCATTTATTCAGCCTCCACTTACCTTTTTTCTGATAAACACAAAAGAAGAGATTCAGAAATGTTGCTATTTTAGAAAATGTTGAGTTGTCCAGCTCTGGGAGTGTGGGAGTGTCGGGGGAGGGAAAGAGGGAAGGACTTGCAAAGAAGGGAGTTTCCATTTGGGCACGCGCTAATTTCACAGGCCAAACAAACACACAGACGCAGTATGTTTGATACCGCACGGCGAATGGGAGAAAAACATCCTCCACATTTCTCTGTAACTTATGCACTCGGTAGGTAGCATCAGAAAGCCGTGTGTATATAGACTATCCTGTCACAAAATGCGGCGAAAATCCTGCACGACAGGAATAGTTTGTGTTAACATGTTTACACTCGGAGAGCAGCATTTACAGCGGATCTTTCAGTCTATAATATTGTACTATAATATTGCAGTGATATTAACATACTGTAAACTTAGTAACTAAATCATTTTGACTATGGTATGTCTTTAAAAACTGAAAAAGCACTGCTGATGATACAAACTAACTTTGCAATCTGTGTTAAACAAAGGGCACTGCACTCCAAACACACTTACCAAATCTGTAGACAGACAATCAAACTGGAGATGTGTCTTTTTATTAAAAGGAGAGGAGTGGTAAATCCGGATTTCACCATTTCCAGATGCGAAAAGCTCTCGGGTAAAAAATGTTCATTACAAACGCATTTCTGTCGTGTGCACTGTAATCCACACGTGATTCCAGCAGCTCTCTCATAGAGGGAAAATGAAAACAAAACCTTCGTTGCAGCACACTAATAAATGCAACACCGACGACCCGTGCCTCCAAATTCTCTGCCGTCTGAACACTGTAAACTGGTAAACAGACTCCGGAGCTATCATGCATATTAATGAAGTTTCGTGTCATACACAATAGAGCGCGCTGATTGGCTTGAAGCACGTCTTTGTCATTAATTAATGCCGCACACTCAGATACATCACAATGTTCTCGAAAGGACAGACAGCCATTCTCCAGGATGGATTTACACCTAAGTATCTCATGGCCGTGATGTAGCTTCAAAAATTCGTTTCAAACCGGAAGAACGAATTTGCTTAAAATAACGCAAAAACAACCAATTTTCACTTTTTAGTGCAATATATGTATCCTAATAGTGTTTATAGCAGTGTGGGACACATATATGACTGTCAACAGCTCAAAAAATGTGTTTTGTGGTTTCGTGACCCTTTAACCATTTATATCCAGTTTAACACTATAAAGACAGTTTTGACAGCAGTGAAGTGGTTCTGCAGCATTTCATTCACACAGAAACACTGACAGGTTTTAGGTCAGATGGACGTGCATAGTTTATTTCAAGTTTCTACTACTAGAACAAGTCTAGTCTTGTATTAATTTCATGTTCTTTATCTGTGTCAGGTCTGACTCTACTGATCCCCTATCTTATCGCCAACAAGAAGAAATGGAAGGACTGTAAGATCCGCGTGTTCATCGGTGGGAAGATCAACAGAATAGACCATGACCGCAGAGCGTGAGTTCTAAAGCTTCCCTAATACTATACATATCATTTCATGATCATATCAGAATTTGTTCTAGTTCTGTAGAATTCAGATGAGGCAAGCTAGTGAAATCTGGACTCAGGATAATATTAGTATGCCATGTTTCTTTCTACATAAAGCGCTCCCAACATGGCGCACACTCTATTTCTCTGAATGCACATGGAGGTATTGTGTGTAAGAGACAAATGTTTCCCATTGTCCTTTGCAGCTGCTGCCAGGGCCTTTGTTAGCTATAATTAGACGTGTTCCAGCAGCAGGGTCTTCATAGAAACTGTGAGAGGTGTTCAACTGTACAGTGTATCTGTGTGTGTAGATTTATTTTTCATGGATTCACTGCACTGTATCATGACAGCGGTGGAGATTCAGTTTTGGTCAATTGGCAAGGATCAGAAAACGTTCTATCCTCACTCATCCTCACTCCCCTCCCGCATGTAACCTTTCAGGATCATTTGAAGAACATTCTGAGCTGTGAGGAAGCAGTGGCAAATATTGTGTGAATAATTTATTATTGCCCAATAAATATGTAATGAGATTTTGTTGTTCTGTCCTTAGCATGGCCACCTTGCTCAGCAAGTTCAGGATCGATTTCTCTGACATCACGGTCCTTGGTGACATCAACACAAAGCCAAAGTCTGAGGGGTATGATCTACACAATGCTTATCATGAGACATGTTTTTTCATAAAATCTTCTGAAATTTTCTTTAAAAGGTCTTGGTCCCACTTTATATTAAGTGTCGCTTATACCTGTGAACTTACATGATAATTAGATGTGTAAGTAGTATGTAACTACAGTGTATGTACACACGTTTACATAGTATTTACTTTTGTATTACTGGTGTAACTACACTCATGTAACAACCCACTGAATAGTATGTGTAAGTACAAATGTGTAACAGGACATTGGTAACAACAGTAGGAAAGTACACATCTGTAACAAGAATTATGTAAGTGCATTGTGTAACAACAATATGTACTTGCAGATGTTTTCCCACTTCCACACCTGTTTGCAGATCATGTACTTGTGAACACTTGATGGCAGAACTAATGCTGCATTAGAAGGTTTCAACTTGTGATACCAGTGTACTTACATGGTAACTCCACAGGATTCACTCAATATAAAGTGTAAAATGGTCACAAATTACTGTGTAACTTGTAAAAATATCTTCTATGCAACACTTTAATAACAGTGTAGTTACATGGTAACTCCACAGGAACAGTCCACTTAATATAAAGTGTAAAATGGTCACAAATTACTGTGTAACTTGTAGAAATATATTCTATGCAACACTTTAATAACAGTGTTGTTACATGGTAACTCATCAGGAACGGTCCAAAATATAAAGTTTAAAATAAAATTCATTTTTGTTTCGGCCTAGTCCCTTTATTAATCCGGGGTTGCCACAGCGGAATGAACCGCCAACTTATCCAGCATATGTTTTACACAGTGAATGCCCTTCCAGCTGCAACCCATCTAAGCTGAAAAGAAAATGAATAAATGTATGTACAGTAATTTGCGACCATTTTACACTTTATATTGAGTGAATCCTGTGGAGTTACCATGTAAGTACACTTGTATCACAAGGTGAAACCTTCTAATGCAGCATTAGTTCTGCCATACAGTGTTCACAAGTACATGATCTGCAAACAGGTGTGGAAGTGGGAAAACATCTGCAAGTACATATTGTTGTTACACAATGCACTTACATAATTCTTGTTACAGATGTGTACTTTCCTAGTGTTGTTACCAATGTCCTGTTACACATTTGTACTTACACATACTATTCAGTTGGTTGTTACATGAGTGTAGTTACACCAGTAATACACAAGTAAATACGCTGCACCAGTGTGTACATACACTGTAGTTACATACTACTTACACATCTAATTACCATGTAAGTTCACAGGTATAAGCGACACTTAATATAAAGTGGGACCAAGGTCTTAACTGTTTGTTGTTGTTGTTTTCTTACTGAGTGATATTGTGGACTTGTTCTGTATCTTGTCATCTTTTGATTTTTTTTAATATATAAGTGCAAAAACATATTCTTTCAGTGAAGCATTTTAAATATTTTTTTACAAGATTCTTTACTCATTCTACTGTATTTAGTTTGACATGCCTGCAGTCAAAAAAACAAAACAAATTAATTGATCAATAAGAGATTCATTTTTCATCATTGCATATTTGGGAAGAAATTATAAATGTAAAGGTGGGGAAGCATTATCTAAAAGCAAAAACAAATCCTTTTAGTGAAGCATTTTTTACAGAATTCTTTACTGATACTGCTGAATTCAATTTGAACTGTGGCTGGGCAATGACTATTATGTGCACGGATCAGCTAAAAGCCCTTTTTCTAGCAATTACACACACAAGAACCCCTCAAGCAAGTATCAAAAGTAGCTTTTCCACTATTGTTCCAAACTGTTCTATGATTACATGTGTTTTTCCCATGTGAGCCTGGAATGGCACCACATGATTACAAACCATTCTACCATCAAACTACCAACCACACTGAGATGTAGTGAACTGATAGAGTATGTTTACTGACTGCTAGTTTCTTCATAGAATTTTATTTTATTATTATTATTTCATTTTTTTGTTATTTAAAGTAAACGTAAATATCAGGAGTTACAAACACCGAAATCTCTGGTCATTATTCATATCGCGATTAAAATTTTACACTTACATTACCAAGGCAATGACTTACATTTCAAAGAGTTCCATTATCAGCACTACTGTAGAAATAAAACAATTTCTGTGCTGACTAGACTGGATCAGCATGGATTGTAAAAGCATTAAGCAAACAGAACCTTTCGGCTTGATGGTGTAAAATCAGCTGTAGTTTCCATCAATTTCAAAATAGGAAAAAAAACTGATTTAATAATGTTAACTATCAGCTGTTGATACTGTTAGCTGAGCCAAAGCCATCTGTCAAATAAGCATCAACAGAGATTAGTAAGCAGTAAAAAATTAATTAATTGAATTATTTTGAAATCATTTGAAAAAGTTGCTTCACTTTCAGAGCAGGGTGTCCGCGGGGTCTTAAAGTATTAAAAGTTGATAAATCAGTTATGAGAAAATGAAGGCCCTTAAAAGGTATTAAAGTCATAATCGTGTTTTTATGAGGTCTTAAATTTTGTTCAAGCATTGTCCAAAGTGTTTGACTCAAAAAGCATAAATATATTTATTGTCCTCCTAATATTAACAACTGCATGCTCAATCCACGCAATTGATTTGGGCTGGGGTGTGTCCGGCCAAGATCCCACTTCCGGGTGATGGCATGTAATTTGTGACAAACGTGGGAAGGTGATGTGACGCTCTCCACATGTAGCGAAACCATAGTGCGAAACAGACCGAAAAATGGGAAAATGTAAGTTTGCGTACTCCTGGTTGGAGAAAAAGAAGTTTAAACAGTGGCTGAAGCTAAAAACAACCACATAATTTATTCATTCAAGCTTTGTTTCTTCTGAGCTTATCTACGTTCTGTTGCATGGTTGTGCTCCATTGATTTATTTAACTACAACTGTTTATTAAGTTAATTGTTTGATACTGATTAGAACTTGAAGTGTAGATTGAGGTCTTCAAATATTCTGAGGTCTTTTAAAAGTCCTAAAGAGGTATGGAAATTATGTTTAGGATTCTTGCATATACCCTGCAGAGGTTTCCTATTCCATTCATTCATTCATTCATTTTCTTTTCGGCTTAGTCCCTTTATTAATCCAGGGTTGCTACAGCGGAATGAACCGCCAACTTTTCCAGCACATGTTTTACGCAGCAGATGCCTTTTCAGCTGCAACCCATCTCTGGGAAACATCCATACACACTCATTCACACTCATAAATCACGGACAATTTAGCCTACCCAATTCACCTGTACTGTATGTCTTTGGACTGTGGGGGGAAACCGGAGCACCCGGAGGAAACGCATGTGAACACGGGGAGAACATGCAAACTCCACACAGAAACGCCAACTGACCCAGCCGAGGCTCGCACCAGCGACCTTCTTGCTTTGAGGCGACAGCACTACCTACTGCGCCACCGCGTTGCCTCCTATTCCATTAATTAGCAAATTTTTCTCAGAACAAAAGTAAAAGTTCCACTTCAGCTTTTACTAATGCCAACCTTTTTACTTTTGTATTCAGTTTGACAGAGTTTGCTGAAATGATCGAGCCATATAAACTGAGAGAAGATGACATGGAGCAGGAAGCTGCTGAGAAGCTGAAGAGCGAAGAACCGTGGAGGATCACAGACAATGAGCTGGAGCTCTACAAAGCCAAGGTATAAATATTTACTAGCAGTCGAAAAAAACAACAAACTGATCGATCAAGCAGAGATGAATTTTTCCTCATCACATATTTGGGAAGAAATTATGAATTTATTTATAGGAATTGCAAAGTAAACTTTACAGTAATTAATAATTATTCTCTTAATGTTTTTGCTGAAACTGAGAAGTCATGATAACTCAGCAGAAGAGGTTATTTAGATGCTGTGTGATTTATCAAAAAGAAAGTCAGTAAAAAAAGAAACACTATAACATGAATAGTAAAATCTTTAGTTGAACAGAATATTAATGAGTCAACAGAGAGCAAAAATAAACATGTGGTACCACACATGTGATTGTGCAAGTTTTGGTAGATAAGACCGTTCCGAGTATACCCAGCAGAACTAGAACACACCTGCTGACAGAAGACATATTTAAGAATCTTTAAACTGTGGTTAATGTAATGACTCTGTTTAGCTGTAAAAACAATGTCTGAGACGGTTAAATTCAAAGAACAGGACTAATGTTCTTAGTTACAGCAGTTTACCACAAAATGAAAATTCTGTAATTTATTCAATATTGTCATTCCACCACATAATACATTTCGTTTTTTAAATGATCCTTAAAAAAAAAAAGAAGCTAAAACGTGTTTAATTTTAATTTTGGGGTGGACTAATCCATAATGGAGAGTTGTGATTTAATAGGGTAAATGCTCTGTCTTCTGCTTGTCTGGAGTATTTAATCGATACTCTTTCTTCCTGCTAATTGATTTGTTTGTTTCTTTAGGGTAACCGTCAGATCAGACTGAATGAGCTGTTGAAGGAGCACTCAAGCACAGCCAACCTCATTGTCATGTAAGTTACAAACGTTTTTGTGATTCATAAAAAAGTTACTTGCTGCCACCTATTGGTGGAGGTAGGTAAGCTGCAGACAAATAACAGGGCGTCCAGGGGGTCTTAAAGTCTTAAATTTCAAAAACAAAATTTTAGGGGACACTTTATTGAGATGGTCCGTTTTTGTTGAATTTAGGTTACATTGCATCTACGTGTCAACTAATTCTCATTAGATTATAAGTAGACTGTTAGGGTTAGTGTAAGTTGACATGTTCTAGCAAAGTTTCTAGTCAGTTAAATGTCTGTTTAGCAGCAGTATCAACAGATATTAAGCAGACAGTATTCTAATACTCAAATGGACCATCAAAATAAAGTGTTACCTTTTAGGCCATAAAAATTCTTAAATTCACTGAAATATTGTGTTGTTGCACCTAGGTTACCCCTTTTTCCAGATTTAATATAAGTCTTTTGTGTCCCCAGAATGTGTAAAGTTTCAGCTCAAAACACCCATCAGATTATTTATTATAGCTTTCACTAAATGGTGTTTTATAGCTCTCAATAGGTTTTTGCTGTTTTTGTGTACTACGCCTTTAAAGGGCCACGAAACCCCCTGTCTCAGCAGGGTGTTTTCACACCTCTGTTTTAAAAAAGTCAGGAAAGTTGGGCGTGTCCAGCTCTGGGAGTGTGGGAGTGTCGGGGGAGGGAAAGAGGATAAGATTTTGCATAGAAGGGAGTTTCCATTTGGGCACGCGCTAAGTTTGACAGGCAAAACAAACACAGAGGCTGATTTGATACTGCACGGCGAATGAGAGAAAAAAAATCCTCCGCATTTCTCTGTAACTTATGTACTCGGTAGGTAGGTAGCGTCAGAAAGCCGTGTGTGTATAGACTATCCTGTCACAAAATGCAGCGAAAATCCTGCACGACAGGAATAGTTTGTGTTTACATGTTTACACTCGGAGAGCAGCATTTAAACAAAGGGCAGTCCACTGCAAACACTTACCAAATCTGTAGACAGACAATCAAACTGGAGCTGTGTCTTTTTATTAAAAGGAGACGAGCGGCAAATCCGGATTTCACCATTTCCAGATGAGAAAAAGCTCTCGTGTAAAAAATGTTCCTTACAAACGCGTTTCTGTCGCGTGTCGCGTGCACTGTAATCCACACGTGAGTCCAGCTGCTCTCTCATAGAGGGAAAATAAAAACAAAACCTTCGTTGCAACACACTAATAACACCTACGACTCTTGTCTTGAAATTCTTGTACTTTCACTTGTTTTGGCAACACAACGTGGCGTCTCTCTGCCGTCTAAACAGTGTAAACTGTTAAACAGTAGTTTCACGTCATACACAATAGAGCGCGCTGATTGGTTTGAAGCACGTCTTTCTTATGAATTAATGCCGCACACTCAGATACGTCAGAATGTCCGCGAAAAGACAGACAGCCACTCTCCAGGCTGGATTTACACCTAAGTATCTCATGGCCGTGACGCAGCTTCAAAAATTAGTTTCAAACCGGAAGAACGAATTTGCTCAAAATAACGCAAAAACAACCAATTTTCACTTTTTAGTACAATATATGTGTCCTAATAGTGTTTATAGCAGCGTGGGACGCATATATGATTGTCAACAGCTCAAAAAATGTGTTTTGGTGTTTCGTGACCCTTTAAGGCTAGTCCTCCCCGCCCACCGTTTCCACGTGCCTGCCGCGCGTGCCTCAGTCTCCGCCCTCGGCTGGCTCAGACAACTGACAGAGACATAAAGGAAGCAGATCTCGCGTATCGTTTGTGACAAAAAATACAGTAAGAGCTTTATCAATGATTATTTGGTGCGTTTGTTGTGTGGAGCTGCAGGATGAGTCACACGATGTCGTTACAAAGTTCACACACAGACACACACACACACAGCGCAGACACACACACACGCACATACATACAGCGCGCGCGTTTAGCTTTGCACTGTCTTTGCACGCAAATGTGACAGGATACAGGTTAATATCCACTGATGTATGGATATCTGTTACGTTAATGTACAAAATAAACCTGATTTAACATCCACAAACCGGGATTGAATTGTCTCTTTTATAATTGTTCTGACACGCGGCTGTGTTGATGAAGTAAAGCTAAAGTAAATCGCTGTAATTCATTACACACATGCACTGTTTTAAAACATTTTAAACTTGTCAAACTCACTCTTGATCACATTTGATGATGATTGATGATCCTAGCAAATTGAACAGACCTTTAATTTAGGGTTGATTTGCGCACGTCCTGTATTGTGGATATGATTACAAACGTTACTACAGAGACATGTTAATACGCAGCTGTCAATCAATATTGGTGGGCAGGGGGACCGCACTCCTACGTCAAGTTGCGGTTGGTCTCAAAACGGCTCTAATTGGTCCACCGTTTTTATGTTGTTAAATTGAAAAAAAAAAGGACTGGGTGTGTTTATATCACCCCAATATGACAGTATATACACTATACCTACACATATGTCTGTCCAAACAGCTTGAAAAGTAGATTTTTCACCATAGGTGCCCTTTAAATTATTTTAAACAGGTCTTAACTTTCCTGTCCAAGTAAAGCTATCCAATCGGGCCGACATCCATCAAGTCACCAACAGTCCATCTCAAAAAAACATTTCAAAGAGATAAAATTCACAACAGATGTTAGACAGCAAATTCCCCATATTAAATTCACTAATCAAGGAAGGGAAAACTAAAAACAATCATACAGTTCTTCATGATAATAACAGCAATATATCCCTTTACATGATCTTCCATCTATACAAATACTATTTACAGAAGTTAGGAGGAGCGGACATAATATTTATAAATGAAACTTAAGGTTTTATAACAGCTGTAGGTAGAATAGGAGTTATGCTCAATCCATTTGGACCAAAAGCAGACAAATATATATTTTTAATTATTCATGTAGTTGTCTCAATAAGAAATATACTTTTAACAAAATGATTATTTTGAAAAGTTCAGACCCAAAAGCCGCTAAACGCCACTTCCGCCAAAAATGAGCTAATGACATTGAGTGAGTGCTTTAGGCACGTAGTAAATGTTCAACAAATAGATTTGCTTCAAATCATCTAAATTGCAGTGTCAGCGCATTCAGAAATAACAGTTTGTTGGCAAAAGCCGATAAACGCCACTTGCCTTTGACAGCAAAAGCCGCTATATTCCGAGAACCAATCAGAAGGCGTGAATCGAATCATATGTTTTCAATGTAACGGTGCACTGATACGCCGGCTTCATGAGGAGACTGTTTTATTCCACTTCCGATTTTGATTTTAAAAGAGAGTTTGATGAACTGGATGAGCCTGTCCGACTGTCAGTGAATGGCAAATGAAAATGTCCCTTAGCTCAAAACTCTGTTCATTATAAGAAAAAGAAAACGCACTGTACCGTCGGAAGTGTAACATGCATTTATAATGTTTTTTTTTTGCGCAACGATGCCACTTTGAATGAGTCTGATTTACTATACATTAAACGGCAACTGCGTTTCACGAAAGACCGAGTTAAGATGCTGTTCTTTTATCCCGCGTGGATGCTATGAGGATAAACAATGGACCAAGACCAAAGTATGGTGAGAATGAATGAATGACAGCTTCTAAAATTGTCTGAGAGGCCTACCTTGTGTTTTATTTGCTAATTTAAGTTATTTTTAAAAGATAAATATAATGTATAAAACTATACATTATTTGTATTGCTTCATAATGCTTATATGTCTGAAAAGCTTTTTATATTAATGGACAATGCACAGACATTGATGTTTCATAATGTTTTTACACTACATTATTTGAATCTACCAAGCTTGGCTTACAATGTTTACATTGCTCTACTTGCATTAAATCTAAATCCCAAATATCAGAAATGACAACAGATTGTTAAGATTTAATTAATGTCAGTTTTCATGTCATTGTATTGATTAATGCACTTACTTGACAGATTTCATTCATTCCTTTTCCTTCTGCTTTTTATCACAGCTGAATGAACAGCCACTTGACAGATTTATGTATTTTAGGTGGTTTGTGTAATGTGTTTTATTTCTAATTGCATCTTTAGTGATTTTTCAACTAATTACACTGTCTTGTCCCGATATGTGGATTTAGAGGGTTTTGCAAAAAAAGCACAAGTGGATTTAGCTGGTTTTGGCGCAAAAGAAAATGTGCCCTGTTAAAAACCAGAGAATTGTCTAAAGTGACATTTAAAAAAAAAAAAGGTATTTAATTTACTAGCTTACAACCTTATTACATATAAAATGAAACTTCTGAACCTAATCAGATGAGCCTGATAGAAAATGTTTATTTACAAGAAAAGAGGTCTGATGGATTTAGAGGGTTTTGCATCTGAACTCTTCATATATACTTTTTCCCTTCACTTTTGTCAATTGGTGAAGTTTTGTTCCTTGCCACTGGCTTGCTTGTTTTGGGACTTGTGGAGCTGCGCATAGATGGATTTGCTCAGCAGTGAAAATTAAACCACACTGAAATTAACTAAACTAAAATTTACCTCTGAACAGGACTGACACAGTTTCAATTTACTAGAACTTCTATGTTAGGCCGCTTTGTCACAATATACATTTGTAAAAGCGCTATAGAAATAAAGATGAATTGAATTGAACAATGTTAAACATGTCATTTAAATAACAAAAGAAACATTATATTGCAAAAAATTGTATACAACTAAAATGTACTTGTTTTGACTAATTAAAATACATGACCACGAAATAACTACATTTGTTTAGTTTAGAAAAAAAATCCATTGGCCTTAACCGGGACATTAATTAAACATAAAAATTAAATTATACACACAAATATATATGAAATAAACAAAGTACAGGCAATGGTCTCACACTATGCATTTTCACTGTTTGTATAACACCATAAATATCTATCACTAAAGAGGGCAAAGACTTAAGAGATGATGTACAAGGACTCACAACTGAACCCTGCGGTGCCCCATATTATTCTGCCTAAAAAGCAAATGGTCTAATACAAACATTAGTGCACAAACAATAAAAGCCAAAGCTAAACTAATGGTTAACTTTGTTGTTATGAGTGCTGTGTTTGCAGTCATTCACAGATGACAGCCATGATTGCAGTGAGAGAGATTAAATAGTCATTTGATACAGGCTCATGTACCAGTGCCAATTCTACTTTCAACAAGTGTCATTGAGTTAGCTGAATCCATCATGTGTTGTTGTTGTTGTTTTTTTGTTTGTTTAGATTTCCTTTCGTTATTAGCCAGCATTAACATTGTGTGTGTGTGTGTGTGTTTTTGCCCTGTAATAGGAGTATGCCGCTGGCCAGGAAAGGAGCCGTCTCCAGTGCCCTTTATATGGCCTGGCTAGACACACTATCCAAAGACCTGCCGCCCATCCTCTTAGTGCGCGGGAACCATCAGAGCGTCCTCACGTTCTACTCCTAAAGAGCTCACAGACACAACTGCCCCCACGAGCACACATGTAACGAGTACAGCACCTCTGACTGATAATGATGATGATGATGAAGGTTTTAAAGATGCTGATAGACATTTCTCAACAAAGCCGAAACAAAAGGATGTTCCAGAGCGGTTCTTTTCTTCCACGCCGCAGACATAAACGGGAAAGATCATCGCTTGGTGGTTTCTATAGTCTTCAGCTCAAAGGTTTTAGAGCACACGTTGTTACACTGATTGTTATCATTGTTATCATTATTATG